>QNUK01000406.1:465000-585000 GCA_013621035.1 Clarias magur | reverse complement strand
AATAATAACTCCGACCCGAAAAATAGGTACAAGCGTCTCTTTAGAAGACGAGGGGGGAAAAACGTCTGCGGGCCGGTCCGCTCCTGAAGAGACGACTGGCTGCTCCCTCCTGCAGATGCTGACTCCAGATGCTGAGGCGAGAGAGGTGACTCTATTAGCAGGAATCCGTTTGCTTTGGTGAACAGAGAAGAGGAACGAGGAGGAGAAGCGAGCGAGACTGAACACCAGGAAAAACTGATCGAATCGTATGAAGGCGAGAGTTTCTATAAAACACTGTGAACTGTTGAAACTCTAAGACTGATGGATGTGGCACGAGAGAACCACCAGCATGCACTAACGTCCATAAAGTGAACACTGTCAAAACATTTGCCTTTTGTTTTATTCCTGTGTGTGTGTGTGTGTGTGTGTGTGTGTGTGTGTGTGTGTGTGTGTGTGTATTAGATTCCTCGACAAGCAATGTTATCACAGCTTAACACCAGAACTTTCCCCTTCAATTCCCTCTCTTTTTACCATGGCACTTTCTCAGAAGTTGTCACCACACACACACACACACACACACACACACACACACACACACGGGTGAACATGCCAAGTCCAAGCTGCCTGTGGATCTCCTCTTCCAGTGAGGTGGTGGTCGTGGACAAGTTGAGCTCCAACCCAAATATCAGCAACAAGTGAGTGAGAGACAGAGAGACAGAGAGACACCAGAGACAGTTCTTCCTGCTGTAATTTCATTCCTCTAAATAATGGAATAATCACAGAAACACGGCCGAGGCTCCATACCGCAGCACACACACACACACACACACACAATCACCTTCATTTCCTAGTTATATTAAAGATTTCTACGTACACACCCGCCAGAAAAAAAACAAAATTCACACCGTCCACAGTTCAGAGAAAAAGAGAAGCAGCAAGGAGTAAATATAAATAAACAAACAAACAAATAAATAGGGTACACATTAGACCCTTGATGTGGACTCATTATTTCACACAAAACCACCACAGCTGCAGCTCCTGTCTGTCACCACAACGTCATCATAGGGCTTGGTCGGTCTGTCTGCCTGCGTGTCCCACTGTCTGTCTGTCTGCCTGCGTTTCCCACTGTCTGTCTGTCTGCCTGCGTTTCCCACTGTCTGTCTGTCTGCCTGCGTGTCCCACTGTCTGCCTGCGTGTCCCACTGTCTGCCTGCGTGTCCCACTGTCTGCCTGCGTGTCCCACTGTCTGCCTGCGTGTCCCACTGTCTGCCTGCGTGTCCCACTGTCTGTCTGTCTGCCTGCGTTTCCCACTGTCTGTCTGTCGGCCTGCGTGTCCCACTGTCTGTCTGTCTGTCTGCGTGTCCCACTGTCTGTCTGTCGGCCTGCGTGTCCCACTGTCTGTCTGTCTGTCTGCGTGTCCCTATGTCCTTCAGTATGTGGAACTGAACCACCAAAGATGCTGGTGGTGATATGGATAGTGTGTGTGTGTGTGTGTGTGTGTGTGTGTGTGTGTGTGTGTGTGTCCCCGCCCTGAAGTGTTTCTCCTTCTTATCACACAAACACACCAGATGTTATTTCCTTTATAATCACATGTCAGGTGTGTCCAGTCGTCTACGTCTAAAACTTTCTCCTGCTGTTAATTTACTAATTAAAACTCACCGACCTTAAAAGTATATTATTATGATTATGATTATGATGAGTATGATTATTATAATTTGTTATCATCCAGTCAGGGTTACCTCCAGGGTTCTCCTCTGGTTTCATCCTCTCCTCTTTTCGCTGCTTGATTGCGAGGAGTTCTTTCTTCAGCTGTCGAGCTTCTTTACGCAGTTCATCGCTATGATGGAGAGAAATCACATGCCTCGGGTCACTGAGAAAATCAGAAGTCAGATCAAAAATCACAAGCTTACGTCTCTCTCTGAGAAACGACAACAACATCCCAAGACTTTACAGACGCTGCTTTAAATGAATCACCGCGCTTCACTGTGTTCACACTTTCCCCTTAATCCAGCCAGCCAACACATTTAACTGATCCGCACTCGAGATTGAAATGAAACATGCAAATCACACAAGCTCCGCCCTCACGCTTTAGGTCCCCCTCTTGTCCGAGTCTGGTACGGGTGTGGAGCGACACTGAACTGGGTGCTGAGGAGGAGAACCTCATGTCTGAGCTCTTTCTTTCAGAAAGCACAACTCCAAGAACCCACAGCTATCCAAAGAACCTGTGAGGTGTCTGTGAAGGACGCTGCTGTAGAACTTTACCATCAAGTCAGGAACAATAAAGGAACACTAGCAACAGAATGGATTAAACCAATCCTCAAAAAGAGTTCTCCAGCTGTTCTCGTAGAGGGAACGCTCTAGAGGTGTGTATAGGGCCCTAAAACAGAGTTTCCCCTTTCACGAAAAGATTAAAGTGGAACAGTCCACCCCTTAACTTAACACAGAGAACCCTTGAGAAACCGTTTTTTTATGGTTACGTGCACCTGGGCTTTGATTAATAAGTATACTTATAAGAAACAGACTTTAGGTTTGGTTGTCAAGTACACTAGTGTAGAAACTGTTCCAGACAGAACTTGTTTAGGAACCCAGGAACCAGTGAACATCCCAAATAAGCAAGAAGGCAAACAGGGGTAAATTGATTGTAAACGCCCTGAACGTTCTTATGTTCATCCCTCTGATGGAACCCTAGGAGATTTTCCTCATTGGAGATGATTCCAAGAAGAACCTTTTTAGAAACTCAGAGCCCTTAACTATTGATTTAAATAAAGAACCCTTAAAGAATGGTTTTTCTAAAGTTTGATTTCTAAGCACACTTCAGGAGAAGAAAAATGTCCAGAAAAAGCTCCAACCAGAACTATTGTAATAAGCCAAGAACTTGTTAACAAATTATAGGAACCTTTGATGTTTTCTAAGAACGGCCGTCAAAATTTTTTGATGAAGTGCACTTTGGGAAACCTTTGGTAGATTAAGTGCATTGAAGGGTTCTGCAGTTTGTCCCTTTTTAAAGGCCCCATATAAAAGCATACACCAGACTGACTCTCCATCGGGGGCGACTAGAAAAGCTAAAGCTCTTAAAATCCAAGGAATCCTTGAAGAAGATTTTAAGAGCATGCCTCTGTCTCAGAATTTATTCGTTACACACATACAGATAAACCGCCCATCCTAAAGGGAGAGTCCTACAACATTAATCTATCAGTCCGTCACTGTAGACGTGCAGAACCCTGGGGCCGGGCTCCTCCTGGGGGAAAGGTGCGGAGAACTGAGCGGCCCGAAGGGTCGGCCCTTAAACACTTGTAGAAGATAAAGAAACAGACACGTCTCCTTCTACACAGGATCCGAGATGATGAGGCTTTGCAATAGGACCTGAACCTGCTGAGGGCTCTGTGGTGAGGAAAAGGTTAACGGGAAGCGGGGCAGTCGTCAGTCAGGCTCTGTGCGGTTGGCACGGTTCCGGGGAGGACATTCACTCCCAGGAAAAAAGTGCGTGTGTGTGTGTGTGTGTGTGTGTGTGTGTGTGCGTGTGTCTCCTGCTCGTCAGCTGTTCAGTGGTTTCGTCTGGGAAGCTGCCAGTTGCTTTGCTTTAATGTGGTTCCGCTTGAGGACAGGAGTGTCTCTGAGAACAATGAGAACACTGAGCTCACTCTCTCTCGCTCGCTCGCTCTCAGGTTTATTACCTCAGATGTGAGACAGGTGAAAGCAAATCTGATGAAGTAGTGTTTGTTATTATAGCCGGTATATCAGCGCTGTAATAATATTGTTATTGTCTCCTGACAGACATGTCAGCTCCGTCAGACGATTAACAGAAGACCACACCCCCTTCCTGTCTCAGGTTCTCCTGTGTTTTAAGGGTTAGAAAGCGCTCATTAGAGCTCTACAAAATGCAAATCGTTACACAAGCTAAAACAGTTTTAGAAAACTTTCCCTTCTCTGTGTCTTGATTTTCCTCTCTGTAGAACGCGAGATGTTCTCGGCTCAAGTTTTACGGCTCTACCCGCGGCATCCTTGGTAACCGTGCCAGAACCCTGGCCTGCCTGGAAGCCACGCCGAGCACTCGGTCTAATAAGGCGCCAGTCGATTTATTAGAGCGAGCGCTAGTTTTAATGTACACATCGGCCCCTGAAACAAAGGCAGGTGGGCAGATTCGGTTCTCCGCCTGGGGTGCTGGTTCGGTTTATGTGAACACTCGCGAACTGTTAATTGCAACATGAGAGTTTGAGCTGGAACTGGAGATGTTGGCACGGCGTTCCACATGCTGTTGTTTTGCGTCACACACACACACACACACACACACACACACACACACACAGAAATAAAGATTGGGCACCACGCTCCACGATGATGAAGATCTGAGCCGCCGCTCTGCACCCTATGATGAAACATTCTGGATTCTGATTGGAAGGTGTCAAGTTTAGAGTATAGAGTTTCTATATCAACAGCTCATTCGCAAGAAAGTAACAGATTGTTGCTGCTACAACGTAAAAATCCTTGTGTACTGCATGGGATTTAGGGCCGTGTCGTTTTGGGAAATGAATAAACCTCCAGGTATGAGAAGAAACTCCACTTCATTGTGCTGATTGTTTTCCTGTAACAGCGTGCGCTCTCGTGTTCCACATCCTCATTTTATGAAGTCCTACAAAATGTAAAGTTTATTGAAAATTAACGCAAGCTGATGTCGAGTGCTAACGAGCTTCACTCGGGATCCGACAGCTCGAGTTTGGCGTTCAGGTTTCAACACGACTACAGAGAGCAGGTGAAGCTGCCGAGTTCAGGATCCCAGCCCAGAAACACACCAGAGACGTGCACCAACAATGACCATCTTTGTTCATCCCATCTGCTTCTTTTGAGCTCACACACACACACACACACTCCTGCAGGTTCCTCTTTGATGCTCCTGCTGTTGGAGTGTGCAGAGACCTTGACCCCCCCCCACCCCCTTGTCCCTGGTTCAGTAGGACCTGGAGCAGGAGATGTTCCACAACTCTCTCACAGAACGCTCTACTGAGTGACTACAGACACTTTATTCTTCATTATCTTCACACACGCACACACGCTCTCCAGACGTAGCCTGATCGATGGTCCTTCACAAACGTCATCCGGAATCCTGCGTAAAGATCCATGCTCTCAGAAAACTGACGCTGAAGTTACGCCTACATACGCCAACAAAAATAAATAAATTCAATGAATTAGATCCGTAACCCATCTGTACGGTTCTCACTAACAAAATAAATAAATAAATAAATAAGTCACAGAAGCATTTCCAGCACTTACACTTTCATTTTGTTTGTCAGAGCTTGGTGCCAATTTAACTCACCAATTTAAAATAAATCTGCCAGGCCTTCAATCTGGCTTAAAGAGACATGAACCTGGCAACCCTGAGGAACCATCTCATCATGCCGCCCACTCCCCAATTTTGGGGAATTTTGGGAAACCCGTCAGTTGGATCCCTGAGAAAGGGAATAGCAGACTCTCCCGCTTGGCGCCGAAAATATATTAAACCTCTTTACAACTCAAGCTTTCTATTCCAAATCTAATTCAATGTATTTCATTAGTGGATTGGATCAAATGCATTTGTTTCTTTCCACTTGTGTCTTATCCTTTAATTAAAAATTATGTATTTTAATTGACCCGATACTGACCCTGGGTGTTGGATTGGTGCCATCTCTAATTTTTTAAATATAAATGTGTCAAAAAATGGTCAGTAAACAAATATCTAATATTTCCATAGACATTTCTGAAGCCAGTAAACCGTCTGGATCGACTTTAATTATCCACTGGGAGGATAAAACTGGGAGCTTCGATCATGAACTGGTAGGAATAATAGGTGTTGTGCAATGAGCTGTAGAAACTAGTTTACATCATGGACCTAGTTTTATTCTGCTATAAAAGTGTACAATAGAAGAGGGTTTTAATTACCTGTCTTCATTTCCAGTTGTTACTGAACTTCATTTTACAGAAACTTTAAAAGCCTTTACACACAAACACTTTGTTTTCTAAATCTTAAACCATGCTTTTACAAAATGAATCCACCAGTAACCCTACACCTGCTGTTCTACATCGTGCCCGGCCTGTGGATGAGGTAGATTAGCGTAATGTCACGTCCGCACTGTTTAGGGATCAGTGCGGTTATTAACACTAAAACCAGGGATTACAGATGACCGTGTGACTCCTTTTCATTCTTAGGAGTTTACAAAAGACAAAAAAAAAATGAGGGCTTACATCACACACTGATTCTCCACCCTGACACACACACACACACACACACACACACACACACACACACAGTTAAATGACTAGTGTTGAACTGACGTCTGCTCAATGTCACACCTCAACCGTGACCTCATGACCAGGGTTGCCAGGTCTTAACAACATTTTCACCCCACGTACGTTTAAATAAAATTCAATTTAAATCTCTCTCAAATCTTATTGAAATTGTTTTCCAGCATCCTGACACACTGGATGAATGATTACTAGCACTGCTGGACCATTCCAACATGTTCTCATGACGTGACGCTGAAGTTACGCCTACATACGCCAACAAAAATAAATAAATTAAATTAATTAGATCCGTAACCCATCTGTACAGTTCTCACTAACAAAATAAATAAATAAATAAGTCACAGAAGCATTTCCAGCACTTACACTTTCATTTTGTTTGTCAGAGCTTGGTGCCAATTTAACTCACCAATTTTAAATAAATCTGCCAGGCTTTCAATCTGGCTTAAAGAGACATGAACCTGGCAACCCTGAGGAACCATCTCATCATGTTTCAAAACATCAAAGCTTTTTGTTTAGTTTAAACACACACACACACACACACACGCACACACACACACACACCACATGAGAGGAAACAAAGCCGTGATCATCCCGATCTTAGAAGATCCCAGGGAATACACATGGAAGCACCTCGGTGATAACGGCCTGCCTCGACACGCCATCGTTTACTAAACAAGGCTTGTGTTTCCATGGCAACAGCAAAACAATGGATACCTGGCTTCTATGCCAATAAAAGCAGAAATGAAGGAAAAAGGGAGAGAGAGAGAGAGAGAGAGAACACCTGCTCAGTCCCTCCTCAGGGTTTAACAAATTCCTCCCTGAAGCAGTGAGATCTTTAACATGAAATATTCTTTTGTTCCTTGTGTGAACTCCAGCAGGAGAAGAACCTAAAGGGGTTTAATGTACTCTACCAGGTTCCCATTTCAGACTTTCATTTCTTCTACAAGGACACTCAAACTTGTAAGTCACAAAAAAACACAACCACCTACTGAAAATCCAGTTTTATATGAAGTATGAAAATATCCTTGAGGAATATGATATAATAAGACGACGCAGCAGTAGGATTATGAACAGGGTGTATACACATGGCTATGTGCAGGGCCTAAAGCGCAAGATGCGTTGTTCTATTCTTATGTGCATCAAATAAAATGTGCAACGTCTTAATTCAGGTGTGTAAATGGGAACAGAGGGGTGTGTGTGTGTGTGTGTGTGTGTGCATCATGTAACAAATGAATTGGTCATTGGTGTTTCCCATGCTCCATGTTTAGAGCCTCCTCCTCCTCATTCGTGATGAGAAGCCTGAGGTCCTTCACAGATCTTCCAGCCCTTGGTCGAGCACCGCTTGCTGTAGACAGACTGCAGGTCAGGGGACTCAGCGTGGATGATGTACAGCACTTTCTGAGGGGCCGACTGTCCTGCATGGTGCTGTTCCCAAACCAGACGGGGGTGTTTCCTCATCAGGACGCTCTAAATGGTGCAGGCGTACAAGGTCCGATGAAGCGCAACTCCTTTGAGAAGCCTAATGTGGTAAGGACGCAAAGACGTAAACAACATAACAGAGAAGGACCAGACCTTCTTCAGCATGATGTTGATGTGACAGGACCATGACCGGTTCGTGTTGCGTGATGTGAACACTGAGGTACCTGAAACTGTCCACAGTCTCTCCACTGGGCTCCTGTTGATCACTAGGTGTTGGTTGTTCCTCTCCAGTTTTTGGTTTAAGTTCACCATGATATCTTGCTGATATTCATTATCGTCGTCAGTCATCAAACCCACCACCGCGGTTTCATACTTGAAGCTGGTGGATTTGGTAGTGGCCAAGGAGTCATGAGTGTACAGTGAGTAGGGCAGGGGGCTAGGAGGGTGCTGAGGGTGAGACAAGTTTGTGTAGGAGGTGTGTGCGTGTGTGCGTGTGGTGGGGTTGGTTGAGTGATGTGGATGGTTTGTAAACTGTAGTGGATCCAGTTTGTCAGGTAGTAAAGAGGTCATGAAGTCCCTGAACAGCCTTTCAAAGCAGTTCATCACCCCGGAGGTCAGTGCCACAGGGGTGATGGTCACAGAGGCAGGCAGATGGGGTTCTTCAGGACGGGACGGATAACAGACCGTTTAAAGCACATGGGCACCTTGGATTGTGCCAGGGAGAGAGTGAATATCTCAGTGAATCAGGGCAGATTCTAAGCACCCAGTCCGAGATACCGTCTGGTTCTGCTGCCTTCCTGGTGTTCACCCTCATGAGGGCTTCCCTCACATCGTGACATGAGGAGATGAACACATTCCTGATTGGACATTCTTAGCGTGTGTGCTGTTATTTGGCAGGATCACCAGCCTGCTTCCAGAGGAATCCTACGAGTCTGTGTCATCCCAAGCATCCTGCAAAGCAGCCACCAGTTGGTCTGTTCAGCATGCAACCTCCATCTCCAGCGGAGACAAACAGTCTCGTTTCACAAGCGATTCATGGCACTGTGCCTTGGAGCCATCTTCAAAACTGGTCTAACATCCTTTTACTCCGGATGGGGCAGGTGATTTGTTGGTCAAAGGTCGGCGCTGTCCAGTTGTCACTGGGACCGTCGGAGTGCCCCGCCACAACGAGCACAGCGTGGAACAGAACATGACAACTATGACCTTACTGCATACCGGAGGAAGCCAGAAAAGGGAAACCTCTGATGGTCAGTGGCTCCAGCCTGGGTCTGCAGGAGTGTGTGAGCGGTACAGTGTGATCTCCAGCCTGAAAAAATGATGTTCAGGGTAATCAATGCTTCTAATGTTTTGAAAGATGACCCTCATCTTTTTTGTGATGGTCGTAGTAACAGGTTCATACCGTGGATTTAATAAGTATTCTTTGGATCCTTAAGTCAATTAGCGGCTTCTACACAGAACTCTCCAAAGAACAACAAACCAAAGAACCTCCTGAAACCAAATTGACCAATCATTTCAACCCAATGGGTTTCTCATGGGTTCTTTAAACGGTTTAGGGTTCTAGCTTTCCAAATAGGTTCTACTCTGACCTTTTCTGAAAGACAAACTTTGTAGTGTGGGTTTCTCCCAAAAAATACTTACTGAAGACCACGGTCTCTCTGACTGTCTTACTTTCTGCACAGAGAGAGAGAGAGACCAAGGAATACAAGCGTGACAGACCGAGAGTGAAAAAGAAAAAGGAAGATTCATAGAGGGATGAATGTGGTGATGTGAATAATGAGGAAAGAGAAGAGACGTGGCTTTGAAAAGGAACCAGACTGTCTACACACACACACACACACACACACACACACACACGGTCACAATGACACCCATTCAGCAGACTGTCATTTCTCAACTTAGCTTGGCTGTAAGTGTAGCACAGGACGACTCCTGGTGTGTGTGTGTGATGTGTACACCGTGGTTCCACAGAAAAACCTCACGCCGACATGAACCTCATCAATTCGACCCTCGTTATAAAACTCAACGTTCAGAACCTCGTCACTCAGAACCTCATCAAGAACCTTGTCACTTGGAACCGCGACATCCAGATATTTTTATTAAAAGAAACTCCAAATTTTTTCTACACACACACACACACACACACACACACACACACACACACACACACACACACACACACACACTCTGTCTGAGCAGCTGTAGATGAAGGTTTGTCACTGTTTTTCCTGTCTTTCTGTCTCGGACTGATCCTTCTATTTCTCTCTTGCTCGCTCACCAACCATCCCTTCCTTTCTGTCCCTCTCATTTGGTCTGGCTGTCCCTTTATTTCTGTCTCTCTCGCTCTCTCTCTTCCTGTCCCTTTGTCTCCAATGTTCTCTCTCCATCTCTATCGTTTTTTTTTTGTCCTCTGTTCTGTCATGTTCACTCCTGCTTGTCTGTCTGTCTGCATGTCCCGTTCTTTCTGTTACCAATCTCTTTCTCTGTCTCTGTCTGATCCCTTATTTTCTGTCTCTCTCTCTCTCTCTCTCTCTCTCCTCCTCGCCACTCTTCAATTCATCAGAAACGATCCTCCTTGTGTGACTTTACGAGGCTAAGAGGTTTTATGGTTGTTGTATAATTACAGCAGAGGGAAGGAAAGAGACGCGTCCTCTGTGTCCTTGGTGTCCCAGAAGTGGATGGCTAAAGCAGAGCGTGTGTATAATAACAGATCGTGTTTCAGCTTGGACAGTTGAGGATATTAGTTTTGCAGGTTCCTGCGTGCAGTCTGCACCACCCATACACACACACACACACACACAGCCTGAATAATTCAATAACACAAAAAACATCACCAGTTCTGAATAAACACAGTAACAAGCAAAAAATCATCGTGAACGAGTTTAATGAAATTCATAGTGAACGCTGATGCGGCACTAAAGAGCCGCTCCAACATCTAAATGCACTCCATAAACCAGGCCGAGGACTCGCTCACGGTTCATCTGAGGCCAGCGGGAGACAAGAAACAAGTGGACCGGCACAGGGACCGGCACAGGGACCAGACAACAGATCAGCAAAAAGAAACACTGCTTTAGGGTTTGAACTGGATGACTATAAATACACAAACCACAACAACTAAACCAACAAGACAAACTAGAGAACTACTAGCACGCAATGGAAAGCTGATGAAGATTGCAGCACTATCTGTAGTCTGAGTCATCGTTCCAGGCAAAGTGAATAACGGCAGTAATTACACAGTCAATTAAAGGTGCGGCGAGGCACGTGAAAATTTAGTAAAAAAGAAATAAAAATAAATATTATAGTTGAGTGAGTCATTTACAAACGCAGTAGTAATGGAAATGTACGTTTTGTAAGCTCATTACATTACACAGAGTGTTGATAAAGGAAATCAATCAATCAATCAATCAATCAATCAACTTGTGCTGGACTCGTATTTTCATCTATTCCTTTTAGATTTGTATTTATCTATTTATTTTTTTCCACACTGTAATAATTCAGGCATACTACACAGCTTATTAATAATCCTGTAATAATACCTGTCGTCTCGTCCTGTTAATCTAATCAAGTCTTTCTCTCTCCTCCTCCTCCTCCATTTCTGCTCACGATGCCATACCGGTCCAGGAGCTGAATCATTTTTCCATCATTCCACACTCCGAAATCCCACCTTCAGTAAAAACACGCTGCGCTTTCAGATGGCTGCTTTAACCAGGTGGCACCGTTTCCACATCCATCAGTCGATAATTAAGCTCGCGCCGGAGCGCACTTATGGCTGCTATAACCACTGAACGTATCGCAGCTCGGACATTTATCATCGTTCCTCTTAGAGAATGCACATACCATTCCCCCGAGTGCTCTGTAAGCCCCAAATTATCCGGCGCTCCAGACTGAAAAACGACCTTCAGACCCGCGAGCTGCTCACCGAAAAACAAAACTAAACAAGACGACACAGGGCCAAATCAATCCTGAGGAAGCAGGACGGATCCACGACTTAGAGCTGATCGTCCTGAGACTGTTTCTGTAAACATCATTAGTGTTAATTATTCTAATGAACTCTCTGCTGTGTGTGTGTGTGATATCAGGGCTTTATATCAGAGCTCTGCACTCTCTCCGTAACCAACACCAGACGCTGTGAATAACCACAAGGTACTATAAACAGCTTCATTATTAACTAATTATAAAAATGCTTAATGCTAATCATAAATATTACTCACTAAATATTTAGTTCATATACAGTGGAGAGATTCTCTTAACTTTATTAAACTCTTTAAAAAGGACCTGAGAAATATTATAATGAAATCTCACTGTGCCACATTCCAGGGTAAAAGTGACACTAGCTGACTATTACTATTATAATTATTATTATATTGCCTTATGAGATGATTTTAAAAGTGTGGTTAATTAGTAAATAAATCACTTGGGGACATGCTGTAGTAGGAAAATAATCCACGATGATGGTGGTGTAACGAGGCCGAGTTACTTTACCTTAACTTACTGTAACGTTTCCTAGAGCAGTTAGTTGCTGTTGTCACTTACGTTCTAGCAGCTTCAGTGTCATCTAAAGTAAGGCGTGTGTGTTGTCGCATGTTCACCATCTCGAAAATCCTCAACACTTTCTTTTCCTGTGTGTGTGTGTGTGTGTGTGTGTGTGGGGAACACTGGTCCACTGGGACTCAGGAAACCACGCTGACAATTTCCTCAAATTATACGAACAACTCGTCTCTTATTGCGTGGATTTAAATCGACGGTTTAAAAAACTAACTTAATGTGTTCTTAACTACTGTAACAAATCACGAGTGCCGTGTGTCGAGTGTTTCAAGGTCACACAGGCAGAACACACACTCCAGTCCGCTCCTGTAGGGAAATCCCTGTGGAAGGAGTCTCCAGTGTCCGGGCCTTGTCAGAGCTCAGATCTAAAGCTGGATCTTCAGGACGGATGAGCTGCTTTAATGTGATGTTTTTTTTAAATGGTGTTGTAGAGGAAGAAGGAGAAGTGTCAGTGTGTGACTGTAACGCCGCAGGATAAGCTCGAGCTCAGTCACATTCCTTACCACGTTTCTAACATGAGCCCCCGCAGCGCAGCGACCCTGTAAGCCTCGGATCAGAAGGGCCGCGGTGACGCCGCCTCGCGCGGTCGGTAGTGTGTTAGATCCTCTCCGTCAGTCGGAGGCCACCGGAGCACATTCTGCGCTCCTCCAGAGCTCCTGAGAAGCCTGGCTGGGAAATGAGTCGCTGCTGCAACAATGCCGTCTTTGTCCCGCGCGCACCAACGCCGCAACGCACCAGCCAAGCCTTTGATTCCCAGCCAAGACAAACTGCTGCTGGGTTACGGGCCTTGTAGCCAAACATTATGCTTACGTTTAATATTCTGGAGTCTGTCTGCATTTCGGCTGCTGTCAATCAGAGCCGCGGGCCGCTGAGGGGCGACGGGCCGTTACTTCATCGCGCTAAATCAGTTCAGGAGCCGGTTTATTATGGAAAATTATTCACACTGACAAACAGCTGATCGCATGATAAGCGTGTGTGTGTGTGTGTGTGTGTGTGTGTGTGCGCGCATCTGTATGTATGGCTCTTGACTGAAATGAGCACCTTAATGAATATTATTATGAATCCATCAGAGCCGGAACTGAACGCTGGCTTTCTCTTGTGTTTATGGTGTTTAATAGACAGTATAAGGCCGACCTACACACACACACACACACACACACACACACACACACACACACACACACAAATGTAAAAGTTTCTCTGCACGCTCATGTCTGTGCTAATCAAACACGGCGTTTAAACACCACACAGATGTTTGAACAGGTGAGTGTGCTGTTGCAGGACGCTGTAGCTCCGCAGTCTGCCGCCTGAATCGTTCGTCCTGAAACACGTCCGTGTCGCCGTCGCATCGGAAATCTATCAGAAGGACGTCAGGATTTCAGCCACAGGACAGAAATCCAGATAGAGATGCTGATCCTGAGGATCCAGAGGTGACGGTAGACTCTGACATGAACGGATAATTAATTATCTACTCGACATCCTCAGCTGACTGTCCAACACAGCCTCCTGTGAGGAGGAGAACACACACACACACACACAACCTTTTCCCACATTTCTTCATGATTAAGTATAACGAGCGTGTGTGTGCGTGCGTCAGGAATAGATAGGGTGCTGAAACACACTCCGGTGCCCAAACAGAATAAAATAAAGATTACACAACAGCATTAGACACAGACAGCATTAGACATGCCAGGGTTGCCAGATTGGGTTAGAAGTGGCATAGGACCTTGTTAGCGGCCCTGACTGAGAGGATGAGGATTCTTTGTAGAGCGCATGAATATACACTAGGGCTGCAACAACTAATCGATAAAATCCATAATTATCGATAAAGAAATTCGTTGTCAACGAATGCCGTTATCGATTAGTTGGACTGCTCGCGTTCCTGAGGAGCGCGACCACAAGATGCACACAGATACACCGCCGCTCGCGCAATGGAGGTTACCGAAGCGTCTGCAGGAAAAAGCGCGCGCCTATGCCGTTATATTCCTGACACAATTCTGAGCGCGCGGTTTGACTTTGCGAGAGCAGACAAAGCACTCCTCCAGTGTCTGCGCGTGCAATGTCTCCCCTGCTCGCGCAACATGTTCACCGCGCACGCGCGACTTCTCGATTCTGGGCGCGCTCGACTCTGCCTTCACGCGCAAGCAACATTTATTTCCTGTGCGCGCTCGACTCTGCCGGGACGCGCGCTCAACTTTGTCCAGTGCCACAAAACCAGCCAATCACAGACTTCCACACACTCCTTCTGATTGGCTGTTCCTTCTCCATCAGCTGGCAATATCTGCAATTATTGTTAAAATGCTGTATTTTGCATACTCAAATGCTGTTATTTATTTATTTATTTATTTATTTTTAGAAAGAGACAAGTCAGCATAAGTGAGTTCATTCAAAAAAAGAAATCCCCCATGCAGTCCACAACAAGCAGCCACTATAACAGACGCCATCCAATCTAATAAGAGGACATCCATTGTTTTGCTTTTTTATTTACAGTATTTATTTATATTTTGGATATTTAGAGGAGTTATACTGTTCAAAAACAAATTTTGTCTTTAATTAAAGTCAAAATGAAAGATCATTAAACTCTACATGTGGCTTTTGCATTTTTTAAAGTTTACTTTTATACATAACTAATAACCTGATTTATGGTTTTATATAGTTATAAGCAAAACATCAAATTAAAGAAGCGTTTAGTTTTTATCCGATTAATCGAAAAAAACAACAACAATAATAATCGCCCAACTACTCGATTATCAAAATAATCGTTAGTTGCAGCCCTAATATACACACACACACACACACACCTCGGCTCTCAGCGTTCCGTTTAATGACGTACGTTAGGTGTTAATGTCCCGGGGGGGTGGGAGGGGGTGAATCTAACGTTTTGGTAATCGAACTGTTCCTACAGCGAGCCCAGGACCGAGCCCAGGACCAGAGGCGGCTCACTCCACAAACATCACACAGGTGAAGACAGAGCGCTGCGGATTTCACAAGCAGGATGTTAGAGACGACACAGAGGGGGCGGAGCTACACACTGAGTTACTGCTATTATTTTCCTCTAACGACAGTGTTTCACTCCTCTTACACCACAGAAGCATATTTGATCTTTATTTATCAAATGAACAACACTTTCTGCCCTTTTAGCTTACACATTACTTCCTGTTGCCACTTACGTCAGTGGTTCCTCGGCATTCTTTCCTTAGAGCGCCCCCTACTTGTTTCTTAGAAAAATCTGAGGCCACTGCGCGACAAGCCCAAAGTTTAAACCGACCTTTATAAAATGTTTTCATTATGATAAGTTTATTATGCAACATGTGCAGATCTAATTCAGACAACCTTATTACAAGACACGCGCACCTCCTGTGATCTCTAGCGCCCCCTTGCGGCTTCGTTACAGCATCTATAGACGCTGGTTCCCTCGTAACATCTCTCCTAATGTTCTCTCTAATGACACACAAGACAAAAACTACAAACGCTTCACCCGTGTGTGTTACATGGCACTGACACTAGAGACCACACACACACACACACACACACACACACACACACACACACACACACACACACACAAACAACAGTCTCTCTGCTGCTTAAACTCAAGCAAGGTTTTATTTCACTACGCCTGACTTTTTATTACTGTTTCAGCAAATTCTTTTGTGTGTGTTTAGTCATTGTGTTAATTTTTGTATTAAGGTTCAGTGCAAAATATTTACTCTTTATAACGTGTTTATCTGTTTGGTGATACCGTGTTTAATCAACAAAGAAAAATAAATGCTTTTGTGTTTCATTTTTGGACGGAGATTTGTGAATAATTCACAACGATGAGTGAGATTTAAAGTGTATTCACACCACACTACTTTATTTCATTATTATTTTTCATTTGAGAAGAAAAGCTGAAGAGAAAAACTAACACACCTGCTTGCACTCTTTCCTGCAATGCTCCTGCCCCCTGGAGGATGCCAGAGGAACTACACCTTTAATTCCAAGTATATTTTAGTAATGAAATGTAATTAAATGTTTTCTGGTGTGTATGTGTGTGTGTGTGTGTGTGTGTGTGTGAGAGAGAGAGAGAGAGAGAATTTGGTGTCACATGATCACAGATCGGAAATTAGAGAGTAAAGCTTTAGACTCGAGCCGCTCTTACCTCCGAGTGCTCTTCCTCTCCGTCTCCTCTCGCGCCTCAGACTTCGCCTCCTCCACCTTCTCTTTCTTCAGCTTTTTAGAGATGTGCTCTCTCATTTCCTTCTTCCTCATTTTTTCATCTTCATCATCCTCCTCATCATCATCCTCCTCCTCCTCCTCCTCCTCATCATCATCATCCCCCTGGATAACAGGACAAAAAGCAGACAAAGAGAGAGCTTTCATTTCTAGCAATAAGACAAAACAAAAATATATTATAAAAGACAAAGTAATAAACTGCACACACAGACACACACACAGACACACACCTCTGAATCGCCGCCTTCACCCACTTTGCTGTAAAAATAAATAAATAAATAAATAAATAAATAAGCATTTTAGTTATTAACCAATTTATTACATCTACACTGGGAATTGTAGAGAAATGTGTGATATTTGAGTAAACACAGTGTCTGTGGGAGTCTGGGGGCGTTGTCTCGTCTTGAGGGGTGTCTGGGGGGTGGGAAGGGGGGCATGGGGGGGGTCACCTGTCCACCACGGGGACGGAGCTCAGCTTCGGGTCGTCCTTCAGAAGGTCGTGACTGCTTTTACTTTTTCCTTTCATGTTCTGGAAGAAGATCGTATTCTTTATACACAACAACTTCACCAAGAAAACCAACAATAGCTCAAGGAAGAGGTTAGACTGATGGACTAGAATTCCATCTGTTTGTTCCTACACTCACACCCGGCTATAAAGGCTGGTTTCCACCTGAACACTGACCTGGCTGACCTGGGTCACCATCTCCTCGTCCTCCTCTGCCTCCTCTCCAAACGACAGCAAATTGAAATTTCTGATCAGGAGAGAAAGTCAGAGTACACATCAGAAGAGATGTCTTTAGTGTTCATGATGATAAAACACTGTTTACAGTGGAAGTGGAGACGGACGCGCGCTCCCGGTGCTAGCTGTGCTCTCTGATGCCGTGTGGAGCCCAAAGATCCTTCAGGAACGTGAAAAAGAACCAGAAGTACTTTTTAGAGTTTTATAGTTTCTATAGTTTTCCACAGATCCAGAAGATCAGCTTGTGGAAGGTTTCCTCTGGGGTCCGTCTCACCTGTCACACTCACGCTGGTTCAACGTTACTGTAATCACCGGACATTAGCTTGTTACAGTTTGTTTACATGACAGGGAATTTTCCAACTCAAAAACTGGAGTTTAGTGATATCTACTGGAATACAAACAGAAACTCCAACGACCCAAACATCTTGATGTGTTTCATCCAATTTCATCCATCCTGATGAGCGTTGCCGTGGTGAAATCACACCGCAGTCTTAAAAAATCTTTACAAGTCGAAATTACAAGCCGTAAAAGCGGATCGTTCCTACACAGCTCCAGTTTGGTCACAAACACACCATTAGACGTCTACTCAGTGTCTGGAGTTCCAGTTCTTATCAGTGAACATCTCGCTCGCGCGCACACTCGCGCACACTCGCGCACACTCGCGCACACTCGCGCACACTCGCGCACACTCGCGCACACTCGCGCACACTCGCGCACACTCGCGCACACTCGCGCACACACTTACTTTGTTGCCTTGGACTGAGATTTCTTTGCCTCCTCTTTGTGTTTCTCTTTCTTGCCTCGTATCTCTCGAGGCACAATGTCATCAAAGGGAGAGTGTAAGACCTGTGACAGAGAACACAGCAGCGGTAACTCACTGAGCGTCTCACTGAGCGTCTCACCGCCCATCAGACGCTCCAGAGATCAGACCTGGGCGTACCTCTGTAGATCTGATCTTGTGTGGTTTGAGCGGTCGCTCGTCGCCGTCACACTCCACCTCCGCGAGCCGTAACATGTTGTACACCGTGTCGCCCGTCACCTGCAAACATCACGTACTTCTAATCACACCAGCACAGAACGAGTTCTCCAACACTTCTCGGCTTTCAGACAAAAATAATAATAAATCTACAAAGGAAGCACAAATAGTTTAAATAAACAGAATGAAACAAACCAGCAGTCAGAAATGCCGCTCTCGTAAACAGCACAGCTTAAAACACAGTGTTAATACAGTGCATCACCTGAACTGCGCCCTCTTGTGGTGTACATGTGACTAGACACGTGAGAAATATGATGCAAAACAAACATGAACTAATCCATTTTTAAGCAACATTTAATTTTAACTGATTATAATCTTATACTTTATTATTAAAATGTAATTCTTTACACTAGATCTTATACACTGCCCAGCCAAAAAAATAGAAAAGATTTGCACACGCATAAGATTTCATCCAACGGCCATCACTCTGGAATAGACTCAGTCTGGACTCAGTCTATGACCTTTTGAAAGGTCACATGACCTTTTCCCATCACTCCAAAATCCGAGCTTTATGCTCTCTAGCAAGCTGAAGCCTTTTTCAGATGAACGTCAAGTGGACACACAGCTGTTTATTCTCAAGCCTATCACATTGTGTGTGTGTGTGTGTGTGTGTGTGTGTGTGTGTGTGTGTGTGTGTGTGTGTGTCTTACTGTCTCTATTAAACACAGATCTGGTTTCGACTGGACATTTCTGACCATGTGACTTCACCGGGCAAATCACTCATGATTGATCACATTTCTTCCACAGTGGTATAAAGAGCTCAAGGGTTTCATGATGTGTTGAAGCGTCTTAACTCAGTTCCAGTAAACATTCTTAGGTGATTGACCTTTCCGAAATATTTTTCTTGGCCAGGCCGTGTACATCACAATCATGTAAATTGTCATTGTGTGTGTGTGTGTGTGTGTGTATAGTCACCTTTCCGAATATTGTGTGTTTGTTGTTGAGTTCGTCTGCGCGGCCCAGAGTGAAGAAAAACTGACTGCCGTTATCGTGCGGCCCTGCGTTCGCCATCGCCACCAAACCTCTCCTGATAAAGCGCAACCTGGAGTGGAACTCATCCTGCACACACACACACAGACACACACAGACACACACAGACACACACAGATACACACAGACACACACAGACACACACAGACACACACAAAACATCAAAACAATGTGACCAAATATAGACGATGAAGAAAGACTGTCACAGATGATTGACAGGCCACGCCTCCCTTTTCATACTAACAGTTACACAGGCCACACCTCTTTTATTAACACTGACAGGTATGTAGGCCACGCCTCTTCCTCACCCTAAAAGGCCGGCCGTAGATAGACTCCCCCCCGGTCCCGGTGCCAGTCGGATCGCCGCCCTGAATGATAAAATCAGGAACCACACGGTGGAAGATGGTTCCGTTGTAGTAACCTGTCAGGAGGGGTGGAGCTTAATCCATTAATTAACCTTAAAGGAATAAACTTGTATTATTATTATTTTTTTATTATTATTAAAGTCAGGTGTTTACTTTATATAACAGTTTATAGATACTGGAAATGTTTAATGTCTATTATTGACTTTACTTTAAGATCCATTACTTCAAATATCACAAGTACAGTGTGCGAGTGTGTGTGTATATATATATATATATATATATATATATATATATATATATATATATATATATATATATACACACACCTTCTTTTTATTTATTTATCTGAAACCTGAGACGTGTTGGAGAATTCATTCTGTTATGATGTGAGTACAAATTTGAATATCATCAAAAAGTTGATTATCTCACTAATTCAATTCAAAAAGTGAAACTCGTTATATTCTGTAGATTCACTACACTGATAGATTTCAAGTGTTTTTTCTTTTAATGTTGATTATTATGACTTACAGCTAATATAAACACAAAATTCAGTATCTCAGAAAATTAGAATATTGTGAAAAAGTTCATTATTGGAGACTCGTGGTGTCTCACTCTAATCAGCTAATGAACTCGAAACAAAAAGGTTTTTAAATGGTCTCCCAGTCTGGTTCAGTATGTTACACACTCCTCTGGAAGACTGCTGACTTGAGAGTCGTCCAGAAGACGATCCCCGTCACCCTGCACATGGAGGCTAAGACACAAGAGGTCACTGGTTAGGAAGCTGTGTGAAAGTTGAATGGAATCCCATTGAATAATCTGAGGAAGATTCACAAGGAGTGGACAGCAGCTGGAGTCAGTGCTTCAAGAGCCACCACACACAGACGTATCCGGGACACGGGATAAAAAAGGACAAGGTGTGTCAAAAAGGACTGGAAAGTTGCTCAGTGGACCAAAGTCCTCTTTTCAGATGAAAGTACATTTTGCTTTTAATTTGGAAATCAGTGTCCCGGAGTCTGGAGGAAGAGAGGAGAGGTGCAGAGTCCAAACTGCTTGAGGTCCAGTGTGAAGTTTGCAGTCAGAGGCGGTTTGGGGAGCCGCGTCATCTGCTGGTGTCGGTCCACTGTGTTCTATCAGGTCAAAGGTCAGCGCAGCGTCTACCAGGAAGTTTAAGAGCACTTCATGTTTCCTCAGCTGACCAGCTTCATGGAGATGCTGATTTGATTCTCCAGCGGGACTTGGCACCTGGCCACACTGCCAAAAGTACTGATACCTGGTTTAAGGGCCGTGGTGTCCCTGTGCCTGATGGACCAGCAAACTCACTGAGTGCCGGACGCGTTCACACTGTTCAGTAGTCCGACGGTTCTGTGGTAAAAATCTGTTTTATTGGTCGTAAGTAATATTCTAATTTACTGAGATCCTGAATTTTGGGTTTTCATTAGCTGTGAGTCATAATCATCAAAATCTAAAGAAAGAAACACTCGCAATCATCTCAGTGTGATGAACCTATAGAATACCAGGAGTTTCACTTTGTGAATTTAAATACTGAAATAAATCAACTGTTCAATGATATTCTAAATTTACTGAGATGGCCCTTCATGTCACCTGTGTGTGTGTGTGTGTGTGTGTTACCTTCCATACAGAGCTGAATGAAGTTCCTGCAGGCTTTAGGAGCCTCTTTGGCCCACAGTTCCACATCTACATCTCCTGCTGTGGTCTTGATCAGAACCTGAGGGAAGACCTGAGCTCGTCATTCACTCAGTCAGCATCGCTGCTTTACCTCCTAATGTTGCCGTTACGTTAGTATTAAACACTAGATACAGTTAGTGAGACAGTCTGAGGCTCGGCTGCTCCTCAACACTTTCAGGACTTTCATCTGTAAACACACAAGAACATGTGGAGAGATGCGCGTGCGCGCACGAGCTCCTCACCTTGCCGTTAGTCGGCGGCTCCTGGATGTAAATGTTACTCATCTTTACGGAGTAATAACTGTGAAATCACTCGACGATTCGATTACAAACACCCACAGAACAGGAACAACAAAAATACAGAAAAGTGTCCCGCGCGTATTAGAATCCTAAATAACGCCGTGTTCACTAAATGAAGTGCACTACGTGTGCTATAAACCAGACTACCAAACACACTAGGTAGTGCACACTTAAGGTGAGGAACAAATCGCCATTTGGGATTCGCTTGTGGTGCCACAAGGTTTTCCTTCCCTACAGCAACATGCCGGCGAACGGGGGGCAAAATCTTTGTACTGACACCTAGCGGTTAGGAGCTATGTTTTTGTGGTTATTTATAGGACCGAAATATGGTTAAATATATTTTTTGCTTAACTAACTAAAGTATTCATGTGTGTATATCTTTAACGAAATACATGTATAGTAAAATAATATAAACAAGCCAGAATTATAATTTAGTGGGACTGTTTACTGTCTTGTCAATGTTTCCTATCGGACTCATTTAAACGACGGATTAAATACAGTACCGGAAGTTGTGCTGTTTACGACAATTCTAGTAAGTTCGAGTGAATGGCTCTCCCAGGTAAAGCCTTTCAACAGTTTAAATATGTGTTGTTTATGAGAATAAATGTTTTATGTTGTCTTTTATGATTATTAGTGAATAATCGTGATGATCGGGTGTAGTGTTATTATGAATATAAAAACAGGCAGTGGGATGAACTGAGAGTTAATCCTGTATAAAAAAAACACACACACACAAAACTCTCCTCTCTCTCTGTTCAAACTTTATTAATGTTTTGGGAAAAAATGCTGATTAAGTGTTTGATTACTGATGAAGAATGAGATTCACAACATAAATATATAAAACAGATTAAGTGTTAAATTCATGATGATGATTATTTTGCTTTGTTCTCTGCAGTAGAATTTAATAATAAGTCATCAGTGATAAAATAAAGATGAAAGTAAACATAAAGTTCAGATTTGGAACAATTTTTTGTTAATAAACAGTTCATTAATAGATTGTTAGTAACTTGCATTAAAAAAGTGGAGGCAAAGCTATTTTAACAGGTTCATGTTCATAAATAGAAGTTTTGTATGATGAACAGAATTTTGTTCATTAATTGTAACAATGTCCCGCAGGTGTGAATAAGGACAACATCCGCGCCGGGTGTAAAAGATGCGGCTATCGTGAGTATTTATGAAGTGTGTGTGTGTATCAGTAGAACGTTTTACACTCCTACACTGAACTGTGAGTGAATTATTCAGGGTTTTTTCTCATTTTGTTTTGTTTCTTTTCCTCCTCAGCCGGTCACCTGACGTTCGAGTGCAGGAATTTTGTGCGTGTGGACCCGAGGAAGGACATCGTGCTGGACGTGAGCAGTACGAGCAGTGAGGAGAGCGAGGAGGAGGAGCGACAGCAGGACGTGCGGAAGGAGAAGATCTTCGGGAGCAGCCGCTCTAAAGGTGGAGAACAGAACAGGGACGAGAGAGAAAGTCTGAGCCGGTGTACAGAACACACACACGTGAGTGTGTGTGTGTGTGTGTGTGTGTGTGTGTGTGTAACCCTGAGAGTTGTGTATTTCCGCAGATTCACGGAAAGAGAAACATAAAAAGAGGAGTAAAGAGCGATCTCACCGAAAGGCAAAGAAGAGGTACACACACATATACACACACACACACACACACACACACACACACACACACACACACAACCACACACACACTAAGCAGTCACTGTACGTGGGAAAACACTACAGTATATATACACATACATTGGTGTTTTAATCAGAGAATATACACATATACATATTACATATGTAATACTGAACACAACACCCAAGTTATAAAGGTGTGACTGTGTATAGAGTCGTCACTCTCTCTCTCTCTCTCTCTCTCTCTCTCTCTCGTCCATGTGTCCAAGCCGTTACTATAAAAACAACAACATATTAGGCTGCTGCTTTAAGAAACTAATCTCAGCTTCTCCTGGAGCGGCGCATCACAGAGCCTTTCATCACTTAATATTATCCTAATTTTTTCAGGTCTCATTCATCCAGTGATGATGACGACGATGATGAGGAAGATGCGAGCAGGAAAAAAAAGAAGAAAAGCCACAAGAAGAAAGGCAAAAAGGAAAAGCGAGAGAAAGAGAAACGCAGCATGAAGAAGCGTAAGAAACAACACGCACAGCCTTCATCATCCTCCTCTTCCTCTAACAGCTCGAGTGACTCCTCAGATACAGACTGAAGCTCGACTGCCACGGCATGAGTTTATCTCCTAAGCGACAGTGTGTGAGGCTGCGTGAAGAGAGACAGACAGCTGGGGTTTAGTGTTCCTCTCTACAGCTTCCTCACTGTGGTTCTGATTTTCTCAAAACTGTTTCAACCCCAAATCCATACAGGAAGTGTAAACTTTTGCACTCGGCTGTTTGTGTGAACATATTGAGTAGTGAATTATTGCAATTTCTTTACATCTGTGATGAGTTTAGTTCACTGTGTTTTTCACAATATTGGTAGATTTTGTACAGAAATAAAATAATAGAATTCACACAAAGTGCAGTTTGTTTGTGTTTGTTTGTTTCATAAATTAAACAGATGTTGCTGTAGTTGTTTTACTCAGAGTAAAATATATGAAAATATTAGAAGTATTCATTAATTATTAACAACAATGTACTTAATATATATATATTTTTTTCTCAAGCATGAATTGCTGTCTGCGTGTGTGTGGGTGGGTGTGTGTGTGGGTGTGTGTGTGGGGGTGCATGTGGGTGTGGGTGTGTGTGGAGTGGTGAAAATTGACCAGCAAGTTGTGAATTCACTACGTACATGTTTCATTAACTCCTGCAGGTGCTCTGTGGTGCAGGTAGCTGCTCTGACCTGATGAACTGAACCTCACCGGGGAGAAACACCAGGAACTCTGTGTAGTGTTTAAAGAGATACACATGAATCATTCGGAAATCAGAGATCAAAGAAAATGAGTCGGCCTCACCGGTTTCAGTGAGTCAGTCCGGGAGCATGATGATAGAAAATGTCTGTCCTGTAAATCTGTCCTGATGGTGAATAATCCTAATTTCAGAAAAGCCTCAACAAGTTCAGAGTCCAGTGCAGTGGAGAACAGCTCTGAGACGCAATGGGGTCCGGGATTCCCCTCGTGATTTAAAGGCACAGAGACAACACTGTTACATTTCAAGTGAGATTGACGTCCTTAGACGTAGTTGTGGGTTTTGGCCACATGATGGCAGTGTGGGGAAAGGGGACAGATTTAGTCAAGTGGATCGTATGATTTACATCGTATATTCATGTCAAAGACTCACTTTGTCAGACCTGAAAACAAATCTGGCTTTCAAATTAGTTCAACTCGAGAACGGAACTTGTTCGTACATTGCGGGTTACCTGTAATGAGTGTCGCCTGTTCTAATTGGCTGATTTTTTTTAATAACACGCTGTTGCTCTGTTCATTTCTCCGTCCTGAGTTTCTCCAGTAGAGATCCTGACTTTGCTAAGGCAGTAGTGATGTTACGTGTGATGCTGAAGCCATGTTTCCTAATAAAGCATCGCTTCTACCCCTTTTCCACCAAAGTGGACCAGGTGCTAGCTCATGTCTAGTGCTAGTTCTGGTTAAGACCCGGTTCAGTAAGGAACCTTCTAAGAACGGAGCTTTATTTCTCCAGGGCAAGAGAGTCACGTCATTACATCATATACATGTACGTCTCTACTTTCCCAGCAATGCTAGCAGCAAAAAAATCACTTAGCGACACGCACAACAACAACAACAATGGTGAATTCATCATGGCTTAACGAGCCGTTCTCCAGGCTTCATTATAAATAGGAAGCAGTTTAGCTGCCCGTTGCATATTGAGGCCGTATTTGAAAGATGGCAGCCACCAACTGGTGATAACCCCGCCCCCAGCCCCTGATGTAAGTGGTTCTTTGTTCTAGTGTTGGTGCCGCCATCGAACCGGTTTTTCTGTCTGAGGGCCGGTGCCTCGGGCTCCGAGCTAGTCCGGTCCTGCTTTGGTGGAAGAGGGGTATTTTAGGCATGTGTTGTTTCTCTGAGTGTCACATGACCAGTGACAAATGAAGCCTTGCGTTTTCTATCCACACACACACACACACACAGCGATGAGTCCACATTACTGTAACTGTGCTACTTGTGATGTTCTGGTCTGTGTGTTACACTAAACGAGGCTTCATCTCACCATCACCACGTTGCAGCTCTGACTATCTGACGAGGCTTGTTCTTTGTGATTCTTTTTTTTTTCATGTTTGCCGTCTGTTTTATTCCCTCAGCTCCGCCTCCTGAGTCTCTCTGATGCTGAGCCCAGCCTGTAGAACAGGGTTTAGTTCGTCACCACCATAATGTCCATTCCCAAGATACAAAACCCGTACAGATCCTCCTACTTCCTGTTTCCATACATAGTCATATTCCTGCATTACATAAGCCATTCCTAGTCTTCTTATTTCTAACAGAAAGGTCATAATAGCTGCTGGTCACGTCCGTCCCAGAGATGCTGATAATAAAGCATTAACACGAAACCAGACAGAGACAAAGAGGAACAGAACAGATAAAGTTCACACAGAATGATATATAGGTATATTTAACAGAACAAAAGCTTCTTTACACTCAGTGATGAGAAATCTGTACTAAATTTACTCTTAATTACTCTTGCTTAAATGTTTGAATTGAAGCTTCAGCAGATGAGCATTAGTACACGATGATCTTTGGTCGTCCAGAGTTACTGTGTGACCAGAAAGCTTCTTTCTAGCTATATGTGGTCCTAGTAACAGAACTTCTGTCTTGTCAGGATTAAGCAGAAGAAAGTTAATTAGCATCCAGTCTCTTATGTCCGTCACAAATTGCTCAACTTTAGTAAGTTGTTTTTTCTCATCTGGCTTTGCTGAGACGTATAACTGTGTGTCATCAGCATAACCGTGGAAACTAATACCATGCTTACAAAATTTCTTGCCTAGAGGAAGCATGTATAGAGAAATACAGTAGCAGCGGGCCTAAAGCAGAACCCTGTGGAACACCGAACTTCACTTCAGTACATTACAGACTATAAGAGGCTCGGACATATACTGTATATCTCCACCTTGTGTCCTTTTATAATATATATATAAATCAGTGAATAGAGTAAACATTAATAGTTCTAGATCAGTTCCGTGTGCCTTCATGTGCTGCACTTGGTGTCTGTTAATTCATTTAAGATAAGATATACCTTTATTCATCCCACAGTGGGGAAATTTCTTTCTTAAAATGTTATCTTATCACACGCGTCATTCGAACCGAGCGCTCCCACCACCACCCTTTACTGCACGGACTCAGTATTTATGAGTTTTTCAGTAAAGCTCTTCCTGTGGCTTCATGAAACTAAATTTAAGGAACAGTATTCATTCAGGCCGCAGACAGGAAGGCTGCAGTAACGCGGATGAGCTCTCTGTATAACTGTGAACCTCAGAACCCAGAGAACGTCAAGTCAAGTCAAGTCAAGTCGGCTTTTATTGTCATTTCAACCATATACAGTTGAGTACACAGTGAAACGAAACAACGTTCCTCCAGGACCAAAGTGCTACATACATTGTGTTCAAAAATATTGTGTGCAAATCGCAAAGTGAAATAAAATATTGTGCAAATATTGCAAAGAGCAGTTCAGATAGGTGGGTATGAACAAATTAAGGTGGTTGTAAATCAGTGTGATTATGCATGTGTGTGTTTATCAGTTCAGTCCGGATGTTATTTAGTGCATCTGTTTTAGTGATTTGTGTGTGTGTGTGTGTGTGTGTGTGTGTGCGCGCATGTGTTTATCAGTCCAGTCCCTTTGTGTTGAGGAGACTGGTGGCTTGTGGGTAAAAAATGTTTCTCAGTCTGGATGTGAGGCCCGAATGCTTCTGTACCTTCTTCCAGATGGCAGGAGGGTGAAGAGTGAGTGTGAGGGGTGTGTGTGTGTGTGTGTGTGTGTGTGTGTGGTGAGTGTGATGGATGTGTCCGGTCAGCCACAATGCTGGTGGCTTTGCGGATGCAGCGTGTGGTGTAAAGGTCTTCGATAGAGGGGAGAGAGACCCCAATGATCTTCTCAGCTGTCCTCACTATCCGCTGTAGGGTCTTGCGGTCCGATATGGTACAATTCCCAAACTAGACAGTGATGCAGCTGCTCAGGATGCTCTCGATGGTTCCTCTATAGAAGGTGGTGAGGATCGGTGGTGGAAGCTGTGTCTTTCTCAGCCTTCTCAGGAAGAAAAGACGTTGTTGGGCTTTCTTATGCAGAGAGCTGGTGTTGAGGGACCAGGTGAGGTTCTCCTCCAGGTGGACGCCCAGGAATTTTGTACTCTTGACGATCTCCACAGAAGAGCCGTCGATGCTGAGCGGAGAGTGATCGCTCCGAGTCCTCCTGAAGTCAACAACCATCTCTTTGGTCTTATCGACATTCAGAGACAGGTTGTTGTCTGTACACCAGTCCGTTAGCCTCTGCACTTCCTCTCTGTACGCCGACTCGTCGTTCTTGCTGATGAGACCCACCACGGTCGTGTCATCAGCGAACTTGATGATGTGATTGGAGCTGTGAAATCTGTGAAAATCTATGTACAGCATTCTGACGTAAGTGTCCTTCTTGTCCAGGTGTGTCAGTGCCAGGTGGAGTGTGGTGGAGATGGCGTCGTCCGTCGAACGGTTTGGACGACACGCAAACTGCAGGGGGTCCAGTGAGGGAGGCAGCAGGGTCTTGATGTGTCTCATGACGAGCCGCTCGAAGCACTTCATGATGATGGGTGTGAGTGCAACAGGACGGTAGTCATTGAGACAGGACACAGAAGACTTCTTCGGCACGGGGACGATGGTGGTGCTCAGAGAGATGTTGAAGATGTCGGTGAGAACATCTGCCAGCTGTTCTGCACATTCTCTGAGCACTCTGCCTGGGATGTTGTCTGGTCCAGCAGCTTTACGAGGGTTGACACTTCGCAGAGTTTTCCTCACATCAGCCGTGGTGAGACACAGCACCTGGTCGTTTGGAGGAGGGATGGTCTTCCTCGCCGTCACGTCCACCTCAGAGCTCCAGCAGCAGGAGAGCCACCGGGTTCTGAAGCTACAGGACACGGAATCACAGAAGCAGACACAAAGTTCAGTGTGTGTGTGTTGCGCTGGTTTTCAGCTGCGCGGGGCGGTCCAGAGTGGTGGGTCATACAGTATGAGTTACTCTCGGCTTCCAGTCAGACCTCTCACGGCAGTGGAGCCGCTCTGCCACATCATCAGTATAGTGTATATTTTACAAATTATTGCTCATTATTTGAAGTTACATTGATCTCTTTTAGGCAAACAGCAGGTTAAGTCGAATATATATATATCTATATATATTTATGTTCCATCATGTGAGTTTGTTCAGTCAGGCAGAGATTTCTGGAGGGGTTTCGCTTGGTTCTTCATAGAACCTTTAGGATCACTAAGAGAGTAGAGAATGAAGTTTAAGACACTGTATTAGTGTAGAGTTCTGTAAAAAACACTGTTTATTTATATCCCTATCATTTCATGCATTTGCTAAACTCGAATGACAATCAGGGCCGATCTGACCATTCTGACTCGTACCCATTCACATTCCATACAAACTTAAATCATTCTGCTGATTGTGTGAAGTGATTTGACAACTGGTAAAAGCGCTACACAAATAAAACTGAACTGAATGAATGAAAATGCCAGTTATGTAAGATCATTTATGTTCGCGAGGAATCTGCACCTGATGAGCTGAAGATTGATGTGTAATAAAGAGTGTTAATGTATACTGATGTTTATTAATGTGTTTCATGTTTATTATGTGTAATAATGCTCATTAATATGTATTAACATGTTTAATAAAGTGATACATGCAACATGTATTCATGTGTAAATAATTAATGTAAATAAATAATTATTTACAGTATATATAATTACATATCTAATGTACAATTATAATTAAATAAATAATTAATGTAATGAATGAATAATAATTAATACTATTAATGTGTTTAATGTCTGTTATGGGTAATAATGTTCATTAATATTTGTTAATGTGTAATAAAATAACGAATGAGTTCTCCAGTGTATTAATGTATACTTGTGTTTATGAATGTGTTCATGTATAATGAAGTGGACAGTTCTTAATGGCTATTAATGTGTTTAATGTCTATGATGTGTAATAATGCTCATTATGTTTTTATATATTATGGGTAATAAAGCGTGATGAAGTGATTAGTGTGTGGTGAAGTGATTAGTGTGTGATGAAGTGATTAGTGTGTGATGAAGTGATTAGTGTGTGATGAAGTGATTAGTGTGTGCTGAAGTGATTAGTGTGTGCTGAAGTGATTAGTGTGTGATGAAGTGATTAGTGTGTGCTGAAGTGATTAGTGTGTGCTGAAGTGATTAGTGTGTGCTGAAGTGATTAGTGTGTGCTGAAGTGATTAGTGTGTGCTGAAGTGATTAGTGTGTGATGAAGTGATTAGTGTGTGCTGAAGTGATTAGTGTGTGCTGAAGTGATTAGTGTGTGCTGAAGTGATTAGTGTGTGCTGAAGTGATTAGTGTGTGCTGAAGTGATTAGTGTGTGATGAAGTGATTAGTGTGTGATGAAGTGATTAGTGTGTGATGAAGTGATTAGTGTGTGATGAAGTGATTAGTGTGTGCTGAAGTGATTAGTGTGTGCTGAAGTGATTAGTGTGTGGTGAAGTGATTAGTGTGTGATGAAGTGATTAGTGTGTGCTGAAGTGATTAGTGTGTGCTGAAGTGATTAGTGTGTGCTGAAGTGATTAGTGTGTGCTGAAGTGATGAGTGTGTGCTGAAGTGATGAGTGTGTGCTGAAGTGATTAGTGTGTGCTGAAGTGATTAGTGTGTGCTGAAGTGATTAGTGTGTGCTGAAGTGATTAGTGTGTGCTGAAGTGATTAGTGTGTGCTGAAGTGATGAGTGTGTGATGAAGTGATGAGTGTGTGCTGAAGTGATTAGTGTGTGCTGAAGTGATTAGTGTGTGATGAAGTGATTAGTGTGTGCTGAAGTGATTAGTGTGTGATGAAGTGATTAGTGTGTGATGAAGTGATTAGTGTGTGCTGAAGTGATTAGTGTGTGCTGAAGTGATTAGTGTGTGCTGAAGTGATTAGTGTGTGCTGAAGTGATTAGTGTGTGCTGAAGTGATTAGTGTGTGCTGAAGTGATTAGTGTGTGCTGAAGTGATTAGTGTGTGCTGAAGTGATTAGTGTGTGCTGAAGTGATTAGTGTGTGCTGAAGTGATTAGTGTGTGCTGAAGTGATTAGTGTGTGCTGAAGTGATTAGTGTGTGCTGAAGTGATGAGTGTGTGCTGAAGTGATTAGTGTGTGCTGAAGTGATTAGTGTGTGCTGAAGTGATTAGTGTGTGATGAAGTGATTAGTGTGTGCTGAAGTGATTAGTGTGTGCTGAAGTGATTAGTGTGTGCTGAAGTGATTAGTGTGTGGTGAAGTGATTAGTGTGTGGTGAAGTGATTAGTGTGTGATGAAGTGATTAGTGTGTGGTGAAGTGATTAGTGTGTGGTGAAGTGATTAGTGTGTGCTGAAGTGATTAGTGTGTGATGAAGTGATTAGTGTGTGATGAAGTGATGAGTGTGTGCTGAAGTGATTAGTGTGTGCTGAAGTGATTAGTGTGTGCTGAAGTGATTAGTGTGTGCTGAAGTGATTAGTGTGTGCTGAAGTGATTAGTGTGTGCTGAAGTGATTAGTGTGTGCTGAAGTGATGAGTGTGTGATGAAGTGATTAGTGTGTGCTGAAGTGATTAGTGTGTGCTGAAGTGATTAGTGTGTGCTGAAGTGATTAGTGTGTGCTGAAGTGATTAGTGTGTGCTGAAGTGATGAGTGTGTGTGAAGTGATGAGTGTGTGCTGAAGTGATTAGTGTGTGCTGAAGTGATTAGTGTGTGCTGAAGTGATTAGTGTGTGATGAAGTGATTAGTGTGTGATGAAGTGATTAGTGTGTGCTGAAGTGATGAGTGTGTGCTGAAGTGATTAGTGTGTGATGAAGTGATTAGTGTGTGCTGAAGTGATTAGTGTGTGATGAAGTGATTAGTGTGTGCACTATCAGGGCGTGTCCGAGCGGGTAAGCGGGTACAGATGCAGGTGATGAGCCCAGGTGAGGTGAGGGTTTGTGCAGAGGTGCGGTCAGGAAACAATGACAGACGCAGTTATAAACGTCTCTCTGTTTGCTTTTCTTTCAGGTGGAAACGCTGATAAATCTGCAGCAGCTTTTGTTCGGGTCGCTGCAGGTGGACTCTTGGAGTTTGTGTGCTTGTAAAATTTCGACATGTGACTGTAAGGGAGCTACAAAAACTCGTCCTTGGGCTGGAAAGTTAAACATCGCCGCTTATTCAGCTGCACCTGTGCGCAGGTAAACCTCACCCTGCTCTCTTTATCCTCAAACAAAAGACATTTTAGAAAGGTTTAATTTGCTGTACTGTTGTTTTTCATGTGATGTTACACTTAATCATGTGATGAATTCATTGTGTAGATTTTATTATATGAGGCAGGAATTTGAAACATTTGTAAATCTTAAATGTAAACTTCTACATGTTCCTACAAAACTCTACACATGGACTTTATTAACGCTGTGTGTTTCAATTCTCTTAATGTATGATGTATTTAACAGTCTGCAGGCGCATGATATTTATACATTTGATGTGTTTATATGATTTATTGCGTACTGATGATTAACTCTAACGCTCATACAGTTTTGTGTTGATTTATATTTTAGAAATGAGTGCGGTGTGTAGTGTAAAGTGATGCAGTGTGTGTGTGTTTCTCCTGCGGTAGGAGATGGAGGTGACGACTCAGCCCAAAGCGTTCGCTCCGTCTGACTTCCAGACGGGTCTGTGCGAGTGCTGTGACGACTGCAGCGTCTGTACGATCAGTTTCTTATTACGCTTTGATTTGAAATCGAAAGAATTTCCTGGTTTCTGATTGGTTTAAATATGTGAATCTGTGATCTAACATGTGATTGAATTTTAAATTGAGATAAAGAATGTATAACATTCAAGAGTTGCTCCTGGTGACAAAATCTAAGAGAATTCTTAGAATTCCCAAAATGAAAGTTTAGATCCTAGTAACGATAAAAATGATTCATCAAACAAGGTGAAGAACTGAAATAGTGAAGAGGACTTTTAAAAGCCTTTGGAGTTTTTTAAGTCGAGAAGAAAATGGAGTCCTCGTTACTGTGCAAAAAAAAATATGTGTGTGTGATTTGTGTAGAATAGACAGAATAGGCCTGTTATTTCAAAGGAAAAGATTATATCATAATTATTATAATCATCCTGTGTGGTGCCTCACTAGCACGTCGGGTGGGGCTTTTGTCTTCAGAAGACACCGTGCTCGGCCCCGCCTCCTCTCTGAGATGAAAGTTTTTGTCTTTTCCTTGCTCTGAGATCACTCTTACGCTAAGATTAAGTTAAGATAAGTTACTAAGTTAGGAGTTCTCTCAGAGGGTTCTGAGATTTTTCATTAATAATTTCATGAACCTGCTCTTTGAGTTTCATCAGCTGAAAACCATGACAATTTATTAACGCTCAATATTTTGACAGACATTCTCTCATTTTATTAGCGTTGTCTCGGCTCTCAGTATCAGTGCTGATGATGATATGAGGCTTATTAAAGCAGATCACATGCAGATCAGGTTCTTTTCACCATGTTTGGGAGCTAAAGGATTAAAACATTTATTTAGAGTCTTTTGGACAAAAAAAAAACCCTCTCTCTGTCTCTCTCTCTGTGTCTCTGCGTCTCTCAGGTCTGTGTGGGACTTTCTGTCTCCCGTGTCTCGGCTGTAACATCGCCAGTCACATGGGCGAGTGCTGTTTATGTGGACTGGGAATGCCCATGCGAAGTGTGTACAGAACCAAATACAACCTCGCGGTCAGTCACAGCGTCACGCAGAACTCACCACCTTAAACCCCGCCCACAAATCTAAAAGTTTATGACATGTCACACTCAGGAGTGCGATTGTCCCGTGACGGCCCGCTGATCTGCTCAGGCTGTTTCCTGGGATCTCAAACCAGTGATGAAACATTCTTAGCTTTCTGAAGAAGAAGAATGTAAATAATGAAATAAAATAACTTCTCGTAGAACCGGACAGACAAACAGAGGAAGCTTTACAGAGCATTGTCCGTCCGAATGATTTCTATTTACTACTGTTATTGTTATTATTATTCTGATGATGATGTATTTGTACTTGATATTGTATGTGATATTATCCCTGTGATGAATGTTCACGTGATATTAAAGTGATGCTTACCGTCCTGGGTTCTGCCTCTAGGGCTCCATGTGTAATGACTTCCTGGTCAGTAAGTGCTGCCTTCCCTGCGCCACCTGCCAGCTGAAGAGAGACATCAACAGGAGGAAGCAGCAGGGCATCTTCTGAACCTCATGAGGTGAGCGCTTCACTAGATACAAATATGCTACGTTTAATACAAATAATAAGATATTGAATAGATTTCTTTTTTGAATATAACAGCGCGCATGGTTTATTTCCCTCTGAGAGGAGACTCACACCAAACAATGTGATTTTTCTTCTTCTTCTTCTTGTTTTTCTACAGAACCTTCACACCACTGAAGAGAAAACTGAGTTGCGATTTCACTAACTGTGTCTTCTGTGTGTCCTCTTTATTAAGAGAATCGTATAAACATGTCAAAGCTAGGGGGAACGATCCCACTGGATTTATACCCATTTTTAGTGTGTGCTTTTCTTCATAGTGTAATTGCTGATCAACACCACAGCGTGTCTGAGTTCTGCGTTCTGATTGGTCAGACGATGTTGATTCATTTTCTGAAACAGTAGTACAGCTCCACTCTGCTCATAAGAAACTGATGAAATAAAAGTCTTTAATCAACGTTCTAGTGTTGTTTCTTTAACATGTATTGAAGGAGTCTCCAGTGTCAGTGCTTTGTAACTGGCAGAGGTAAAGCTTGTATTAATAACTTCTGGAGAGATGATTTAGTCACTTGTGGGCGTGTCTAACAGTAGTAGTAGGAGCTATATATAACTTCTAAAGTTAATCAGTTTAATAAAAATGAGTTAGGTGTGACGTGCTTAGCTTCATATGAGACATTAGATTAGATTCAATTATCAAAGATTTATTTGTTCTTCATAATAATTTAGAGCTATTCACAGGTTGGACACTAGAGGGAGACACTCTACCTGTGAGTGTCTGACTTTCATCTGTTCAATACGGTGGCCGTGAAGTGCAAAACAAATGAACAAAATGAAAACGAAATAACAAAATCCAAAACAAAATAAGACATTCAAAAACAAAATAACAAAACCCAAATTAAAACATCAAAACCCAAAACTAATTTGTTATTTTGTTTTGCGTTTTGTTAATTTGTTTTCGGTTTTGCTATTTTGATTTTTAGTTTGTTATTTTGTTTTTAGTTTTGCTATTTTGATTTTGAATTTGCTATTTTGTTTTGGGTTTTGTTCATTTGGTTTGCGCCTATCGGCCGTTCAGAAACGAACCGGAAAAGGTAGGTATAGTTTGCGAATGAAATTCTTACCGCTGATTGGACGAGACATCTGTCACTCAAGCTATACAGGAAGTCCTGTAGCGGCGGTAGATTCGTGTGTGTGTGTGAATGTGCAAACATGTCCTGTCTGTATTGTGGTTTCAAATACGGCGTTCTGACTAATTTGTGCTGTTCTTGTGGAAAAAATATCTTTCGCTTTTAAGAGAGACACAGCAGTTCACAGACTAATCTTTATACCGTGATGTCATCAGCATGTCCAAAATCACGGCATACGAATGTCCGTCCTCAGAGTAACGTTGAATAAATTCCGTTTCCTTGCTTTCTAATGAAAAATGTCATTATTGTCTTAGATTTGCACACCGAAAAAAAAAATGGTTTAAAAGCGAAGCAGAACACAAGAAACAAAGTTAGAGACACAATTTCCTACTTCCTGTTTATCTTGAGTGACAGGTGTCTCGTCCAATCAGCGGTAAGAATTTAATTCGCAAACTGTACCTACCTTTTCCGGTTCGTATCTGACTGGCCACAAGTCAAGTGACAAGTGCAACACAAATGAACAAAACCCAAAACAAAACAACAAATCCAAAAACAAAATAACAAATTCAAAACCAAATAACAAAACCAAAACCAAAACAAAATAACAAATTAGTTTTGGGTTTTGTTATTTTGTTTTCGGATTTGTTAATTTGGTTTTGAATTTGTTATTTTGTTTTGGGTTTTGTTATTTTGTTTTGGGTTTTGTTATTTTGTTTTTTCGGATTTGTTAATTTGGTTTTGAATTTGTTATTTTGTTTTCGGATTTGTTAATTTGGTTTTGAATTTGTTATTTTGTTTTCGGATTTGTTAATTTGGTTTTGAATTTGTTATTTTGTTTTCGGATTTGTTAATTTGGTTTTGAATTTGTTATTTTGTTTTGGGTTTTGTTATTTTGTTTTTTCGGATTTGTTAATTTGGTTTTGAATTTGTTATTTTGTTTTCGGATTTGTTAATTTGGTTTTGAATTTGTTATTTTGTTTTCGGATTTGTTAATTTGGTTTTGAATTTGTTATTTTGTTTTCGGATTTGTTAATTTGGTTTTGAATTTGTTATTTTGTTTTGAGTTTTGTTATTTTGTTTTTTCGGATTTGTTAATTTGATTTTGAATTTGTTATTTTGTTTTGGGTTTTGTTATTTTGTTTTTTCGGATTTGTTAATTTGGTTTTGAATTTGTTATTTTGTTTTGGGTTTTGTTAATTTGTTTTTTCGGATTTGTTAATTTGATTTTGAATTTGCTATTTTGTTTTGGGTTTTGTTAATTTGTTTTCGGATTTGTTAATTTGATTTTGAATTTATTTTGTTTTGGGTTTTGTTATTTTGTCTTTTCGGATTTGTTAATTTGATTTTGAATTTGTTATTTTGTTTTGGGTTTTGTTAATTTGTTTTTTCGGATTTGTTAATTTGGTTTTGAATTTGTTATTTTGTTTTGGGTTTTGTTAATTTGTTTTGCACTTCACGTCCACCGTAGTTCTAACTGGCTGAACCTTTTATGCCACCCTGGTTCTCTGCTCATTTCTCTGTCCTGAGTTTCTCTAGTGAGAACCTGAAGAGATTCGGACTTTGGCATTGCAGTTCCAGGTCTCTCTGAAGATATTTGTACAATGTGATTCTTACATTTTGGAAATCTTTTCGAAACGTTGGAGTACGTTACCCTGTTTGACTCCGAGACGTCTAACCTCCTGTAATGATGCTCGCTGCAGGAGCTCGAACCCTGGATGACGATGTTGTTATCTAGCCATAATGAGGTTGTGACGTCGTCCATATAAAACGCATCAGGACAATTAAGTTTTTGTGAGTTTGAATGAAGAGCGTTGTTGTGTTAGTTAATAATAAAAGAAATGTGACTCGCTCAGTTCCGTGTGCCCTCGTGTTCTGCACTCGGTGCCTGGAAACTCTTGTCTTATCTTATCACACACGTCATTCGAACCGACCGCTCCCACCGCCTCCGTCACCACACGCCATCTTGCTCAATATTTATGAGTTTTTCAGTAAAGCTCTTCCTGTGACTTACTAGAACTGAATTCAGGGAAATATATTTATTCAGCAAAGTGCACTGGACACTTTATTAGGAACACACACACACACACATCTGCTGATTCACGGGAGCAGTTGGAAGAGAACGGCCATACGGATGGAGCAGACGGGAGGATCTCGGCGCACGTCTGGCTCTGAGCTACAGCAGCAGGAGAGACACCAGGTTCTGCTCCTGTCAGCCACAAAACAGACAGCAAACTGAAGCTACGGCGGACCACAGACTCACTGTTCACCTCTAATACGGGTTTAAGGAGTGGTTATGTGAGTTACTGTGTAGGAATTAAGTTTTCTAGAAAATTATCATTTCAAGAAGAACCCTATTAACAAGGAGAAGAACATGTCATTATCAGTTGAGCTCTTAAAGAATCTTTTCTTCTGAAAAGAAAACGTTAAAGCATTCTCTGTCCCCTTACAGTCTGTAATGATCCCCTGCAACTCAGCAGCATAAAAGAAAAGAAAAAAGAATTTAAGACGCTTAATCTCTACTGTCCGAATTAACCGATTCCTCTGTGGTTCTTTGAATTGCATAGAAAAATAATTCTGCATGAAACACTGAAAGGGCCCATCAGATTCACTCTCAGACTGTTAAAGGTTCTACAGACAGCAGAACTCTGGGAATCACCTTTTGTAGGGTTCCTCATAAATCTAAATTTCTACTCATTTAGCAATCACAAACGTTTTAAGACTCTGTGTTGAGTTTTGTGTTAAGAATGAAGGTTTTTGTCAAATTCTAATTAAAATTCTGGTTCTGTAACAGAATTCTTGTACTCGAGGAGTCTGCACCAGCTGAGCTGATTATTAACCTGTTACATCAAATGGATTTATCTTTAGAGTTGTTTATGAATGTGTTAATGAGTAACAAAGTGAAAAGTTATTCATGTACATTAGCGTGTATTAACGTGTAACAACACATGACGCAGTTATAAACGTCTCTGTTTGCTCTCAGGTGGAATCGCTGATGAATCTGCTTTTGTTCGGTTCGCTGCAGTCGGACTCTTGGAGTTTGTTTGGTTGTAAAATTTCGACATGTGACTGTAATGGAGTTATAAAAGCTCATCTATTAACCGGAAAGTTAAACATTGCTGCTTATTCGGCTTCACCTACACACAGGTAAACCTCACCATCGCTCATCATCTTTCTCTCCTCAAACCTCAAACAAACAAACAAACAAACAAACAAAAAATAACTAAAATCATTTGATAAATACTTAATTCTTTTATACTGTTGTTTCCATGTGATGGACTTTCCATGTGAAACATTTGTAAACTTCAAATAAAAAATGTGCTTAAATCGTACGCATGTAGAATTCTGTATATAGACTTTATTACATTCGTGTGTTCTGGACAATAAATAATAATAGTGTGCATATTCATGATAGTGTGTGTGTTTCTCCTGCAGTAGAGGATGGAGGTGACGAGTCAGCCCAAAGCGTTCGCTCCCTCAGACTTCCAGACGGGTCTGTGCGAGTGCTGTGACGACTGCAGCGTCTGTACGATCAGTTCTTATTAACCCCACGACACTCCCTCTCTGCACACACTTACACACTCAACTCACACTTATTTTCAAAAGAAGGAAACAAAGAAATCACAGCGCTGACTTTCTGAGCAGTGTTGTGTGATTAATTAACCAATCAGAGCATTCGGTTTTATTTTAGATTCATATTTTGTCAATCTGAATTTCTACACTTTGGTTTGAAATTTAAATCATTTCCTGGTTTCTGATTGGCTTAAATGTGCGAATCTGTACCTGCGTGCTTTATCGTTTAAATTAAGAATCCGAATTTGACGAGCTGAATATTAACAACGTTGTGCCTGCCACTAAAATCTGTTTTTGCCGCATCTGATTATTGTAAAATTGAATTATTACCCGAGATAAACAATCTGGTGTCTGAAACGACCTGCTGTTTATTCTGCCCGAGCTGCTCGACATCATCGTCTGTACTCACAGAGGCGGGAAAAGCGTCTCACACACAAGTGTCCTTTACTAAGAGTCTCTGGTTTGATTCAGGTGAATTCAAATGATTGCTAGTGATTATTAAACTCTGCTTTATTACTGCTCCTGAGTTCACAACCGCCCGGTCGTCTCGGGGACTTTGGGAACAGGACAGGATTAATAGTTTACCGCTTACAGCTCTCACTATCAGTGCTGACGATGAGATGAAGCTTATTAAAGCTCACATGGAGATTAGATTAGATCAGCTTTGTATTATCTTTGGGAGCTAAAGGGTCGAAACTTTCCTTTTTGAGAGTCTTTTAGAAACCACAGTAGAGAGAAATGATGTCACTGATGTGTGTTTAAATGTCCCTGTGTTCATTCTGTGTCTCTGCGTCTCTCAGGTCTGTGTGGGACTTTGTGTCTCACGTGTCTCGGCTGTAACATCGCCAGTCATATGGGGGAGTGCTGCTTATGTGGACTGGGAATGCCCATCCGAAGTGTGTACAGAACCAAATACAACCTCACGGTCAGTCACAGCGTCCCTCACCACCGTATGACATCACACACATTTTAAACAACTATACAAACATGACATACAAAAAAAATGAGTCACACAGGCAAAGAAATAACACAGATACACACGACCCTTGAGATTCCCAGGGAACTCTAAGCACCGATTCATTTTCCAGCTTGAATTCTGAACTTTATCTCGGCGGATTGAGGACTTTTCCCTTCTATACTCTGCCGTTTACGCTCAGGCTCGTAGTTAAATCATTTTGTTTGCAGATATTTTAGATAGAAATGTGTATGCTATTTTAGACAAGCTGTGCGGTGACTCTGTTTGCATGGAAATGAAATGCACACTCATAGTTGATGGACAGCGCCACCTGTTGAGTTCTGGAATGAAGTAAAAAAAAATGTACGTGTTACATGAATGAAGGCGTGAGATCGCGTTTATTAAGCAGATTACAATCACACACTCGTATAAAAACGCCTATTAGAGAATGTCAGATTCAAATGTTATTTGTGACGTACACGGTATACGGCCACACACAGTACGGCACGCAGTGAAACGCTTATACGGCCTCCTGTGACATTAAAATAAAGATCATCAATAAGAAATAAATTATGGAATTAAATAAGAAATTTAATACAGAAAATATAGCTATAGAAGATAAGAACAAAATATGGAATATAAAAAAGAAAGATGTATCCATACAAATATAGAAAACTTTAGTTGTGAACGTTTTAATGGAATCTTAATAGAAATGCCCAGGAGTGTGCAAATATGCACGGCGCCATCTGATCAATTAATTTATTCATTATTTATTATGATATAAGGGCACTTTCCATAAAAATGTTAAATTAGCATATCTTCTCTTCCCGTGGGCCGATTGTGATGGAACGAAACCTAAACGTTACCTCAAGCTCAGCCAAATACACCCGTGAATAAAGATCATTGAGTAGTTTTTACGTGATGCGTCTTTTTACTCCTCTTACGTCACCCCAAATCATTTTTTTGCAAATGTCTTCAATGTACAGACACGCCCACTTTAGTGTTATTATAAGTAAAGAAAAGATATAGACAGAGACACCAGGTACAGCGGATATAACCGGATGTGGACTCGCGCAGGTATTGTGAGTGTGTGTGTGATGAATGTTCATGTGATATTAAAGTGATGCTTACCGTCCTGGGTTCTGCTTCTAGGGCTCCATGTGTAATGACTTCATGGTTAGTTACTGCTGCCTTCCCTGCGCCACCTGCCAGCTGATGAGAGACATCAACAGGAGGAAGCAGCAGGGCATCTTCTGAACCTCACGAAAAGAACCGAGCTGCGATGGCGGTCTTTAACAGAATCGTACTTAAAGTGTAACCATGTCAAAACTAGAGGGAACAACCACAATGGAGTTATACCTGCAGTGTATTATATCTGTCTTTTTCTTAATAGCATAATTTCTATAAACACTTTACAGCAGTTTAACACAGTGACGTGTACAGCACACACTCTAATCAGAAGAAACTGATTAAATAAATGTGTTTAATCAACGTTCTATGATGTTTCTGTGCCATGTGTGGAAGGAGTCTCCAGTGTCAGTGCTTTGTAACGGTCAGATTTTCAGGACAGAAGAGATTTCTCAGCACAGGACACACTACATTCTTTATCTTAATAACTTCAAGAGAGATGATTTACTCACTTGTGGGCGTGTCACTTGTAACAGTAGTTACTATATATAACTTCTCAAGTTAATTAGTTACATACAAATGAAATGAAGCTAAATGCGTCACACTGAATAGAGCATTATTTCAGCATCGTTAGATTAGATTAGCAAAGATTATCCGTCTTCGTAATCTCTTTATATGCGATTATAACCCGAGAGTCGTATAAACAGATGACGACGGTTCTGGGAAATGAACCTATAACAACCTGTGGTCAGTGTTTCACCTCATCAACACACTGATTTCGCTCTTATTAAATCAACGAGCAGATGAAGCAAAAACGAGGCTGGTAGATTTTACACAAAAGGTTTATTCAGACCGATATCAGGTGATCTGCACATGCTGTGTCCATGTTAACATGGCGTGAGAACCCAAAGCGATCACGGCGAACACACCGTCGTCACAGACGTGCTGCGAATCACACTGCTCAGAAAGGAATCGAGACGACTCGCTCAGTTTTCTATTTGGTAAAGCGTCCTTTAGAAGTGCCTCTGTAAAGTGTGACCCGGAGGTGGTGCGATGTCGGGATGAGACCCGGTTTACTGGGACATCTGGGCCTCCATCGCCTGCGCCGTCCACTCGGGTGCCGCCTGGCTGATCTTCTCCAGCAGGTTGTTCACCTGGAAGCAGAGCGACTGGATCTGTTTGTCCCAGGTGGGCAGCGGCTCTCGGGCTGACGGGAGAGAAACACAGAGCTGTGAACCTCCAGACGCGTCATAGATACCGAGGTTAGAGAAGATCCGACTTACTCTCAAAGTGGACGATGCCGTCGATCTGGTCGATGAAGCCGTTCATACGGCCCTCTGTGATCATCTGGGACGCGATTTTCTCTGCCTGCGCACAGAGTTTAATCGGCAGAGTTCACTTTCCTTTACACTGTTCATGTGCAGGTTTTAAGTCACAGAGCATCTGGTAAAAATGTTGGGCTACAAAACTGTTCTATTAGGTCATTTATGGGCTTTAGGGGACAACTGGGGGCCGTGCTTGGTGGGGTTCCTCCAGGTACTACTGGTTTCCTCCCACAGTCCAAAAGACATGCTGTACGCTGATTTCAAACTTGCCCATGTGCACTTGTGCCCTGCAGTGGGTTGGTAACCCGTACAGGATGTAGCCAGCCTTGTGCCCCGTGTTCCCTGGGACTGTACACAGGAAAAGTGGCACAGATAATGGACAGAAGGAAGCCATGAGGCTATAGGATGCTTTTTAGGATTATGCAACGATTTGTTTTGCTGTTAAATGTCCCGCTTGTGCCATAAGACTCACTGAGCAAGAGGACTAGCTCACAGGTTTAGATTTGAAATGCTTTAATGCATTCATTAACCTGAACACCAGAACAAAATGAACATAAAATCATTATTTTATATAATGAGTCAAAAGGCACTATTTGAAGATGGCAGAGCGCACCAACACTAATCAAAGGTTGCGAGCACTTCCTTCAGATGATGTCCAAGAGTCGTGGATCTTCTGTAGCTTAATCTAAATCAGACACTAGATTAATGTCTGCGTGTGCGGAGCTTCGAATAACTAATCCCCAACTATAAAACAGGACTTCTGTTTGGCCTGCCGCCGGGGTCGGTGTTTAGGTGCCCGGTGTAGCGCGGCGTCCCTCACAGTGTGACAGTAGGCAGTGCCATCACCTTTTATGTCATACTCACTCACTCATCATCTGTACTGCTTCATCTTGTATTCAGGGTCACGGGGGAGACTAAGGGCACGAGGCGGGGTACACCCTGGACAGGGTGCCAATCCATCACAGGGCACACACACACGCATTCACACACTACGGCCAATTTGGGAACGCCCATTATCCTAACCTACATGTCTTTGGGCTGTGGAGGAAACCGGAGTACCCAGAGGAAACCCACCAAACACAGGCAGAACATGCAAACTCCATGCACACAGACCCCGAACCCACCTCAAGGTGAGCAAGGCGACAGCGCTAAGCACAGAGTCCGCTGGTCAAGTCAAAAAAAGACAAAGGTAACAAAAAGGAGGAACATCCAAAAATAATTAAGAAGTGAAATTAGCATATTTTCTCCCTATAAAATGTGCAGATTCACCTACTGTCTAGAAATGCGTTTTATTTGAGAAATCTAACCCAAGCACAGGGAGAACATGCAAACTCCACGCACACAGAGACGGGAATCGAACCCGGACTGTGGTGGTGCAAGGCGACAGTGCTAACCACTACACCACCATGCCGCCTTCATGTCATACTGTGAGGTAATAATAGAACTGCAATAAACATTGGAGCAGCAGCGACATGACCGAACACTCCACATGTAGGTGATGGGTAGCACGCGAGCGTCTGGATAACCGCTGGTCTTTTTTATAACATACTTTCACAGGAGTTGAGTCAATCCATGATGAAACACCAAGAGCAGCTCTATTCAGTCCTACCTTTGCAGGTGGAATCTCCAGAAGTGCACCCAGCTCCTCAAACGTGATGTTGTTGTACAGTTTGCTAGCAGACAGAAGGTTGTGTTCAATAACAGCTCGGTCCAGGATACTCGAGCCTGAAGTGAACAATGAACACGTCCTATTACTCACTTACTATTCTCCAATAATTCTCCATATACATTACTAGTCCCACCCTGATGATGATACTTTCCCTACAACAGCATGCCACCAAGCGGTTTATTTCATGTATACAATCATTGTTCTTTATTTATAAATGGCCTTTATAATTTCTGTGTATAATTACAAATGCGCTCCTGCACGGTACACAGCTCTAGCTTTACTCACACGGTTCATGATTAATTTAGTCAGTTCTTTTGTCTCGTCACTCACCATCCGCCGTGGTGGCTTTCTGATGGGGCATCAGCATAGCGGCGAACTCCTGCAGCTGGTTCCCCCGGATGATCCGATCCAGGTACATCTTCTCGAGGATGCCGTACGCCGCCAGCTGCTGACATCGCTCGTCCTTGAAGAGCGTGGCCAACATGCGAGACCGCTGCTGGCCTGAGGACCGATCGGAGCCACAGTCAGCCTACAGAGCATCATCAGGTCCGATAACGTGTTTAACGCTCTGAACAAGACGGCGATGTCTCACCTGCTGAGGCCAGAATCGTGCAGTGCAGAGCGTGCTTTAGAGCCTCCAATCGCTCGCTCTCGTGCACTATGGATTTGTACGAAAGCTCATTGTAGCGCTGAGCTGCTTCTATAAACTTCCTTCTGTAGTCCAACACTCTAGCATAGCACACCTTTAAAAAATTTTTTTTTTTTAACTATGAAAATTATGAACAACGAGGCCTACAGAACAACACAAACACATCCGGAGGCTGCATTTAAGTGTAGTGTAGTCTGTGCACCTTGTAGTGGATCTGCAGCTGCTCGTTTGTGGACTCGTTCTGCAGTAAGGAGGCGCGGTTGATGTAGGCCTCCGCCTGAACCGGATCATCATCCTCCAGGTAGAGGCGAGCGATCTTCAGGTACGTGTCTAACTTATAGTCGACGTTGTACTGTCTGAGAGAGAGAGAGAGAGAGAGAGAGAGAGTGTGTGTACAGGCCATGCTGTGGCGCTTCACCAAATTACACAAAAATAAAGGTTAAAAATAATGCTTCAGAAATCAGACTTACTTCTGTCCCGTCTCGAGTGGAATGCCCACTAAAACCTGCGCAGCGTTCCTCCAGTCCTCTTCTTTTTCATATATAGTGGCTAAATGCTGTCTGATCGACGCCACCTGCAGGAGCATTTAACATTTACCATGTTTTATTTCATCACTGGATTATTTTAATGCACACTTCATCACACTAATCTTTAAGAGAAACTAAACCTCAAACGATGACGTCCTATTGACTGCACATGCTCACGTGACACAGGGTGCAGCAACAGTCGGGGACTGGGCTTAATACTTATCTGAAGGAAAAGCAACTCTTTATTAGATCATCACCTGCTCTTCAAAGGAGATGACTCGGGGTTGAATCTTCTCGAGGGTGAAGTGGTAGACGGATTTCGCCGTGGTGTCGGGTAAGTTTGGGAGGTGCGTGCAGAAGTCAGTCAGAAGCTGTCGGGATATGACCAGACTCACGTTCTCATTCACCACTACACAGGAAATAGAAAAAAAAATTATTATTTGCTCATTTTGACAAACACTATGACACCATCCAATCTCCTTCTCCAGTGTTCCTGTTTTAAACTGACTTAAGAGTTTAAGACTGTTTTGGACCTATAATGCTTTAAAAAAAATTAAACTGTAAAAATAAATCTAACATTTTACTAGCTTCGACTATAACAAGTCAAAAGCAATAGAGTCCTGAATGAGAGATTCAGCGAGTGTAAAATTTGCGTCTTATACATCATTAAATTAACTTTTTTTTTTGTCAAGAAACATTAACTCCTCCACTCTTAAAAATGATTAAAATTAAAAATTTTAATTTCCGACTTTTCTTTTTTCTTTTTTTTTTTTATAAAAAGAGGGTGTAAACGTTTTCACACCATATTATCATATCTTATCATGTTAGTGTTTGAGAACTTACTAGCTTCCACGAACGCTTTCAAAGCCTCAAGCTGCTCTGTGTCCGTTAACTGAAGAGCTTTCTCCAGAATCTGGCGATACCTGCAACACAAAACACAGAAGACGTCTTTAATTTCAATTCATTTACACAATTCTATTCAAACATCTGCGTGATGCTGCATTTCTAAAACAGCGGACCGGGGTTGAGATACCTCACAAGATGTCCTCGCCCCATCTGAACACACCTGAGTGTAGATTAGTGAGCTAACAAAAAATGGAGTGTATGTTATCTTGCACAATATCTAGACAGCAAGACGCCGTGTGTGTTTGAGATTATAAGGTATGTTTGAGACCCGGGTGTGTGTCATTGTTGCCAGGACAATGTGACACGGCTGAGTGTGAGATACAATGACATCACTGAGTATAATGACCGTTCTCCTCGAGTCTGCATCCACATGAGCACCAACTCACACCATCTTCCACAGTTTAAACCCCAAGCTCTTGTATGCATGTGCGTGTGTGAAAAACCCATCAAACACTCCTATTCACTGCTAACGCGCTGATACTGCACAGCCAGACACGCCCAGAGGGCGGGGCTTACACCTTCTAGATACAATGTGGATCTCGAATTTGATTGGTTGAACAGAAGAACAGTACAGGATGAGTCACAAAACTTGTAGTTTTCCCTGGAAGTAAATGGTATTTTCTCTAAATAAATAGTCACACAAGTGCTATACCGCAATTGCTTTGAGATGCTGATTTAGATCACAAGAGAACTTTAAACATGCGACTCTTCTGTAAAATAAAGCTCCATGTCACATCTTACAGCTGTAGTTACTTCAACCACAACAATTATCAGCTAACCAATTATCCATTTAGCAGAAGAGTGCTAATAAAACCTGCAGAGTCATCCGGTTAACAAAAATGTTCTCCAAAAAAGAGAAAACCATTTAAGAAATATATTTTTTGTTTTTATTTCTTTAAATAAATCACCCCTTCTTAAAATGCTCTCCGAGTTCTTTATCAGCTGCTAACAGAGAGCTAAGCGTTAACGGCTAACAGTTATGCTAAGCTAACCGGCAAACTGTAGCTAACAGGACCGCTTAGCCAGTGTTCCAACAACATCTAGCTAGCTTACAGCTTCATTCGCTTGCACTACATCGTCACAGATTAGCTAAATTACCCCCAAATCTGACGGAATGTACAGTAAAAGTATAGACATTTAACCGCAGCACATACTTCCCGACGAGATCTTTGTGAGACCCGGTAGAGTTCATGAGCTGCGCGAGCTCCTGCCTCACACCAGACGCCATTTTCCTTCCAATACACAGACGCTACTGAGCGCCGCGTCCCAAATGTCTACTCTCCATCCTCTATAGTGCACTACGTAATCCGCAAAAGCCAATAACCTAACTGTCAAAGTAGCGCCCCTAACTAGTTATGATAGAGCCGATTGAAATTCAGCCTATGATTTTTGACAACTAGCTTAATCAATGGCGAGGTATTGAGAGAGCTCGAAAGGATTCTGCGGAATAATTTATCTAAACATTTATATCATTATTTATTTAATGAAGCAAATAAAAAATAGAATTAAATAAATTAAAGACAGAAAAATAAAATAAACACCCATCACACAAGGAAAATGTCTAAAAAAAAACTGCTCCTCTATTTTACGACAATCCACAACCTTTTATTGTTGAGTTCAGAAATAATGACAGTGTTTTATAATTAATTTTTCCATTCTTTAAATGATTTTTAAATGATTTTTAATTAATTTCAACAATATCTTGTGTGGAGTTTAAGTATATATAATGCTTATATAATTAATTAATGTCTATAAACAGAAAACATGATCATTGCTCCATGGTTAGGTTTAGTCTTAAAATCTGTAAAGCCCTAATCATGAAACCAAACTAAAATCTTTATTTAATCGGACATGGCTGTGTGCATTAATTAAGTTTAATAATAAGCTGTTATAAACACTCTGAATAACCAGTTACACTGAAAAAGTATATGTACTTAACTAAATTAAAATTATGCACTTGTATAACAACAACAAGAACAACAACAATAATAATAATAATAATATATTGTGATAGATTATGGATTTTATATTTTATATTATGTTTAGTGACATTTGCCTCTTCTTATCTTCTTATTCTATCTCCTCTTTTTTTTTTTTTTTTAGGTCACAAACAGTCATATCACTGCATATTTCACTGCATATCATATGGTTATAGGTCATATCTGTGTATGGTCGTGTATGTGACAAATAAAAAAATTTATTCGAATAATAATAATGTTTTGGTCAATGGACCAAAGTGGACACACACACACACACACACACACGCTGAACCAAAGGCAAGATTCGAACCCCACAACCCTGAAGGTTTAAGGCAACAGTGCAATGATGATGAATAATAATAATAATAATAATAATAATAATACATGTAAAATGCTACATGTTTTAATTTATGTGGATTGTACTGTTTCTTTTGTTTGTGTGTATACATACAACAAAAAAAATGACATTTATTAAAAGTACATTAAAGTGGACTAATTCATGATGTTCTATAATCTATAAGATTACATAAAAATATTTTTTTTATACAATTATAATATAAACAATATAAACAGTTTATTTTTATGTGTGCTGTTTTTTTTTTTTACTGAGGGTTTTTTTTATTTTATGTTTTTTCCTCTGTACGCGGATGAAGGCGTCAGCGGAAGCAGCGCGACAAAAACAAGCCGTTATTCGAATCGCTCTAATTTAATTAATAAAGTGCACTTGAAGTGTTGTGAGAATCGCATCTCTGTGTGTAACATAGGAAGCCTATCTAGTGACTAGGTGCTTGTTTTGGATTCAGCCATCGCGCGTCGTCTTCTGTGCAGGCGGGGCCATATTATGGGCTGTTAGAGGTGAAATGGCGCTCGGCGCGGTATTTTAAACAATCCTGCTCGTTTCCGAGGCGAAGCTGTGGACGATGTCGCCGCGCAGAGCTGAGCTTATCCGCGCATGAATGAAGCTGAAAGAGCGGTCACATTTCCAGAAAGCGGCTAAGACAGAGATTTCGGAAGAGTGTAAGGATTGCGGTGTGCTGCTCTCTGTGTGTTCAGTGCCAGGCAATATGATGTTAGCATGCTAGTGCTAAAGCGGCTAGCGAGATGAGCTAACAGCTGATGGCTAGTCAGAGGCGCTAGCTTTTTAACGGGTTGTTCTGGAAAACTTAAAACCGTGTCACACAGCAAAACATCCGACGGAAAGTGATTATAAGCTGTTGTTCTGTCACGCTGAGTCAGTTTTATAATATTTGGTCGTTTTATTGGTTGTTTTTGTGAAGCGCAGTTCGCTAGCTAGCGCAGGTGTCTGATTAGCCGCTGATGCTAACTTGAGGAACTTTGACAGTCAGCCTAATGACAGCAGTGTTGTTTTATCACGAACATCAAGTTTTAGATTTATTTCGTAATCCTTAACGTGTATATTTTCGTGTTGAAACAGGTGGCTAGTTCGTGTTAGCACGATCGGATATATATATAACATTTTTTTTTTCGTTATAACGAGACAAAGTGATAATATGCATGTTTTTAGTTTATAATTTTATTTCTGAACAAAGCGAGGTAATGATCAGTAATAAAAAGCACTGAATTCATCGGCATGATGTTAAGGTTGATCCTTCACACACACTCGGGCAGTGTTCTGCTGTGGAGCTGTAAGAGGAGTGTTTAGAGCATCTTTAAATTCTCTCTTTAAATTCATTCCTGTTTTTTTTTTTTTTTTGAACAACAGGATGAGAATATAAAGATGTAAATAAAAGTGTCCTAAACCCCATCACAGTGCCTCAGGTCCTGTTTATGATCAGAAGTTCTTTATAAATTAATCTGCTCCCGTTAATAGGATATTTATGGATATGTATGTACATATTTCAAAGTTTATATTAAGTGTGTTATTTTTGTACGAAGCGCTTCCAGCGTGTGTGTGTGTGCGCGCGCGCGCGCAGTGTGTGTTGTGCTTTCTGAGCTTCATGCCCGCACATGATCTGATGACGGGGTGAAAATGGCGGATCTTTCGAAATCCAACCCCGGGCCTGAAATAGAGCGGAGCGCCGCAGCGGCCGCCTCCCTCCCCGCTCTCCCTCTCCCCGCTCCCTCCCCGGGCCTGTTTACTGCCCTTTACAGCGTAATATCACTGATTCTATCAGTATTTATTACAGCAGATCAGCAGAATGTGTGTTTATTGTTGTGGATAAAAAGGTGTGAAGTTGAGTCGGATGCGCGCGCTGAGGCCTGAGTGCGCGACACTGCGGTTCTGATTTATTTACACATTTTACCTTCTGATTAATAATCATATTTTAACACAAAAACAAACACTAAACTCTACTACACGTTTCTCTTTGTGTTTTGCCTTTGTATTTATGCTGTACGTCATAGTCATTATCTTAATCTGCTCGTTTTTAACTCCTTTATTAGATTCCTCAGTGCGTTTACTTCAACACTTTAATGCTCAGCTGGCCATGTACATTGTAACAAAATGGGAAAAGGGGGAGGGGGAACCTTAATATAGAATCTGGATATTTATGAAATCATGATTCGAACAGAATCGCAATAAGGACTGAATCACAGAAAGGTATTATGATGTCATATCATCTGATCCCTGGTGATTCCTGTCTTGTTATTAACATATATAATGACACATAGGAGTGATTTAGTTCAGTGATGTACCACTTTCTGTTTATATGTCCGTGTGTTTAGGGTTGTACCTGTTCCTAAAAGTCATAATCCGGTACAATTTCAGTACAGTGGAGTGAAAAGGGGAAATTTAATTTATTGTGAATTTAAGTTGTAAACATAACGTGAGTCAACTTCTAAACACATAAACAGAGACGCGTCGTTGACTTGGTGTCCAGGTGCAATCAGTTATAGCAATAATAGTAACAGCATTGGCTAGAGCAAACAGTGCAAATTATGCTGTTTTTTATTATTATAAAGAAGGGGTAATCAAAGAATATTAAAACATTTATTTAGACGATTTGCTTATAGATAAGGTATTTTAAGAGTCCAAATAGAACATCACAATGACAAACGTCACATCAGGGTTTTATTCCCAAATCCAAGTTCCTTACAGAGTTTATAGAGTGACGTCATATCCACAGCTGCTCACGGCATTAGCAATAAACAAAGGGAAACGTTTGACCTGTAAGAGTTTTACTGTATACATAAAGATTAGCCTTAGATTCATCATCATACAGACAGATTTGTTTGTTAAACCTAAAGCACCGACTCAACAGTACACTGTCTGGGTGAGAAAATCCTTCACAACAGTACGTCACTCACCGGAAGTCTGAAGTGATGTCATTCGGACCGATGCGTAACAGCTTAGGATGGAGCTCTAAATTACATTTAAAACTTGTAAATCTGACTTTTCAAACCTGTACACAGTCTACATCTCTAAAGTGATTGATAAATCTTGCTGCAAGATCAGCTGTTAGTTTATCTCGGCATAATTCGTTTTTTTTTTTTTTTCTCGTTTTTTTGTAAGTTCAGTGTTTTTGGAGCAGTGCAGACTGTAGGACACATCAGGTTAAGAAGGCTGTGCTTTTTCTTCACAACTTTTACAGCATTTAGGAATGTTTAATTAAAAACTCAAATATGCATATATATGAACACCTACCTTTTTGATTAAGATGAATGAATTATATCAATTAAAATAAATAGAATCAATGCAGAAAATACCTCATTGCTACTTAAAGCTAGGCTGTATTCACTCAGCACACTTTATAGGTGAAACATTACACCCCTAGTACTGCTACTGTAACAGTACAACATCTTGACACTTGACTCTTAAAAAAAAAAGTTCCATTGTTTCCTAAAATAATAGCTTCCTGTACTGAACCTGCACAGATCTCTGAACCTGTTGTGTCCCTTTGTTAGTAAAGCCTCAGCATGTTTATATACATCAGTTCCTTACATAAGATGTACTCTTGTGTGTTTCAGTGTGACGCAGTGTGTGTGTGAGAAAGCATGGATGTGGTGTCTCCTGACCTGAACAGCATCCTCCCTGATGAGATCATGGACACCGAAGCCATGGCCATGGAGGAGGATCCCCCTGCCGAGACCCCGGCTCCGTCCTCCCACTCAGCCCCTGAGCCGACTCAGGTTCCTATGGAAACAGAGGTGCCTGAAATCGTGAGCCTTTGTTCCTCTGCCACTCCGACGCAGAAGACAGAAGCTCTGACCACCCTGACAGCGACAGACTCTAGTCTGTGCAGCATCAGCTCTGGCACTCAGCTCGTGGTCACATCATCTTCCTCCACTGGTGCCAAGATGGCCACCGGTACGGCCACCGTGACCACAGCGCAGACCAGCAGTCCTGTACTGGGTCAGACCGTCGCCAAGCTCTCTGCCCCGTTCACACCGACCAGCCCGACCAACCACCAGCTCATCATCAACAAAGTGACGGCGGACGGCAAGTCTGCTACAGCCGCGGTACTCAAACAGGAAGGGCAGAAACTCCTGGTCACGGGTCTGAGTAAAACGGGCCAGCCCATCGTCCTGGCGCTGCCGAACACCTGGAGCAAACCGGCCACGTCTCAGGGTGCGGGGGGCGACGTGAAGCCTCAGCCCACGCAGTTCAAAGTGGTATCGGCAGGGACAAAGCCTTTGATCGGGGTACAAGCTGTGAGCTCGGCCAGTCAGCTGCTGGGGTCCTCCTCTCCTCTGCAAGCCCAGCAACTCAAAACTGTACAGGTGTGTGTGTGTGAGAGAGAGAGAGAATGTGTGAGCGAGACTTATAGTTAGCATGGTAAATGTTTTTTTTTTTTTTTTTTTTGTCAAATGACTCTCTTTTATGGAAAATGATTCATGTGCTGTTTAATGAAGTAAAATTCTGAGTGATGCTTTGCCGAGATTAATCAGATTTATTACCATTACCCAGAATTTGATACTTTCCTGTTACACTATGTCTCGCCACGTGTTTTATTCCTTTTACACCACAGAAGTTTACCAATACCAATGTGATTTATTTTATAGATTGGCAGATCTTTCTCTTTATCCAGTTATAATTGTGTGATTATAATTGTGTATAGCCTCTATACGTGCCTCTCTGTCCATAGTATTTTATGTTAACCTTCTTAAATGTGTTTGGATGTCTAATGAAGTCCCACTTTCCCCTTGCTTTCTCCAGATTACAAAAAAGACCCCGGTCTCCACAGCAGGGTCCATGATCACCAAACTGATCATCACGAAAGCCCTGAACAACAAAGGCCTGGCCAGCCAAGCCACCGTCACTCCTGTGGTCACAGGTCAGTTACCAGATTAATCTGAAGTGTGAGCATGAACCTTATAGACTGTAATGGTGATTCAGGTGATATTTGGGGTAAAATGACCAGATGAAACGCTAAATTGTGGTTTGGAGTATCAGATAAATGAAAGCACATTCAAAGAGACACCATGACTGCTCAGGTGCACTTACCTGTGTCACTGAAAGAAGGAGGAGTTTTAGTGAGTACTGGTTTTAATTTTCTTTAAAAGATGGTGGGGTTTTTATTATTGTTGGCGACCCAGACAACGCTCAGTTAAAAATGAGAATAAAAAGACTCATAAAATCTGAGCCAGCATGTTTCAGTGCACTTTATAGATTCTACAGGATTGTTTACATTCTGTGTAGCGAGCTTGTAGAGCTTATATTTGAGATCTGCATAAACGTTTTGTGTAGATTTTTTTCAAACAACAAAATGAAACTTTAGTTAAATAAATTTTTATGAAACTTCATTACATTTTTGTCCAGATTTGGTTTGGAGAAAATGGTAAGATTATAAAAGAGAGAAGTTTTATGTCTTAATCCTCACTTTTGAACATCTTTTAACATCTACAGTAACCGAATCACAGTGCCTGGATCACTAACCTCAGTTGAGTCGACTCACTTTCTCACGGCTCGAACTCGTGTGGAAGCAGACCCAACAGCACCTGTTAGTAATTTCAGTGAGGTATTTTTGTCCTTTTCCACAGGACGGGTTCTGACCCAGAGCGCACCAGTAACCCCTCCACGGACCATCACTATCGGAGAGACCATCAGCACGACACCTCAGAGTCTCTCCTCCACCAGCAGCAAAGTGGCCATTTCTCCTCTTAAATCTCCCAGCAAGGTGCATCATTAGCTCCGCCTTTAGAGCAGAACTCCACCCTGAAATGTCTGTGGTGTGTTTTGTCAAGTTGTGTGTTGTTCTGACATCACAGGCTGACAGTGCTAGGAAAGAAATGAAAAAATGATTATATGGCAACCGAGCATGGCAGTGTTGTTAATGTTGTTAGCATTAAAGCTGAAGCGTTAGCGTGTACAGGTGAGGGAGTGACCGGGCTGGCCAGGTTAAAAGACTAAAGCACCGCTGCATCACTCTGTTTAGGTATACTGTAGATAAAGCTATGACTGAATACCAGTGCGTCTCTATCAACAGCGAGTGTTCTTGTAACGCTAACCAGATATATTCATCTAAAATAATTTTAGATCACCAGTGACATGTTTGTCCATTAATGTGTGCGAGGTAGGTTTAATAATCAGTCTGTGATTGCATTCTTGTCCTCCTTACACTCTGCTCTGTTTTGTGTCTCTGTAAATCTCGTGGTGTAGGTAACCCTGACCGCTCAGCCTCCTAACTCCCCTCAGAAACCCGTCACCGTGCCTCTGAACGTCGCTCTGGGTCAGCAGATCCTCGCTGTGCAACAGACGCCTTCGACTTCACCTGCTAAAGACGGAGGCAGTCAATCCACTGCCCAGGTATCGCACGCACGCACGCACAGAACTTTACTGATAAACTGTCAAATTAAACAAGACTATTTTTTGTGTACTGTTTAATTAATTAGTTTTTTAAAAACTCCAGTTTCAGTTTTAAATGCACATACACACATTCGATAATGTTCAGTTTGCCATTGTAGTATGGACATTCCTATTATTTTGTCAGCTCTGATGTCTGATATATTGATGAACTCTTTATTAAGACGCTCCTGGTCTGTATTGCCCCTGTAATTCCTCACACAGACGGTGAAGCCGGTGCAAACTGTGACAGTGGGTGGAGTCGGCACACCTCAATTTAAGACAATCATCCCCTTGGCCACACCCCCCAATGTTCAGCAAATCCAGGTACCCGGTAGCCGCTTCCATTACGTACGCCTGGTCACGGCCACCACGGGGAACACGGCTCAGACTGCCAACGCCAGCGCCACCACCACCACCATCCAGCCTGGTACACACTCGCACGTTGTTGGAGAAAGTATTACATTGATGATTTGTATTTAATAGAAGGATTGATGGTGGTGTATTTTTGTCTTGTCCAGCCAAGCCCATGGTGATGAACACGGCTGCGGTGAGGATGTCCGTCCCCATCGTTCCAGCTCAGACAGTCAAGCAGGTGACATCACCATGCTCACAACCCTCTGTACATCACACACATCATCTCTGTAATTGCACACCGTGGTCTCAGAGCCATTAACCATTAACTTCTCTAATCATTTATCATTATTGTTGTTAAATATTTAACTGATGTCATTAGCCAATGATTTTAGCTTTTATTAGCTCACATGTGAATCTATAGTGATAAGCTTTGGTACACTTACACTTGCTGCAGTTCAGATGTACAAAATCTATGTGAAGCCTCATGTTTTTGGCAAGTACTCAGTTTGTGTGTGTGTGTTTGCGTGTGCTGCTGTTTCCTTCTCAGGTGGTACCGAAGCCGATGACCTCTGCAGCTCAGGTGGTGACCAGCAGTCAGACGCAGCAGCGGCTCATCATGCCGGCTGCGCCGCTCCCTCAGATCCAGCCCAACCTCACCAACCTGCCCCCAGGCACCGTGCTCGCCCCGGCTCCTGGCTCAGGGAACATGGGCTACGCTGTGCTGCCGGCCCAGTACGTCACGCAGGTGTGTGTCAGTGTTTGTAATGTGCAGGTGAGGAGACTGACCTGTGGCGCACACAGTCGTACTGAATGTGGGTTTGTGTTGTAGCTCCAGCAGTCAACGTTTGTGACTTTGGCGAGCAGCTCAGGTTTCTCTGCCCCCAGCTCCATCCAGACCCAGGCCAGACTTCCTCTCAATGGGTAAAGCACGCACACGCACACACACACACACACACGCCACAGATGAAGGTTATTTAATTCACCATTTTGTATTTTAACCGTCTTGAGCCTAAGCATGTGTTAAAGTTGCAAGTTTGTAAAATGTACTTTACCACGCGCATAAATCTAAAGATGAATTTTGAAAAAAGAACTCATAAGTGTGTTTTCCATTTAAAATTCTAATTAGCATATCTTCTCTTCCTGTGGGCCAATTGCGGTGAAACAAAGCCGATGTTACCACAAGCTCGGCCAAATACAATATAGACGATCTCCATTTCTGAAATGACCCAAAGTTAGCGTTAACCTTTGCGGTGGGAGGTGATCTGTTGGAAGTAGGGTGTGTAAGACAGTTGTGTTTGCAGGTGTTTTGCAGCATTATGATTCTATCCTGTTTAATTAGAGGAACTTTTAACATCTTGGCTTGCATTTATTATAAAAACAAGATCATGTTCTCTTTTTGAATCGTTTTAAATCCAGTGCATTCATTTGATCTGCTGCAGTGCGTTTAACTCCTCACTATAACTCACTTTTAGCCAAGCAGTCTTTTGTTTTTTGGTTTTTGTTTGTTGGGTTTTTGTTTTTTATAAAAAAAAAATTTGTATAAAGATACATTATGTTTAAAAAGTCAATTAGTAATATTGTTAAGTAGCCATAATTATGCTTCTCTTCATACTCAAGAAAATCAGTTATAGTGTTTGTTTTTTATCACTATATACATACATACATACATACATATATATAGTGTTTTTTATATCACGTTTTTTATATATATGTATATATACACGCGCTTATTTTGTCACATAATAGAAAAATAACGTAAATAATAATGAGGAGATTTGTTTGCTGTTTTACAGTTTATCACCATCGGAGGCGGCGTCCAGACCACGAAAGCCTTGCAACTGCACCAAGTCACAGTGTCTCAAACTGTACGTGTGCTCCAGCAGACTGCACACTTTACTCTCATCTCTCTTTCATTGGGAAATGTCAGTTAATAAAATGCGCCTTCTTTAATCCTGCAGATATTGTGACTGCTTTGCAAACGGTGAGTTCTGTAACAACTGCAACTGTGTGAACTGCTTCAACAACCTGGACCACGAGAGCGATCGCCTTAAAGCCATTAAGGTATCGCGATCACGTCTGTTATTGATGATTAGGTTCCTGATGTAGCTTAGTTTAGGAGTTGGGAGTGATGAGAAATGAATGCAGCCTCATAAAGAGGCTCTAATGTGATGTGTGTTATGGTTTCAGGCTTGTCTAGACAGAAACCCGGTGGCCTTCAAGCCTAAGATCGGTAAAGGGAAAGAAGGAGAATCGGAGAGGAGACACAGTAAAGGCTGCAACTGTAAAAAGTCGGGCTGTTTAAAAAACTACTGCGAGTGCTACGAGGTGAGTTTGTGGTCTAACAGGTACACTGTTTGTTTTATATATCTGTATGTAAAGCATTGAACAGGAATATAAACTCCAAACCTTGATAATTCATAAATTTATAATTGAAAATATAAACAGTGAAATTTTATCTAATTTAACAGTAAGAGTAAAATAAGGAAGTTTAAATTAAGAATGGGATGTCTAGATATTGTAGAAATGAAGTGTAATTGTGTGTGTTTGTGTGTGTGTGTTCCCAGGCGAAGATCATGTGCTCGTCCATCTGTAAGTGTGTGGGCTGTAAGAACTTCGAGGAGAGCCCTGAGAGGAAGACTCTGATGCACCTGGCCGATGCGGCGGAGGTGCGCGTGCAGCAGCAGACTGCAGCTAAAACCAAATTGTCCTCTCAGATCTCAGACCTGCTGACCAGAACCACACCGGCCATCAGCAGCGGCGGGGGAAAGTACGGCTCGCTAAACTCACTGCGTTACCTGCTCACAGGGGGCTTTCCCACAATCCCGAAGTCCGTCGTGATCCTTCAGACAGTGGCAGATCAAAGGGCAGATCAAAGGGCCTTCATTATGGAAGTGTTCAGTGCTGGAGAAAGCGTTGTAAAGTGCATTGTATTTTCAAACATTGCAAAAATAATTGTAGCAGTGTGTATGTTTTTTGTTTCTTTTCTTTTTTTTTTCTTCCCCTCACTGGATCATCGTGGATCTTCTAGACTTTACTGGTGGTTCATGTCTCTTCATAAATATAATGACTTCGTGCAGTTTACTCCTGTTTAACTGCAAACCTTTCAGAAGTCTCGTGGTTTCATCTCAGTCAGACGTCGCTACAAATCTGCTAAAGACCCGTTACGGTTCTGTTACGAGCGTCACATTACAATCATTCCCTTATGATCACGCGGCTGCACTGTCTGGATGATGGAGCGGTGATTCCCCTCCTCTACAACTAAGCTGCATATTTTATGTAGTGCACTCTGTAGTGACTTAGGATGCTTTTTTCCACTAGCAGTGTAGTACACTTAAACAGGGAGGATGAAGCGATTCGAGTGTTTGTTTGTTTGTTTTTTCACTTTGCTGACACGGAGGAGATGAAATTCTGCAGCGTCTGGATTGAAATGTTAATAAGAAGGATATTGATGAGGAGGAATCCAGCACGGGTTCCAGGGGACTGTTAACAGGACAGGAAGGAAGAGCTGTGAGAATGGATGACTTTAATACGCTGGAGGGTTCGAGGGAAGATTGTCATAAGATTGTCTGGCTAATACGTAGGAGATGTGTGATGTCATAGAGTCAAGAACGAAAAGCGTTTCAGTTTGGGACAATTTTGTGTGTTCTAGTACAAACTGAGGGATGATGGGAAAGACCCCATACAGCATGTGTTTGAGTGTCCACACTGTTAGCTTCAGAGCTTTCACTAATACATTCTCTCTCTCTCTCTCGTCCAGGTTGCCGTACACGTTCGTAACGAAGGAGGTTGCAGAGGCGACGTGTGACTGTCTCCTGGATCAGGCGAGGAAGGCGGAGCGTTATAACCAGCCGCAGGCAGTGGCAGAGAGACTGATCCTTGAGGAGTTCGGTCACTGTCTGCGCAGAATCATCAGCTCTGCTGCTAAAGCCAAGACAGACTGCTCCATCAACTGCTAGAGCCTTACACACACTGCGCTTCAGTGAGGAACTGATCCTGAGTCAGACTTCTGTAACGCACTCTGTCCTGTCAGTGGGATTGCTGGGATTGAGTGTGTGCGCTTTTGTACAGACTGAGACTTCTATTAGCTGATTGTGTGTGTGTGTGTGTGTGTGTGTGTGTGTGTGTGTGTGTGTACAGGTCACTCGTATAGAGGGGAATTGATTTTAGGGTCATTTTTATGCTCATTAGCCTTCTCATTTTAATCCCATGATCACACATGCTTATTTTCTCTCTCTCTCTCTCTCTCTCTTCCCAGCAAGGCTTTCATTCCATGCTGCTGTTTGTTTCTCCTCTTGCTGTTTATTTACCGCTAATAACCTCAGCTCAATAATCATGACTTGTATACAGTAGGTAGCCTTTACTGTAGCCTCTTCATAACGCATCACTATTTATTTACTAACGAGAGAGGACGTGGAGTCTGAGTCTCGCGCTCGTGTCTGCTTTGTGAAGGAAGTTTAAAGCATTATTACTAAACACCGTTTATCTCTTTACATCTGTCCGTCTCGTTCCTCTCCTCTCTGAGCTCGCGCCGGTGTTTCAGGTTTACCGCGAGCAGGAGTGTGTGTGTGTGTGTGTGTGTGTGTGTGTGTGTGTTATCCCTAGCTGTGCAGCTCAGAGCTTATGAGTGACTGCGCAGTAATGTCGAGCAAACAGGAAGTAAAACACACCAGGACCGCGGGAGTGTAAAAGATGAAACAGCTGGAGGAGCATGAATAAAACAGCTGGCTGTAAACCTCCACAGAGCTGCCGTTTGCTCTACACATGTGACTGCTGACCACGAACGACAGCAACGGAAAAAAGAAACACAAATCCATGTAATCACTTACTAATCATCATTAATGTTTAAAGTATTTGATTTTAGATCAATAATTTTTTTTTTCTAACTCTTTCAAAAAAACCAAAGTGACATTTTTAGCAGAAACGTTTCGACACTTTCCCTAATAAATACACCGCTGCACACAACTTTACATTTCTAACCAAAAATGAAAATGGCTACATATGAGTGAAGGACATAACAGGTGATGTGGGATACAGACTCGGAGGTTGTGTGTATTTTCCATTAATTATATGTAAAGTATATTTAACACAATATTTATTACTTAAATATTTCAAGTCTTCATTCTTTTCATTTACAGCATGAAGCTCATAAGATATTTTTAGTGCAATTTTCAAGATATGAAATTATTTCCTACAGTCAGTCAAAAAAAAAAAAAGAAGTTAAAAGCAGATAAAAACACTTTCTTTTCCTTTACTGTCAAATGTTAAATCAGAGTACGCTTTGTTTTAGATCAATAAATCTTAACATTTTTTGCGTTTGTTAAAGGTCAGAATCGAGCGAGAGCGAATTTTATGGATTTTTAAAATTTTTTATTACTTTCATCATAAATGTAGACCCTTTCCCTGAAACTGTTTCCCTTGAGCCAAACGTTTCGGGTATCCTTCCACAAGCTTCTACAACAGTTTGCTGGAATTTTGTCCCACTCCTCTCGACTGAACTGGTGTATCTGGGTCAGGTCTGTAGTTTCTTGCTCGCACTCGCCTTTTCAGTGCTGCTGACAAATTTTCTCTGGGGTTGAGATCAGAGCTTTGTGATGGTCGCTCCAGTACCTCGACTTTGTTGTCCTTAAGCCACTGTGTAACTAATCTGGAGGTACGCTTGGGGTCATTGTCCATTTGGAAGACCCACCTGCGCCCGAGCTTTAACTTCCTGCCTGATGTCTTTAGATGTTGCTTCAATATATCCACAGAATGTTCTTTTCTCATGAGGCCATCTATTTTGTGAAGTACACGAGTCCCTTCTGCAGTAAATCAGCCCCACAACATTGTACTCGCGCCCTCATACTTCACAGCTGGGATGGTGTGCTAAGGCTTCAAAGCTCCGCCCCTTTTTCCTCCAAATATACAGTTTATCATTATGGCTGAACAGTTACATTTTTATTTCCTCAGACCACAGGACATGTCTCCAGAAATTAAGATTGCAGTTGCAAACTGTACTCTGGCTTTTTAATGGTGGTTTTGAAGTGATGGCTTTCTCCTCCCAGAATAACTTTCAGCTCATGGTGGTACAGAACTGGTTTTACTGCGGATAGTCACACTTACCAGTTTCAGCAGGATCTTTACAAGGTCTTGTGCTGTTGTCTTGGGGATGGTTCACAGATTTCGCACCAAAACATGTTCCTCTCTGGGACTGAGAATCCTTCCTGAGTCATATGCTGGTTGTTTTACTTGAGTATTATTGTCTGAACGGATGAACGTGGGACCTTCAGGCATCTGGAAATCGCACCCAAGGATGAGCCACACTTGTGCAGCGATACAGTTCTTTTCCTGACGTCTTGGTTGATTCCTCTTGATTTTCCCATGATGTCAGAAACAGGCTCTGTGTCTGAGGTGTGCCTTTATATACACCCACAGGTGCGCCACCAATTAACTCAAGTGGAATCAATTAACCAATCAGAAGCTTCTTAAGCTCAGAATGCAATCATCTGGAGTTTTCCTTTTGTTTAAAGACAAACTTAGTGTATGTATCTATAGTGTATGTTCTGACTTTGATGAAAGTGATGCATAAAAATTCTCCCTCGTTTGACTGACATTTAACAAATGCTAAAAATATTAATTAATATGTATTGATCTAAAACAGGAAACGTTTACTCTTAATGTTTAACAGTAAAGAAAAAAAGAGTTTCAGCTGTATAGTTTCAGCTGTAAATCATATGAATATTTTGAGATGAAGGCTTTGGTTTGCATGAGTTACAAGCAGTAATTATTGAAATTTGTATTGAAATAATTTTATTTATAATGAATTTACTATATATAAATCTCCCCTTATCCTGTACAGGGTGGTGGGGATCAGGATCCTCTCCTATTGGTGGGGTACACCACCACCCTGAACTGGGTGCCAAGCCATCATAGGGCACACACACACACACTATAGGCCCCCGCTCCCCCTAGTACCCATGGTCCACCACTGGCAGCCACTTCCAGCTTAAAGGACGTGTTCAGATCAACTGGAGAGTGTTAGTAATAGTTTAGCTCTATATAGACGAGTTGGACAAGCGACTCTGGGGAGTGAGGGGTAAATCTGAAATCCCGAGAGGCTGCTGCAGAAGAGCAGAACTTCACCCAGACTGGTGCTCTAACTGCATCTACATCTGCCCCAGCAAAACCTCCAGACGTGTAACAGCATCTGCAGGTGACTGAGTGACTTCACACAGAACCACCACCTGCTACAGCACCGCAGTGTGTGTGTGATCTGATACACACACACACACACACACACACAAACCTGAAGTTCCAGCAGGACATCAGATCCATATGTACAGTGTGAGGTGTTTGTTTGTTTCAATATTAAGCAAAAAAAGACATACATCATATATTTTCCTCATTAATTGTGTTCTGATTAAAAGCAATTAACAACTGTTTACAGAGTTTTCCGCATTTCAAACACACCAAATAAGTCCTTATAAGGATTTTAATTTCCTCGTGCGCGTGTTAAAAAGAATACGGCGATTTATAAACCACCATGTCCGCTAGGTGGCAGTAGGGGTGCTCTGAAGTATATAATGTGCTTATTACCCCTTTCGTCCGCTAGATGGCAGTAATCATGCTCTAAAGTACAGTATATCTTGTGTTACGCTTAATTTATCCAACTATTCAGCTGATCTTTCTGAATTTTGTTCTTTTTGTGGAATGTATGTTACGGAGCCTCTAAAGGGACATGGGTGAGGGGGGGAAATAAATGAACAAAAACAAATCTAAAGAAGGGGGGAAAAACGGGACATGAGACGTAAAAAAAAATTGGCGACGAAAAAAAAATCTGAGGAAGAAGAAAAACGGGACCACGTGACATATTCCGACGCGAAAATACGGAAAGGGCGCGCTCCGAGTACAAACGGCATGTCTTTATATTTTAGGCCAAGCTGAAAGTAAAATCCAGCTACTCAGAATTCTAATCAATAATTCTCTTCACGCCTGTTTAACAACGCACGTGTAACTCTAATGCGAGTATTACCTTTCTCCGTATGCTTCTTCTTCCTTTATTTTTAGCTGTTGGCAAGCAGGTTGGCGCATTACTGACCCTCGCTGGACTGGATCGGTATTTCACGGACAAGGATCAAACTTTTAATAGCATTGCTGCCACCTGCTGGATTAAATCGGCACCGCTGAAGAATCAAGTTTTGCGAGATCTCGCAAACTTTTAGAATAACAACAAAAATGCGAGGCTACAATAAGCTACATTTTTTTTCACCCATATCATGTTAGCCTATGTTTTTTTTTGCCTCGCTTTTTTTTACCTCACATTTTTATAATTTTTTTCAAGGTGGATTTTTTTTTCCTTCAAAGTTTAAGTTTTCCACCCATGTCCTCACTCTCAGTCGTATGTGGAGTCTGTTTTGCATTTTTTTTTAAATGTATATAAATATGTATATGCATATATATTTTTAATAATTTAGAATCTTTATTTACTATGATAAACAGATCAAAAATGAATATAAGGAAAAGGGACATTTTATTTTTTAATGATAAAAGAATAAAAATCACATTTTCATGTTAGATATTTTAATATTACTAGGTAAATTCTATATACATAAATGTAAATGTCAGAAAGAATGCCCCAAATCTCCCATTTCAAGGTTGATTTGAGAAATTATTTTGAAACATTACATGGACGTTTAAGCCAGAAACCAATTAGAACTATACAGAAGCGGATTATTGCAGTCAAAAAAGAAAAAAAGTCAAAGGAATTATCCTATAATTATGACTTAATATCTCATAATTATGACACCCTGATCTCATAATTATGACTTAGTAACTCATAGTTATGAGATAAGGATCTAGCTTGATGATTGTACATTAGTTAAATTTATTATTACCATCCAAATTACTCAATGACATTAATATCTCAGAGTGTCTCAATCCAAGAAAGAAGTAAACATGAATTAAATTTGGCAATACTTGCTCTATTGTCCCCAACCTGTCCTGATTAACTAACCCTAACTTTTTTCATAATCATGAGATCAGGGTCTTATAATTATGAGATATTAAGTCATAATTAAAAGTTAGTAAGTCACAATTATGAGATAATTCCTGTGATTTTTTTTTTCTTTTGTGAATGCAATGCGTTTCTGTAGACAATAGAGCAAATATTGCCAAATTTAATTTGCATTTATTTATTTCTTGGATTGAGACACTGGGAGATATTTTGGATGGTAATAGTAAATTTAACTAATGTACAATCATCAAACTGAACAATAGGATAGCTGCTAGATGTCCATGGGTGTGTAATGAGGCACTTTCAAAGAAGGGGATGCAGTAACCTTCATTCCCATTGTCATGCCCTAAAATGTCCCCGTGCCACAGACTGCTCCCCATATCTCATAATTATGAGTTAGTAACTAATCATTATGATATACTAAGTCATATTTATGAGATAAGGGTATCATAATTATGAGATAAGGATAAGTATCTTGCAAGGCAATGCAAAGTGAATGCAATGCGCTTCTGTAGAACTATGGATACATTTAAAGAACTAAATTCCTCCTCTCTGTTACAATTATAGCTGTATTCTTCATTCTTTTATCTTCTTGTTATTTTTAATTTGTATTTAATTTTTCTTTTCGATGAATTAATGTGTGAATATAATGTTTATTATGCTTTATATGTGTTTGTTAAATGTTAAAGAAGATACAATAATCAAAATCATGTGCTTATTTTCGACCGCTAGATGGCAGTAGGCGTGCTCTAAGAACAATCGTGTGTCTATTAATGCGTTTGACCGCTAGGTGGCAGTAGGCGTGCTCTAAAGTGAATCGTGTGCCTATTAATGCGTTTGACCGCTAGGTGGCAGTAGGCGTGCTCTAAAAACAATCGTGTGCCTATTAATGCGTTCGACCGCTAGGTGGCAGTAGGCGTGCTCTAAAGTGAATCGTGTGCCTATTAATACTTTCGTCCGCTAGGTGGCAATAGGCGTGCTCTAAAGTGAATCGTTTGCTTATTAACGCTTTCGTCCACTAGGTGGCAATCGGCGTGCTCTAAAGTGAATCGTTTGCTTATTAACGCTTTCGTCCACTAGGTGGCAATCGGCGTGCTCTAAAGTGAATCGTGTGCTTATTAACGCTTTCGTCCACTAGGTGGCAATCGGCGTGCTCTAAAGTGAATCGTGTGCTTATTAACGCTTTCGTCCGCTAGGTGGCAGTGCCAAACAAATTCACACAGATGAAGATGAGGAAGAAGTTACAGACCTGAAAACAAAGCATGATTCCGAATCTTTAATTTATTCTTTTTAACTCATTTATAAATTCAATAAATCGGACATAAGCGTTAACGGACAAATAACGATGACATCAAATCCTCCGGGACAAGGTACCGAGACTTTAGATGAGAAAATAAGTTTTATTCGAGATGTTTAGCTAGCGAGCTAACTCTTAACGCTTCCTGCAATGAAAGCAGTTTATTAAATGTCTCGGGATTTATTTTAAATGTAATATCGATAAATGTTTGGCATAAACATGGTAATTCTAAGATGAACTGTTAGAGGTTATCATTCTGACTTTAAGCGTCCTTTAGAAGGAGTCAAGCTTTAATTTCTCAAAAAGTATATTATTATGTCGTTTTTAATATTTAAGGATTCTTTATTCTTATTTTGAGTCAGATTATCATCATTATTATTATTATTATTATTATTACTGCTGCAGGAAGTGTTCAATTCAAAGCAGTTTGAGAGTAAACCCTCCCTTTATCTCTCTATATAATCCCCTGATACATTGATACACTTACCCAGTGTTTCACTAGTGCTTGGTCACATCACCTTAAAAGGACTTAAGGGAGCCTTAAGGGAGACGGTTCTCTCAGTTCTGCTGGAGACACGACCACACTGCCTGCTTCATTCACAACGTCTGAAACGCCGGCCTCCCAAGAACTCCTGTAATGACTTTTCCAAACATGTAGCGAGGTCAGGACCGTACGGGAGGCGTAGCCGTGTGTGTGTGTGTGTGTGTGTAGATGCGTCTCTTCTGCAAGTTGATGTTGACTTTCAAGGCTCAGGCATTCCACTTACACCGTTCAGATGTTTCACTGCGGCTAAGAGTCTCATCTGTAAATATAAATCACTTTTACTCCTTCATTCACCAGAAATTTCGTCACTAGTCCCGGTTTGACTTGAACACGTCTCGTATTATTTTTACTAGTAGTAGTGTATAAGCCAATAAATCATATTACATTTTCATTATTAAATTCATGCCGTGTAAACGTGTGTCTGCAGGATTTCAGAATAAAAACCGAGTGGCGATTTTAGCCGAGCTGGATAAAGAGAAGAGACGCCTGATCCAGAATCAGTCCATGAACAATCCAGGGGCCAGGTGAGAGTTTAGATGCACATCCTGCCTTCTCTTACAGCCGAGTGGGAAACCTACACACACTTAGAATAAAATGAAGAAGATTAAGAACAAGTTTACACTCCTCTTTCTGCATGTGATTAACCATCTCTCATAAATGTTACCGCTCGACTGAGAGACTCAGAGCTGCTTCACTGCTCGTTTTCATGTCAAGCACACTGCTCTGATTCACACACACTCACCTCATCATAAACACCAGGTTTACGTGACATACGCAGTGCTGTAGATTTATTCATGATGAATAAAAATGGAATTTGTTTTTCTCAAAGAACGCAGCTTGTCGCGTTACCACGAAACCGCATAAAAAAAGCTCCAAGTTCCAGCTCTGCCTGTTACACAACGCTCACACTGGAGACTCCAGCAGCTCTTTGGTCTAGTCAGATTTAACCTGCGTTTTGATTCTGAAGGAGGTCTCTCTCTCTCTCTCTCAGTATTCCGCTCTCCAGACCTCCAGTGAAGGAATTTCGGGATCACGCGGAGCAGCAGCACATCGCCGCGCAGCAGAAAGCAGCTTTACAGGTAACGACTGAGAGCTCAGGTGTTTACTGGGAGGTGCAGAAGTAAACATGTGGAAGAGTGTAATACATGTGCAGCAGCTAAAAAACTTTGATGTTAATGTTTCAGCACGCACACGCCCACTCCTCTGGCTTCTTCATCACACAAGACTCGTCGTTCGGAAACCTGATCCTCCCAGTGCTGCCGCGACTCGACGCAGAGTGATGATGGGGAGGAAAAAAGAAAGAGAAAAACAACCCACACACACCAAGTGAGACCTGTTTAAAGACATTGAGGCATTTACAGAAACGAACTCAGTCATGTGATCACCACATCAGCTTTAAAACACTGAAAATCCCCTCTGGTTCCACACTGACTGACCAACTGACTGAGGGGCTTTACTGGTTGTACTGGTTTTATATTTCATATGAAATAAATAAAAGCCAACAAAAGTTGCTGCCAGATATCTGTATCATCATTGAATAGCAGGACAGAGAGTGTGTGTGTGTGCAATTTTCCTTTGATTGACTTGTTTAGCATTTCACTCAGCTGTTTGACTGACGACAAACCACACATCTGTGTCTGTCAGATAAAAACTGCTCTTATCTGTTCATTAAGTTAATTTCCTGTGATTAAACCCTTAAAGTCATTAAAAGCATGGATTAACCAAAGTGTTCATTTAATTCACAATCAGGTGAAAATTCAGTTTTCCAAAAAAAGGTTATTGGATCTTGAAATAAAAGATCCGATCAGATTTGAAAACGCACTGGTCCGCTACAAGAAGGGGGTGTGGCTGGTAGAATTGGGGGTGGGGTTATAATCAGCATATTCAGACATTTAAGGTGTTTAAACTGATACTGAGACACTCTGGAACACACACGTTCATACCTTCGTCAGTAATAATGTTAAAGTTCCTCTGTGTTAAAATCAGGGTTAAAGTAGTTTTAAATTCATACCGGTATTCTGTAGCCAAAAGAATAAACCATGGGGGTGCAGGACAGTCCTGAGAAACTTACGAGATTTACTTTATATTTTCATTTATTCCACTTTAGAACATCAGCTCCACTAACTTCCGGGTTCTGGGGTCGAATCCCAAACAATGTTAAATGGAAAGCTAGTGCACTATGTAGGGTGTACAATCACTTGTTCTACACACCAAGTAGTGCCCTTGATCAGGGGTTAGAGAGGGATTTGGGATTCAGCCTTGTTTTAGAAGCGAGTTGGCTTTGTTTCTGAGCGTCAGCCGTGAACAGAACGACACGGACGAATGTGGGTTTTGTCAGGCGGCTGCTCTCTCCTCAGTACCGCTGGCCGTACAGACCTGCTCTCACCCACGGTTAAAATCAGCGCAGCTTTTTATTTTATTACTACGTGCCGGTGAAGGCACCGTGTGTGTGTGTGTGTGTGTGTGTGTGTGTGTGTGTGTGTTGATACTCAAACAAAGTAGGATAAAATGTCCTGTTGAAATAAATTTTAAACTCAGGGGTGTGTGTGTGTGAGGAGCATGCAGAGAAAACTATAAACTGTGAGTGTGTGTGAGAGTGTGTGTTAGCACTGGTCCATGTATGGCACAAAGTTTATAAGAGTCAGAAAACCATCACCTCTGTCTGATTCTGTAGTGTAAATACTCTTGTAATGTTAGATTAAAACTGTGTGTGTGTGTGTGTGTAGGAGTCAGGGGTAATTTTAGTGCTCCTCCACACCAGAGAGGGGCGCTGGAGCGTGAGAGAGCGTGTAATGTTTTATTTGCTGACGATGGGTAAAAGCTCTCCCTTGGCCTTCATGGCTTTAATCTTGGCCTTGATGTTCTCGTCCATGGCCTGCCTGCACCTCACGGCGTAGTGCGCCAGCGTCTCCTCCTTCTCGTCCCATGGAGGCAGAGCGTGGAAAACCTCGGGCGCGGCCAGGCTCAGCTCCGCGATGGCCGCCGTCCTGGAGATAGTGTTCCGGTCCACGCCCACTCGGTCGAAGGCCACCTTCATGGAGACGCTGCGGCGGAACTCCTGCAGCGCCGTCATGTAGCGTGCGATCACGCCCACCACGTTCTTCACTGCGGGGAACAGACCACAGCACGTGTTAATGTACCGAGCGCGAGCACCATCAGATCATTTCCCTCGGCAACATTTACACACACACACACACACACATCTGAACAAGATCTACAGACTGGACTTCCTGTCACACAAACACACAACCTGTTGTGGAAACACAGAGGCGTTCAGAACGTTGAGGTCTGACAGACATGGGAATCAAAAGCTTTCTCTAACACCGCGTCTGCACCCTCGTCCTGTGCCTGCTAAAGCCTCACGTACTCCTGACACGGGTGTTCTCTCCATCCCGGTTCCTCTTAGAGGAGATCTTGATGGTTCTTGGTCGTTCTAAAGGGTGAACCTCGACCTCCTCAAACGAGTCGAACAGCGCCGGAGACTCGAACGGAGCACCTTCGTCAGGAAATGAGGCGATCAGCTGATGAGAACTTCCTGCCTCCATCTGATTGGAAGGATGAACTCGTCTCTTATCTGGTAAGGACACAGAGGGGGACACGGAGGTCACAGGGATTTTAGCTTATACAGACACACACACACATATCATTCTTACACTTACACTGCTACCCCACCTACCCTGGTACCCTCTTACATCATGATGTAACACAGCAAGAGGGTAACAGTGTAATGATGTAAAACGGTACAAGGGTAGGATAGTAGCAGTGTAATGATGCAACTGGGTAACAGGGTAAGATAATTACAGCACTGTTACCATTTTATTATTTTACGCTTACACTTGCATCATGACAGTGTTATTGTGCTGCATTATTAATGTTATTTGTCATCCTGATACACTGTAACAGATTCATGTCACGGTTCAGGGGAAATAAACCTCTTGATTATTTTCCATTACTTGAATAGTTCAGGTGTGTGTGTGTGTGTGTGTGTGTGTGTACCTGGCCGGAGCTGGTCCTGGAGGAACTCGCAGATCAGCTCAGCTTTCTTGGTGAGTTCCTGCTGCAGCAGCTCTTTATCCTGCTTCAGACTGCTGATGGTCTCTCCCAACATCATGCTCTTGTTCCTCTCCACCTGCAGGAGAGCCTTCAGCCTCTCGACCTCATACGCTGCCAAACACACACACATTAATAAGCTATACAAAAATGCATAATGTTTAAATATTTAATCATTATATAAAAATAATTATCCTTAGTCCTTACAGTTTAAAAAGGACACCTACTTCAGAATACACACACACACAATAACCAAAACCAAGCCGGATTTTTTTTTTCCATTTATTTTTATTAAAATATTTTATTAGAAAATAGATCCTAATGCTGATGATCGATCAAATATCAAAACAGATTATTTACACATCAAAAATAAATACAGACTGTAGCACGGACTCAACTTCACTCATTTCCACGTAGCACTAATATTACGGAAACACACGTTCGGCACATGTACACACAGCTCACCACAATCTGAACTTTCAGTTTCCAATTCATAAACGTACAGCGAGAAGGTAGAGGTGGAATATATTTCTCAAAGTAAAGAAATGAATATATAAAATAGTGTAATACAGCCATTGATCATCTGATGTCAGCACACACACACACACACACACACACACACACCTTGTAACTATAGGCTGCCTTTATACAAAAACATCACCACCATTACAGGAACGAAAAGCATCAGTGTGACAGTTTGGCCAACGGTCCCGAAGTCTCTGCTTCACTGTACAGCGCTACAAAACTAAACGGACACATCCGAAGAACAAAGATTTGGGAAAATGCCCTCGGAGTTCGTCCTGTAGAAATTAAATCTAAAATAGTTACACCATCAACACTATTCCAAGGTCATAAAATATGACAAAATATGCTACAAAGGTCACAATGGAACTTTTATACAAAGGTAAAAATCAGAGAGTTTATCTTTTTATATTGTGGTGATAAAGTACCCGAAAGCTCAGAGTGATTCATATTAAAAGTCCACGTTAAACAATATGTAATGATTTTTCACTCTCACTTATGACAGGGATTACAGGAATGCCATGTGCATAAGACTGCTTTGACACTTGTATTTCATAATCGTATGTTTCAAATGTCATCCTAAGGAAATGAACTGAGTGGGAGGGGCATAGCCTCTCTGCCCTGTCAATCACATGGACACTAACCAGTCGTGGGCATCTGTGAGGCCGGGTATGTGTAAGAGGGCAGAGAGTGCTTTCCTCCTCAGTGTGTCTCAGACGAAGAATGCGTTAGTCCTCACACTCCCTGTTTAGTAGCCAAGACCAAGTCAGGACCAATCATGTCACAAGAAAATGAAGGACAAAGTGATTATGACAGTCGGGTCTGATTAGCGAGTGCATGTGTGAGGAGATTTATGATGTTCTGATTATGAAGTTGTAGGGAAATCAGGGATGGAAAACTAATCTAGTTCTTCTTGTGTGTCTCAAATACTGTTAAATACACTGCAAGCAGGAAGGAAGCTATTGGAGAAAATCTATTTCAAACATTTAACCTTGCTGTGACCTTGACCCTGTTAATCTGCTGGTTACAACGATCACTCCACATCAATACAACAAACAAACATCCAGGCATCTGGACTTAAGATATCCTGAGGTTTATCCAGGGTCTCAAGTGGATGAAAAACCTGAAACCACCAGTTTGTGGTGTTTATTAATACTGTAGGTGAACGATGTTCCGCTTTGACTCTGGTGTGACTTTCTGCCTTTAAAGCTACAGTGAAGCTAAATAACCTTCATATCATCAGAGCTAGGCTATTTAGATAGCAGACATTAGCTCACTACAGCTCGGACGTTGTGTGACGTGATCAAGAAAATAAATTCAAGTTTGAGAGCAGATGTTGCCAGAAAAAGCACATTTTAAGGATTCTACTTGTTCCAACACAGATCTATATTTTCTCCAAACAACATTTTATGAAATTTCCCAACTTTGGATATGAGAGATTTTGATTATTAACTTGCTACGGTTCCATACTAATCTGATGAACGTATTATATAAAGCATTTTTATAAACAAAACAGCTGTTTAACTTAGTGATGCAGAAAAGAAATTCAGTGATTTTCAGTCCTGTGTATCTATGAATGATCAGCAAGAAACACCACAGCAACGCTGCACAGAACTGAACTCAGATATACGACGGGCCGGACTTGTGGAACAGATACGGCCCCTGCGCCAGCTTCTTCCTCTGGCCAATTCTCAGTCTGCACTTGTTGATGCACGCTTTCTTCAGCTTCGCCGACTCCACCGGCGTCCATCCATCCAGCGTGGAACACCGCAGAACGTACGCTGTGAAGAAATCCAACAATTTTATTAAAAGAAAAAGAAACAAAAAAACCTCATTCTGATCTGATCACCTCTAAAGTGTGTCCCTGTGCGTCTCATGGACAATCCGAAAGATTCTCTAGAACAGCAGCTCTGATAGTAGTGCAGCTTCATATTAATGCACTCAGCTCACTCGGACACGCTCTCATTTCGACAGCAGTGGATCAGACGCAGCGGCGTGTACAGCTTTACACTTTTAGAGTTTTGTTTCAGTACTTTTAAGAGACAGAATAAAAAGAGGGTGGTGAGGTGTTTATAGCTGCTGTGATGTTTACAACCATTTAAAATGGTTCACAACTCTGGCTTTTAATGTAACTATATCTGATAAGAGTTGGATGAAATCTCGTTTCAGATACATATTGCAATTCTGTTGCGTGGCAATTCATGCATCACCACACTGACTCCAAAATCGAATTTCTTTTAAAATACTTTTTAAATGTATACATGTTCGCAATTAAAATGGTAAAATGTTGCAGTTCCGATATAATCCTACAGGTGGTGCACTCAACTATTCTGTGTGTTGAAACATAATCAGAAAACGAATTAATATGGGATCGGGATGTTTCTAAACTTGTGATACTTACAGAATTGCAATACGTGAAATAGTGCAAAATGCATATTGCATCAGGAGACACCTGGTGATTACGGTCCTTAGTATCTGTACATTTTATCCTAACTATATAATTATGTACAGTGTACTGTAACTGACATAACTAAGAGTTTCTTAATATATAAAAATGTAATTAAGAAGGAATAATAGACTTTGGAACATACTGTTAGAGGAAAGGATCATTTCTTCCTCTTATACGAGGGCAATTTACCAAACAACTACAATTTTAGATTTACTAAAGAACATAATGTCAACTGTTTATAGTTCTTACAGATGTAAGCAAAAGTTTAGACACCCCTCACCAATTTATCTATTTGTTATCTATTTATCTATTCTATCTATTTGTTAATAATAATAATAATAATAATAATAATCTGCAAATGTTAATGCACAGTTAAAATTAAAACATGCAAATGTAGCACATGAAAAAGTTTGGACACCCTTTGGGTGGTAAAACCTAAAAACCTAAGGAATTCATTATTTATATATAAATAAACTTCACCGGAGCACATATTAACCCTTTATACATTCTCCTCTGTTAAATAATCAGGTTTATTTAAAACTTATTATTCCAATATAAAATGTATAAAAGCTACTGTACTACTGCAGATCCTAGCAAATTCATCAACACCTTCTGACCAATCAGAACTCGGCAGTGCTGATGAATCACTCACATATAATCCCGTCAACTTTTCTTCTGTCCAGGATTTTTTTCCCGTCCGGTACTTTGCCCCTTTTCCCGAAAGCCACGGCTCCTATGAGATCCTCCTCGGTGAAGAAGTGCTCAAACAGCAGGTGGAAGAGCCGCATACTGTCCTGACGGGACTCCTGGTGAATACAGGCCAGTTTATATGGCGGGAGAAAGAGTCCGGACCCTGGAAACAGTTCTTGCTCTCCGGGACGAGGAGGGCTCTGAACCTGCACGCGGGACTGCTCGTGGAAGCGGAGAACCCGCGAGATGACAGTTTGGAGGTTGCGTAACGTTAAAGGATCTGTCCAAAAAGCAGACACCTCCTTAGTGTCTTAAATAATTCATTTGGTTCACAAATTTTATATATTTAGTTTTTTAAGTGAAGAGAGATCTCACCCACGCTGGTGATGTACTCCTCCAGCTGCTTTCTCTCTTCAGAATGACTCTCGGCTTTTGGACAGAGCTCCGACGTGGACGCCCAGAACGGTTCCTCCGAGTTCAGACATCCTGCGATGAAGTTTAACACTCAATTCAGCTCGTACTGCGTTACAGTGACATTAACCACAATTACAGTGTGAAATGTAAACAGGACAACGGTGTTGCTGAAACATGTGCATGTGAGATGAGACAGGTTTGCTTTGAATTTTTTGTCTAACCCAATTTCTCCGCAGCGTCCCTTACTCTTACAGAGCACTCGCACCAAATCCACCTTTACATAGCATGTAGCTATGTGAATTACTAGCATAATTAAGTATACACCAAGTAAAAAAAAAATACATTTTCAACAAGAATTTGGAAATGTTTTATTTGCAATTATGCAAAACTTCATCCAAATTATTTCCCTATAAATACAAAAGAGCTCAAGATGACAGCAAGTACAACAAAAATATAACAAAAAAAGTCTTGTACAACTAACCCTGAGAGGCATTCAGGAGCTTTACGCCGTCTTCTTTTCAACCTGTAAACATCAGGAACATCAGATTTTACCCACAGAACAAACACAGTACAGATTTCATACAGCAAACTCAAAATATCCATGCAAAAGCTACAGACGTGATTAGAAAGACAGAAAATTCCACTCACCATTTCTTAGCTCCTGTAAAGGAAGCCGTCCATTTTCATCTGGAGTAAAATCAAAACCGTCCACAGAGCGTCTTGAGGGACAAAGTTCTTTAATTCAGAGAGGGCAAGTTCAACAGGTTGACCTTTTAAACTGACCACCTGCTTGATAATCGTAGTCTTCATGTTTTCAGTAACAATTTGATATACTGACGCATTTAATATTACTTAACAAACGCAAAATGAATATGAATGATGTCATACATTAGTGTACATTTGAACGTAGAAAATTTTCAGTTTTTGAGAAGTTCTGTCTTCACAAGTTCTCATAATAATGCAAATCTGTTCCATTTAAAAACACAGAGAGCTCACAGGCTTGTGTATTAAATTAAAATGATACTGACTGATGAATTTCGAGTCTCAAGGAGGCATTAATTAGAGTTTTAGAGAATATGTGTATTGTTGTAATGACTCCACTATATAAACACTGTGATCTAGGAATGCAGAAATCATCATATTATTTTGCACACTAACCACGGAACACTAAGCTGTTTTAAAGACTGTTTAAAGCTCAATAACAGACTTTTCACAAATAATAACCTAGAAAATAAATAGAACATGACTAAAATTATACATTCTTAATTGCAATAAACCCAAACCTTAGTACAGTTGTATTATCTGGCTGAGAAACCCTTTCACTCCGCCCCCATCTCCGTCTGAAATCAGAGAGTATAACCCCAATATAAACTCAAAAGTGACAAGATATTGACCATTTGCACGTGACATCATGATGTCTCTCCACCATGGTCCCGCCCACGTCCTGGTCCCGCCCACGTCCTGCTCCGCCCGTGCCAAAAGGGACATTACTTCCTGCATACCAGTTTCAAAACCCACATACAAGTCACAGAAGCACTTTTTGCAACATCTGATAACGTTTGGTCAAGAACACTGTGTCCTTAGTAATCGCTTCTAAGTCGTTCCAAATCGCCTCTGAACCATCCGTGTTGTTTTATTTTACAGCTACAGGCTAACTAGCGTCTGACACAAGCGGTGGTGGCGGCTGGTGCAAAAATCTTTTTTTTTTTGGGGGGGGGGGGGGGGCGCAAACTAAATTCAAATTAAACTTTTAATACTGGCCTGTAAATAGGCATTTATCAGGTGTTTGCACATCATTACTACTAGTATAAAATAAAGTCCTGACTCACATCACATCCAGTCAGCAGCTCCGCTCGCCATAAGAAATGCTGGAAAAGACTGGTTGAGAATCACATGGTCCAATCACATGAGCCCAAATATTTAAACACAATATTGATTCGCTAAGAACAAACGTGGGAGGGTTCAGGCCACACAGTGCTCCGCCCCAAGGATGATTTGACAAAATCCAATCAGAGCTCAGCCTCAGGTCACATGCTTTTCAAAGATTTACGTGCTACATAGACACTCGTTTGTCCGGCGCCCCGCGTACGCCAACACAAATGAATGCAATACAGTTTAGATTTTTTTAATTGCAAATAAATGATATTAAGAAATACAGCAGAATATTGTGACTAAATTACTTTATTTCATTATTAAAATAAATGATTATTATGTTAAATAATTACATGTTAAAGGAGCATTCTTCTCTGCCTAAGTTTAAGGGGGGGCGGCGCCCCTGCGCCCCGTATTGACCGGCCACCACTGTTTGGGACACGGGATTGTACACCCTACATAGTGCTTCCCATTTAACACAATTTAGAATTCAACGTGTGGAACAGTTAATTAGAAAGACTGAAATGTTAATGTTAAATTAGTTAACGTTACTTGCACATCATTTTATGAAGAAGAAAGCACGGCCTGTTCCACAGCAGCATCTCATTTGCAGCAGAAGCACCGAGCTGACGTTAATGCCAACATTAGCAGACACCATGAGTAATTACATATTGGTACAGCATCTTCATCCATTTTTACACACTTATTTCTCTTTTGAACAAGTTATGAAGTCCACCGTGACACACCACATTTGAAAAATAATGAGCAGAACAGAAGCCATCAGTCGCTAGGTTACTCTCTGTGTGACAAAGCATCAGGGAATCTGGCAGGTCATCAGGTCATCATAAGGTAATATTTCTGTTATCTTTTTGGCTTTGAAACACACCCTTAATATAATTATGAATGAAAATACACAATAGCCCAATGTCAGTTAGGAATGGTTGTGATGTCTGATGTCACATGACTGCAAAAGGTCAATAGTGTTATGACTCATCTTTTATTAAACTCTCATTAGAACACACTAAATTCTAGGAGCCTATAGGACAGAGGTGGGGATGAGGGCGGGGTCAAGGAGTAAATAAGTCTTATTCATCTGTACACATTTATCCACCAGAAAACCTAAAGATAAATCTTACTTAAAGTAATGGTAAACACTTTAATAATAATAAGAAAAATAATAAAAGTGTTTGTGTACAAATGAAGCTGTAAAAGTGTTCACAAAAAACCTTCCAAAACTCTTTTTTTTTTTGAGGAAGCTGTGTGTCTCTAATGACCTTCAGTGAAATGTAAAGTTTTACTGTACTGCTGCTGTGGTGTGTGAACTTTACACATAAACTCCATCAGCTTTTCTGTGTGTCCCAGACTGTGAGAGTTTGAAGTAAACAAGCTTTTTCAGGTTCATTTTGTAATCCTAATTTGCGATGTGCAAATTTGCAAAAAGAAAAAAAGAAAAGAAAAGGGAAATGTGTTGCATAGCATCTACTTCTTTTGTGTGCATTTTTAAATCATTCATCATGTGACAATTCTCAGTTTGTTTAAACATGAGTGAAGAACGGAACTCAGGTTTGGTTGAATGGACACTCAAATGACTCATTTGACTTACCAATCAAACTTGATCTTTTTTTAATATCATCTTTCACATGAATAATTCAAATGAATCATTTAAGTGAATCATTTAAGTGAATCATTTAAATAACCTCTCAAATGAGTCTTAAATCAAATCACATAAGTGAAAAGACTTAAATGATTCACTTGGATGAATCACTCAAATTGTAACTGAAGATATATGGTGCATGCATGATGTTAAATATTGCAATCTTTTATTAGGAGACAGGAAGAGTTAAAGAATGTAATTAAAAAAATATTAAAATGTTGCCTAAAGCATAACATGTCTTTACCTGTGTCAGCTTTGGGCTCTGCGCTGAGACTCTGTGCTGCTAAAATGTCCATTTCGGGGTGCACTACTCCTGAGGGATCCTCGAAGGGCAGACTGAAATCCCCGTTAGGAAGCACTTCCACCATGTCACTGCGTCCCGGTTGGCTCAGAGACTGCGCGCTCTGATTGCCCGCCGAGTTCACCTGCGAGTTCATGTGTGTTCTGCTTTGAGAGCCGCTGATCGGAGTGTGCGTGTGTTTAGTAACAGATGAGGAAGAGTTCTCCAGCGGTGAGGAGGACATGCCCACCAAATCTCCATCCTCTAGGAGCTGCGTGTTGTGTAGTGCTGAAGATCTGGATGAGGGTCTGACCTGCGAGGTGGCTTTGGGCGACTGTGAGACACTACACGACGGAGCGCCATCTGAGGCAGCTTGTGCTTGTGCGTTTGCCACTGTGTAATAGTCTTCAGCTCGCTCCTGCTTGATTTTCTTCGCACCTGGATCAGCAGAGTCGTCTGAGCTCGGGCCCTGGATGCTTCGTTTTCTGGGCGGAACCCTGGGCTCGGAATCGCCCTCTTCGTCGGTGGCTGAGGATTCGCACACAATGTCGAACAGGTGCTCCTCTGGGTTCTCGTCCATCTCAGACTGCTCGCTGCAGTTGGAAAAGTCATACGAGTCTCGGGTCTGGTTCGAGTCGCCTTTGCTGGTTTTGGCCGTGCTGCTCAGGAACCTCGGCGTCGAGCTGCTCTGCATGGAAGCCGCTCCCTGCATCAGAGATTCTGAACTGATCCCTCGGCTGCTTCGCTCATAACACATCCGATCCTTGTGCACCGTTTTACACGAGGACGTTAAGGGCCAGTGGTAGGCGTGGCCAGCACTGCAGCCCCACAGCGCCGTCAGGTTTCCGTGAGCTCCTTCCGTCAGCAAGTGCTTCAAGCTCGGGATCAGCGTGCAGATCGTTCCGTGACTGTGAGCCCATTTCACCAGTTTAGACAAACTGTCAGCCGAGGTGTGTAAGCAGTCCCCCATGATCAGCGTCCTCGCCTGAGAACATTCAGAATCGCATTTAATATTAATTCAATCACAGCTGCTATAATGTCAAGGTTAATTTGTTTCACAGACGTTCACCAGCGTTATACAATATACAAAATAGGTCTTTATCCCGATCTATTCTCTGGGATATAAAAATAATGAATTGGGATATTTATAAAATCGTGATAACTACAGAATTTCTATATAAATCAAATCAGCACCTAGATATCGTTATAATATCGTATCGTCTGCTCCCTGGTCCCCATCAACATGTCCTTTATGTTACTCTTTCTCAGTTAACAACTGGAATCATCAATGAGTTTGATCCCTGCTTTTGTTAGAATATGAAGGCCTGAAACTGCACCAAATCGTTCTGGATATTCGCTTTATTTGTCTCATTCTTAATGAATCAGATCATTTGACTCTGCTGATGAATATGAATCGACTCTCTCAGCTTCCAAATGGATCACTGCATTTATTTTAAGTATTTTTATTTATTTATTATTATTTTAGTGTCAGTGTGAGACAGTTTGTGATGTTGCATAACAAATCACTACACTGTTTAATAAAGTAATTTTTAAAACCTTTTTTTTTAACCAAGATAACACTAATTTTATTTAAAACACTAAGTTTTCTTTTATAACATTTTAAATCCATTTTTATAAAATATAATGGTATAAATAGTTATTAAATGAGCAGATGTGCTGTTCAAGCAGTTTGTTTGCATCACACAGCAAGACTCACAGCAATGTCTACATCTAAAATCAGAAAAAGTGGACGAAAAAATACAGAAAAACACACAAACTCGTACATAAAATCAGATATATAACATTAAATGAACCGAGTCAAAGAGCCGATTCGTTTACGATCAAACGCAAGATTAGATGGAAAATACCCGAGCGATTAACTAGATGACATTCAGATGACCTGAGCTTTATCAGATTTATAACTTTATCCTGTGGATTGTTGTGGGTTATTTGGGGCATTGTGATGTATTTTGGTTAAATCTCTCATCTGACAGGAACAGAGCCAAGTCATGTACCGAGCTAGCATTAAACTGATTAAATTCACAACTATGTGACGACACTGTTGAATGATTATTGTGCATTTCCTAAGATAGGCGTGTAACTTAGAGGGGGGAAATCGTGTCTTTATTTTAAACCTGAGGTAAAAATACTGAGTCAGGCTCTACCTGAGCGCACAGGTGACAGCTTAGCTACAGAGCTAATCACATCTCTAAACCCAACAGCACCAGCAAAGCCAACGTTCTCTGACCTGTCAGCTACAGAAAGAGTATTACATCTAACTATGAATACGACAATGATGTACCTCGGACTAAAGTGGGCTAACGTTAGCCAGAAGGATAAGCTAGCTTATGAGCTAACATCAACGCGTTCAACAAAGAGCGCTAGCATCAGAGCTAACAGAGCTGTTTACCTTCACACAGGAGATTAAACACTGACACAGCTCACATGTGGTGATGCGTTTATATCCTCCGCAGCGTCAAACTACACCAGACTCACACTCATCCCTTTATACGGCTATATTACAAAACGACGGATGTTTTTTAATTATAATTTTTTTAAATCCCAAACTAAAATGGATTCTTTAGCTCTTTTCTTCAGGACGAGACTTTTATTCAACATCACTTCCGGTTAGGAATCGCCGTAACATTAATATAATTGTTCATTTTGAACATTTTTTAAAAATTAACAAAATGGATAATGATATGATAAGTGGTTATTTTTGTTTTAATATTCATGCTTTGTTAGATATGGTGCGTCAACCATAAAAAAATGGCCAAATTACTTCCTGTTCTCTATACACTGTTTATGGCTTACTTGGTATAGTATAGTATAGTATAGTATAGTATAGTATAGTGCAGTGTAGCAAAGTGTAGCATAGTTTAGTGTAGTGAAGTGTAGTGTAGTACAGTATAGTATCGTCTCATATTGTATAGTACAGTGTAGTGTAGTGTCGTATAGGATAATATAGTATAGTATCATATAGTGATGTGCAGTGCAGTATAGTGTAGTATAGTGTAGTATAGTATAGTGTAGTGAACTACATGTCTCCAAAGTGTAGGGATATTAAGATGTAACCAATGTCACAATAAGATAACCAGACAAAAGATCAACTCTATATCAGGTATGAATAATAATAATAATAATTATTATTATTATTATTATTATTATTGCGTACAAGCTAGTATATATTTACCTGTATAAGACAGTTATGAAGAAGAAGAACTGTCGTCCCTAATTTTGACCAACAGGGGGAGACATCAGCTAAAAGAAGCAGATATAGTATGTACAAACCTATCCCTGTCTCTACCGCCAAAGTATTTTGTAATTACAGTAAAAAGAAGGTAAAATAAGTACTGTACAAGTACTGTACAAACTTATTTATTCATACTATCCTACAAAAATCTTTACCCATTACTTTTTGACTTGACTTGACTTGACTTTGGCAATCTTCAAGCAGAGGATATCTGTCACCTTTATTGGTCATGTGACCACACAAAGAGGTTTTGGAGTTGCTTCATGGAAGTCGTCTCCCATGTTTCCCCAAAAACTTCCCTTAGATTGGAAAATGTGGCTTTTAGATTATTGACACTATTTCCCCTAGTGTGAACAAAAAGGCCATAAAACTGTTCTTCTTTTTAGTTCATTAACCAATATATATTTGTATTCTTATGCTTGTCTTTTCTTTTATTTCCTTACCTATTAATTAATTAACTCACCTGCTCAGGCAGAAATAAACAGTGTTATAACTATAGAAGTTAGATGGAATATAATTTTGTGCAATTTTAATTATAATATTGTACATACTACACAATTTCTGCTAAATTATATAAAATCTTTACGCAACGAACACTTTGCTGTTATAGTTAGTCCTGCCGGAGTCCCTGCTTGCACTCTGCTTGCACTTTGCACTAATATACATTCACCTTATACATGTTAACTGTGACCATACCTAACTGCCATCTCTCCTTATTTTCTGTTCTCTCCTTTTCTGCTCTCTCTCTCTCTCCCTCTCTCCTTTCCCTCTCTCTGTCTCTCTGTCGAGCTATACATGTTCGCTCCTGAGTTGCCAGTGATCCAGACCCCTCTGCCCTCTGGAGCCGTCTAACCCGTCCTGGAGTCCTGCTTCTGGTTGGAGATCTCGTCGCATGGATGCCCCGTGTGGTCTGCCTGGATGCGCTTGGTGGCTGGGGATGGTTTCCATGAAGACTGTCCTATCATCGATTGATGCTCTGGGGACCTGTGACTTCAGTTGTTCGATAGCTCAGGACTGGAATCTCCTACAGTCTACCTGAGCCTCCGGGAACAAACTGGACTCCTTTTAATTTAAATTTTAACACATCTCCTGTTACACTGAACTTCCAGTACACATTATTATGCTGATCATTCTCTGCTATCCGTTATCACCCAGATGAGGATGGGTTCCCTGTTGAGTCTGGTTCCTCTCAAGGTTTCTTCCTATTACCATCTCAGGGAGTTTTTCCTTGCCACCGTCGCCCTCGGCTTGCTCATCAGGGACAATCTTATCATTTTGATTCATACACATTGCATAAAAACTTACTTCTTTTTATTGTGTAAAGCTGCTTTGCGACAATGTCAATTGTTAAAAGCGCTATATAAATAAAATTGAATTGAATTGAATTGAACTTTGTTCATCTTCCCTGTTGACCCTGTAGCACTGATTTCACTTCCTGATTGTTAAAAATCTCTCTGAAATCCAGGTCAGTGTTTTAGAGCTTTCTGTATTGCCCCTCAGTCTAATGGACACCAATATGAGAATATCTATTCGGAGACGTTAAGTATAAACTCACTTACAGGAAAATAATCGTATGAATTATAATATTTAATGACTCGTCCTGTGCTAGTCATCACACCCATACTGCATGTCCCTGTAGAATGCCCGTTTCCAGATCTTTCCCCCTGTGTTTGTTGTTATTAGTGCTTCACACACTGTGAAGGTTTTCCTGTAGATGTTGGAGTGTATGTGTGTGTGTGTGAGTGTGTGTGTGTGTGTGTGTGTCTGTGTGTGTGTGTGTGTGTGTGTGTGTGTGTGTGTGTGCATGGGCGGATCTAGAAAATGATTCATGGGGTGGCAAGTGGGTGGCATTAAAATTATGAGGGGTGGCAACACTGAAGCAAGCATCCTTGCATGTTTTTAGTGGATTCAAGGAATGCTATTCTTATTATACACTATGGTGCACATTTTTACATTGTCCTATAAAAATGAAATAAAGGCTGTACAACTGTGTGCTGAAGAACTACCTCTGGATGGGATGGTCAGGGATGCAAATAATTGTGATTGTATAGTATACCTCTGTTTTAATATTAATTTACAAAAGTAAATAAATAGAAACAGCTACGTAATCAATCATTTTATTATTAAGCTCCTGGTCAGGGTGGCAGTGGATATGAATCCTTTTCTGTGTGTGAGGTGGGAATACACTCTGAATCGGAGGCCAGGATGCAACACACACACACACACACACACACACACACACACACACACACACACACAGGGCAGGTGTGACCCTTAAAGAAAAGTCCCATGAGCATCACACGCTAGCATTGTATAATATAATATAGCGGCATTGGGTTTTTATTTTCACATTTGATTTCATTCCACAAGGTTTATTTCTTCTCATATGTGGGGCAGATGAATAATTTCTCATCACACACACTCATGTTCACGTGAGGTTTAATTCAGTAATATGTACTTTACTGTCTATTTTACTAAACTTCAACAATAATTTTATTTATGACAATGAAGGAACCTCTGTGAAACACAACACAGGCATGAGTGACTTCACAGTGGCCATGATGTCATCTCAGTGTGTGTGAGTGTGTGTCTCACAGCTGTGTATGTTGACAGCAGCTGGGCGCCAGTCAGAGACAGGACATACTGGCACCACTGACACCCTCATACACATTTATACACATTTATACACATACCCGCACTCAGCTTTGGAGACTGGCACACACTGACAGAGCGTCCTGTCCACCGAGGAGCATTGTGTGCTATAAATAACGTCAAGCTAATAGAATCTAAAAAATATATAAAATGTGAAAATCATAGTAGTTGTTAGTGATATGATTAAGTTATTCTACTGTATATTGTACTCATTCATTCTCTATAACACTTATCTATGGAGCGTTTCCTGGGGACACCCTGGATGGTGTGCCATTCCATTGCTGGTCATAAATATTCTCGCGCACACAATACAGGCAATTTGGAAATGCCAATTAGCCTAATCTGCATGCCTTTGGACTGTGGAAGGAAACCTGAATACCCAGAGGAAACTCTCCAAGCATTTGGAGAGTATGCAAACTCCACACACAGACACGAACACAGAATCGGACCCTTGACCCTGGAGTGTCTATGCCACCATGATCCTGTATATTATACTACAATATATACAAAATGCTTTTATTTTAATCTTATTTACATTTTTCAATTCTATTTTCTTAGCAATCGTGTACATATTGGAAATTTTCAGCAAATTTTTTGTATATTACAAAATACATTTATTTATATAATTCTCTCTATTTCATACTTTATTTCTCTATTTGAATGCTGTATTTTTTCATTAATTGTACTCGCTAGTGCAATTCATCCTTGCAGAGAAACCCTTCTCTTAGGTCATGGCATGTCATTTCATTGCATGTCATACTGTTTATGACTGTGTATGTAACAAATAAAATTTGAATCTGAATTTTTCTTTTTTTAAATCAAGGTCTTTTTTATTGGAAATTTAAACAAGATACACATACACAGTACACTATTTTTTCCCCCATTCCTCTCTCCACACCCCTTAAGAAAACAACAAGAAGTCAGTAGAAAAATAAATTCTATAAATAAACAAATACACATCACACAAAATAATAATAACTAAATGTAATTATTAAGAAATCTTTTTATTAAATATCTAAGTCATCTGCATCTATACTTTCAAAATGACTGAAAAATGGTTACCAGATATCATAAAATTCCTGAGTGGATCCCTTTATGGAATAGCAAGTCTGCTCTGGATGAATAAAATACAAGACCTCTTTAATCCACTGAGCACCCACTGGTGGCAACGACTACTTCCACTTCAACAGGATCATTCTCCTAGCGAGAAGGGAGCTAAACCCTATCATATTGACCTGGGCTTTATTCAGGTGAGCACCACTTGAGTCCAAGTGGAATGAATGGGGATGGTTCTTGTGGTATTTGGCATATTTTTTTGGCACGTCCAGAACATATGCAGTAGTGATGCTGGTTGCTGCTTACTTACATGTGGTAAAATTTAAATTGTAATTTGATTTAATTTGATTTGAATTATATATGGTGTTTGAAATATATATATGTCTTTTAATTTATTTTCAAATTACAAACAAAAACCCAGGTGTGTGGTCATTTATTTTTCCAAGAAAGTAGAAAAATATTCAGAAAAGGGTTAAAATATTTTATGATAATGTTATGGTGAAATTATGTCATGCAGTATATATGAAAAATATAAGATCCATCTTAATGTTAAAGGGAAAGTTTAGGGATAGGGGTGTGGCGTAAAGAAGGGTGGTGCTTGTATGTTAAAAGTGCTTCAGGTGGTTAAAAAAAAGTTCATATTTGTTTTGTATGGTGCTGTTGATGTGAGTTTGTAATAATTTTTAAGTTGCAGTTTGCAGTCTTAAACTTGTACCAACATCAGTCTTGTAGTCTGGCTTGTGCAAAATACAGCCTTCAGTTTTATGTAACTCGATAATTGTGTAAGCTCCGTATTTCACCTTGGAGGTCTCCTCATCACACACACAAATTAAAATGTACAGAAAAGCCCCAAGGCACTTTGTCACTTCCGTGTCCTGTGTGTGTGTGCGCACGTGCACATGTGGTGGCTCCTCATTTGACTTTCCTGGGCCCCTCGATCGGCCTCGGTCCTCCTCACGCTCCACATTAACACATGAATGGCCGACTGCAAAGGGCCAGCGCTGCTATGGACCGCAACAGAAGGCACTGGATTTGCAATTCATTATTCAATCTGCTCGACCCTCAGTCAGGGGGGAGAGAGAGAGAGAGATTTAAATAGTAAAGCTTTTTAATCATTTAAAAATCATGTATATTTACAAAAACCTTTTGTAATTATAACTTACAAAAATTACATTAGCAATTAATGTAGCTGCCAGGTGACATTCATAAATTAATACTCTTTATTGACTACGAACATATCAAAATAATTTCTTTATGGTTATTTTTCTTTATTCATTTACGTATTTCTTTAGACTTTTGTACATAAAATATTTATTTAAAAGACCAAACAATATGTTGTATAATAAGTTAAACAGTTCTTCCGATGATCAAATTATTTATGTAAATTATATTTCCTTTAATGCTGTTTGTCGTGTTGTTGTTGTTAATCCATCCTTAATGTTGTATTTATGTTGTAAATATTTGTGTGTTAATTAGTTAATCGATACTTTAGCGCAAATTAGCATTTTAGGCGTTATCGTTACGAGTCACTTGTTCGTCACTTCCTGTGAAGCGAGTAACTGCTTCCGGTTGAGGAGACCGTCATGGCGGCCCCCATAGCGATACATCTGGAGTTTGGGTTTGTATGATTTCATTGCCTCGATATACTGTTGTAGTTTGTTTATTTGTTGTTTTAGAACACGTGACATGATGTTTATTACTGTCTGGACATATGACCACGTGGTCACTCCTGTAACGAGCTTTTGTTTGTAGTAAATGAGGCGTTTAGCGAAAGCCGCATCCTCCTGCTTCAGCGCTGCGGCTGAAGCCCAAACGCCTGCCTTAGTGAGCATGTAGTGCACTACACAGGGTGCGGGGACGCATTCACCTATATCCGTGTAAGTGCTCTATTATAGGGAGCAAGCGGAGTTTCGGGTTCAGCCCAATGTTGAGTTTTACACTTAACAATTCGTGTTGTGTTTATCTCACTTTTCTAATCTCGAATATTTTCATGCATTTATAAAAGTACATGCGAAATATTTAATAAGCTAAAGTTTAATAATCAGAATAACTTTATAGTTTGTTTATGTAAAAGCGACTTTATTTTCATATCTATATAATATAGCAACTAATTTTACTGATTAAAAAATAATAATTAAGACAATTTATTTACAATAATTATTTAGTTTATTTCTTTCAAATATATATATATAACACAATGTAACACAAACTCTTATTTATTTTTTATAATTTGTTAATTTGTAGTTAAAAATAATAGGAAAATGGAGAATACAGAAAACAGAATTTAACTCATAATTACCGTTTGGGGAATTTATTTATTTATTCTTTAATGTGCCGTATATTTATTTCAACAGCTTTAAAGACAGTAATATTTGACCTTAGTTGTTGTTAGTCTTTTGGTTGTGCCCATTGAGGGGTCGCCCCAGCGGACCTTCCGATCCGCATACAACTTGGCCCAGGTTTTACGCTGGATGCCCTTCCTGGCGCAACCCTCACATTTTATCCATGCCATCAGGGAATAAGAAAACCTCCATAGATGTGATGTGCTGGTGATTCAGTACATTCAGGTGGTCATGTGACTTCATTTTATCTCCACATAACGTGGCTGAGTCTCGACCTGAGCGACTGAAGCGACCACAGATCAGAACACTGTCTCCAGAGGCTTGTACAGTGGACACTATGCATGATGGGAGCATCGCTTCATGCGCTTCCCTTCTCACCCTGACACGCCCATCACTCTGGAACAGGTTCAATCTGGACTCATTAGGTCACATGACCTTTTTCCATCGCTCCAGAGTCCAATCTTTATGCTCCCTAACAAACTGAAGCCTTTTCAGTTTTCATCATTTTAAATTTATAATTTATTTATCTTTTTTGTCTTTGTTGTAATCCAGATACGGTCAGTAAATTTGAATGTGCACTTGTTCATCAGCTCAACATGGTGATAATGTAAGCTGTGTAATAATGGGTGGAGTTTGGAGTTTGTTTCTTCCAAGCAAATGTAATTGTGTTACGTGATGCTGTGTGATCTGTCCTCTATGCTCTCTTTCTCTACTGAATTCCCCCCTGATGAGACTCCTGAGGTTTTATTCCATGTTTCTTTTTGATTTTTGTTTTTACTTCCCTCTCTACAAACTTTCTCTCTTCTCTGCTTCTTTTCTTCTGAAATTTCTTCGTTACAAGTTTCCTTCATCTTACCTTCCCTCTTTCTTTTCCCTTTTTTCCCCCCATTGTGCCTGATATTAAACAATATATCATAGATTTAGTTCTAACAAATAATTGAATGTAAATGAAGCATTAAATGCACTAACATGAATTTGCACAGCACAGACCACTGCACTTCACAGAAATAGTTCGGTTTTTATCAACTTTGCCCTTTAGAGATGATCCTTTGTGTGTCAGACACTCAAAGGGCAGTGTGTGAGACATTTCCAGATTAAACTATCCGAAGCTAAAAATCACACAGTCATCGTCTTTCTTTCAGTTAACTGAGTTTAGTGAATAACACAGAGCCTCCGCGTGAATAAACTCAGCTCGAGGTCACGTATGCTGTAAAACGTTACCACTTGGCACTGTATAAAAGTCATCCAGGCTTTTAAGTTACGGCAGAACCGCGGCTCATTGTGTGTGTTTAAAAGAGCGATGGTGTGTGTGAGTGCCCTTACTGACCCTCTCCGTTTTTCTGCGCTGCTCAAACCCGGGCCGGCCGCCAAAACCCGAGGATCTGGAGGACAACTGGGCTTTCTGCAGGAGATGTGAGCGCTCTTTATGGAGCCTGCACCTGCTGCTGCTGCATCTCCCTCAGCGTCACGCCGCTTCACCATCAACACCGTCTCGCAGATTAACTCAAATCTGCACCAAACCTGTGGAGAGTAATCTGGGTTTCAGTTTTATAGGAAACCTATCGATTCTCTTTAACCCCAGGACTCCTGGCTTTTACATCCGTAAAACGGATTCGTTTTAATCCTGATTTAATTTTCCTCCAGTTATTTATCTCGATCTGTTTAAGCACACATGAGGGTTTGTTTAGGTTAAAACATGGAACGAGTGTTTTTAATTATCAATTTGTCAAGAAACTTTTTTTTTTCTTTTTTGTTCATTTTGCACGGTTTCTCATCCTGAACCCAGTCTGTCAATGTCGAGTGTGACGGCAGATCAGGAACCTCACGAGAGCCTTGGCTCCTAACAGGACGTTTATCTATGAATTGTGTGGGGTTTTATTTATTTGTTTTACAACAGTTGTGAGTAAAACATCTTCATAATCACTTGAAACACACTCACAGGAAATTTTGAAACATGCGCATTACGCAGCCACCTGAGAGAACCTTTAAAGATCTTGTGGAAGTAGAATCACATTGGTACAAGTTGAAGTTTCTGTAAAGTTAAAGTTACTATCTTGAAGTGTGTCACTAGGGGAGATCGGGTTGCCAGGTTAATTGGAAATAAATCAAATTATTGACGCATGAACACAACACAGGGATTCTCAATGTTTTTGTTCATAGTCGTCAATTCTGCCTTTCTGATTTATCGTTTATGTAAATAGATCATATAAAATTTGACGCAAAATTGACAAAATGTATATATAAAATATTGAGTCATTTAGGACTCAACTCTTTTGAGATGTGACTGCGAACCTTGAATGCCCTCAGCGATTTATCAAAAGTGGCTCAGAGAGACAGGTGTACATTTATGTTCATGGTTTTTATTTATTTATTTATTTAAATTGGTATTTAACAACAACAAAAAAGCAGAGCCAGATCAATGTACAGTCGACACCCACAGCAAATATTTAAAAACAAACAATAATCTGTTAATATGAGAGTGAACATGGAAAACAAGGGCAAAACAGTCCAGTAAAAGAAAACATAAAAGAGTCCTGACTGTTCACGTAGATCCCACAGAGCGGCGCGTATCCGCCAGAATAGTTCAGATTTGTTCTGTAAATCCTAAGTGAGTTTTTCCAATGGAAGAAGATGAGCCACTTGTACCAAACACATCTTTAAAGTTGGTACACGAGATGATGACCATAAGATTAATATACATTTCTTTGCCAGGTAAGTAATGAAATTTAGTAAACAATTAAATCAGAAGGAAGATCTGGTGATATTTTACAGTTTAACAGGTATATAGTTGGAGACATGTGAATTTTCTAGCCAGTATTTTCTCATGGTCATGCACTTCATACCAAAAACTTTACATTTTCTTACACTCCCAGAACAAATGCATCAATGTTCCCGTTTCTGATTTACATTTAAAACAGATCTGAGATACATTTGGATACATTTTGTGTCGGCGTACAGGGGTGAGAGATGTTCTATATATGAACTTCATGTTCAGAAAGTGAAGTGGATTTGTGAAAAACCTCCTCACATATAGAGAGCCGTTCGTCATCAGTGAACGATCGGCCCTGTGTTCGTGTTTTTAGATTAATAATCCCAATTCACACGTTTCACTTCAGAGTGCAGACAATCCACCCAAACCATGTGACCTTCAGAAGTCTAATTATCCGGACTGAAATTGAGCGAATAAACACCCGAACATGACAGTGAAGGTATTCTCTTGTTATTATAACATTGTAATTAAACACTTCTTCGGAGAGGAGGAGGAGGAGAAGGGAAATATTTGAATCTTCCTCCAGAGCCCCTGTGGAGAGAGAAGATTCCCTTAATGACTAAATAAAGGTGAAGTGAACAACAGGAAGTGCTGCTTTTGTTAGATCACTTTGTTCTGTGCGAGTCTCTGTGGCAGAGCGGATCTGCTTCTCCTTCACTCTCCTTCACAGCGCTGTGCAGCTCCGCGCTCTGATTGGTCGAAAGGTGTTGGTTAGTTCTCTATAACGGCAGCTCTGATATTAATGTGTTATGGTTTCCATAGTAACGGCCCACTTCACGTGGATGTGTACAACGCGCGCTCCACTGATAATAGGAAGGAGTTTAAAATGAGTTTATAATGTCCAGGTTTTCATCATTTACACAACATTTATGGAAGGAGTCTCCAGTGTCAGTGCTTTGTACAACTGAATTGATTTAAAATTTTTTACAATTTTATAAAAATTTTAAAGAAAGAAATAGTGTTGCCTTTTTCAGTTAATGTTTGTTAATATAATATATTTAGATTGTTTTAAATTGACATGTTTTGTGTTTCCTTTATCAGAGGAGGAGCTGAGCTCCTATTTGGTGGCGTCAAGGAACACCATGTGACCCTCCCCAGTCAATCAGAGCCCTGTGAGTAGACTCAGTACTGCATAAGAGAGAGAGAGAGTGTGTGTGTGTGTGTGTGTGTGTGTATTTGAGATGTCACAATACACTTCTGAGATGCTAAAATAAAATTATAAATACATTTTAAAAATGTATGTAATAAGTACAAACTGCACAAAAAGATTTTCGATTCTTAAGGCTGATTTTTTTTCTTCTTTCTTTCTTCATTTTTTATTTATTAAAATCTTTCACCTATTTGTTCATTAACTCATTTAGTTGTCATTATTTGAAAAAATATGTGAATCTTTATTTTCAATAGTAATTTTTTTAGATTAAATGTTTTGCAATTTAACAGGTTTTTATTTAAAAATGCAGCACAACAGTTTGATCACAAACCCAAATATCAAATATATAAACTATCACGTATAATATAATAGAAACCATTTAAGAAGTGAAAAAGACACACTGGTGTTGTACCACTAGTCAGGATGTGTGTAAAGATTTCTCACAGTCAGTCAAATAACAAACATCCTGCATGTAAATGATTTCATTTCTCTTTCATGTTGGTTCTGGTTCTATAGCTTTCTCATGTTCACGTCAATTTTTTAAAATTGCTTTTAGTTGAATATTTCCATTTCAGTCAGGCACTTGGTATGATGTCACAAACTATGCTTGGATTCTGTCGACCAATCACATCTCGTATACAAATTATTACACGATGATGCACAACGTCTTGCCTACAGAAATCAACGGCACTAATGTTAGCGAAGAACAGATGGTGGTTGTCATGGTAACATTATATAATGTTAGTGGATTGGGGGGGGGTTAATTTGCATATCATGTATATTCATTGTCTGTGGCATTTTTAATGAGGTTAAAGATAAATAGGCGTCTCCTTAAGGGTTCCCTGGACAGTTAAAGGTTCATGACTTACTAAAGGGGTTCTACTCAGGACCTTCAGAAAGAGGAACACTGTTGTAGGGTTCTTCCAAGAGCCCTTCATACGGGGCTGAATTTAATCTTTTTTTCTAAGAGCGAGTAGATGTAATGATGTTCCTTAGAAGAATAAGGGTTCTAGATTTTTGATTCTGAAAAGGAAGCCCTCCTGAGAAGTTTTAGGGTGATGGATAGGGTGTAGTTTAATGGGATATGTGCAGTGATTGACTATTGTCCATGAATTACATCACTGTTGAATTCTGGATTGTGATTAGTCAGAAGCTGTCGATTAATTTTCAGACAGTAGCGCAGCTGCAGTTTGTAATTATTGTGGTATAAAAGGAGTAAAGCACTCGTGAACATGCTACTCTAGGAATGATTGTTTTATTCCTGTCACTATGAAGGCGAGTGAACATCACGCTGGTAGATCTCGGAGAGTTCCTCAGTGATAACTCGGAGCAATAACGGACCCCCCTCTTATCCTCAGAAGCGACTTTCCTTTTTTTCTCTCCAAATCAATTCTTGACTGTTCTCGTTATCGACAGCTTAATTAGTTCCATACATCTCAGCTGGTGTCTGTCCTGGAGCCGGAGGCAGGAACACCACCGTGGACTTCATCTGTGCTGGACCTGGAGAACGGCTTTACTTCTGGGATTTTTCCTTCGGACCAAAAATTTTGTAAATCATAAAAAAAATAAAAAAAACGTGTGTAGACAAAGGTCAGACAAAGTCATCAAAACGTCACAATAAATATCACAGTTCTCAGAAACTACCTACAGCACATCAAATGCTTCATGAGCTTTAGTTTTGGAAAGATATCACCAGAAATACAGTCAGGTGAAAAAATGTTTCAGTTTAATTAAGATCAAGTTTAAATAAAATAATATATTCTAAATGAGTAAATACTTGGCGATAAAATTAGGAAGTAAATTTAAGAGGAAAAACAATGTTTAATTTTTAAATGATTTTTACGTAATCATTTAATCAGCGTGTCCAGTTTGTGATTATTAAATTTAATGATAAATAATTGAAATCAAGTTAATAATTTTTTTCTTTTAAAAATGACAGCATCACCAGTATCTGAAAATAAGTGAGAACATATCGCAATATTGTCATTATATCATTAAATCACTAAGCCCCAATCCTGAGGAATCCTCACTCGCTTCCCTCGTCTCCTTCGTCTCCTTCACTTTCACTCCAACAACAATAGATCAGAACCTGCGTCCATCCTTCTCCCTGTCCTCCTCCTCCTCCTCCTGTCCACCGACAACATCTGTGCGCCTCCTCAGCCTCGGCCATTCTCTCTCTAACTGCTCCATTATGGAGTCTCTTTCACTTGTAAATGTGGTCAGTGATATTGTCGATGGGCCTTTTATGCCCAGTGCCGGGGTCACACTGAAGGTATGGAGCGGGGTGGGGGCGCGAGGAGGCCTAGAAAAGACGCGAGGGAAGATGCTTACAAAGCACAGAGTGCTGGTTTTGTGTGCAGTCATTTTTTTTCTCTTTATTTTCCTTTTTTTTTTTGGAGAGGGGGATGATTCGTGAGAGTGGGTTCGGCTTTTGAAAAAGGGATCCTCCTCTTCAGGATTCCTGCAGGCTTCCCAGTGGGGATCCGGGGTGAAAGTGGTGCCGAGGGTGACGCAAACACGGTCAGCGCTGAGCTCGGGGAGGGGAGGGGGGCCAGGGGGGCGCAGATAAAGTTTAACTCTGTCTCGGTGTGAGGAACGTGCCGATAATCAGTTACAGCATGTGTGAAAATTTGTTTAGTTTAATAGACTGAAATGATTTCCAGAGAATGGAGGTGAAAATTATTCTCTGATTCAGCTTGCAATTTTACATTTTTGCTTCTATGTTTAATTTATAAAAGTTCATCACAAATACATGTAAAGAATTTAAAACATGGTCATCATGATAAATAGACAGATAGACACTTTATTGATTCTGAAAGAAATGCCAGTGAATAATGTAGAATCTATTTTTTAAACTCTCACTTTTCACTTTTATAAAAGTCCATACCAAATTGACTGGTGATCTGGAGCACACGTTATCTTTAAGCTCTATTTGTGTCACTTGTACTTTTAATAAATAAAATAATTAGCCATTTATAGTTTACTTTAAGTAAAAAAATAGATTTATCAATGATTCCTTGGATAATGTAGAGCTCTAAAATGTTGCCACTTGAAAGTTCCAGTGGAAGGAGTCTCCAGTGTCAGCGCTTTGTAACAGTCGGAGGACAGAGTAGAGTTCTTGTTTTGTAAGATTTTGACGTAATACTCAACTCAAGAACACATTTATTTATCCGTAACACGTGGTGTGTGAGGTCAGACAAATGTTTGTGTGAGTGTGTAGCCTTTTCCCCATCACACTGAGTTTGCAAACATTTCGAGGTGTGTGTGTTTTACCGGATCTCCAAACCTTCTTAAAACAACAGGAATAGAACAGCAGCGGGGTCATCGCCATGGCGCCGGAGTCACCACGACAACCGGACCACAAAAGTGGACCTGAGGGAGAATGTAGACCTTCGTGAGGCCAGAGGATGACCTTGGATCTCGTGCGTGCGTGTGCGTGTGTGTATGTGTATGTGTGTGTGTGGGGGGGGAGAGCCAGAAAGTCAGATCTCTCACTCACTCTGTGTCATGGCTGGCTGATTGTGATCGCTCAGCGAAATCCCCACCCGCCCCAAATTTCAGTTTTATACTCCAAATCCTTGAGTGATTGATGAGCTCGCAACACACACACACACACACACACACTATTGTCACAGACAACACAGACATCTCTCATATTGTTGTCAAGCTGAATGACATCAGCTCCTCCCACTCATGACTAATAACAACAATGACGATTGTTGTGCAAAAACACACCACGAAAAAACCCACGAAGCCTAGCTTAGCCGACACGCTACACGCCTTCGTCATCTTTCGCAACCGCTATCCCAGCATGCACCTGTGATGGTGGCTGTGATGCTGACTGCTCCCATTCCCCCCCCCCCTCCTCCTCCTCCTCCCCCTCCCCACCCCTCCTCTCCACTCGTTTTTCATGAGTGTAAAAAGAGGTATTGATGAAGATGTAGGAATCCCTGCTCAGTTTGTTGAACCCTTGCTTGCAGGACACGCCCTCACTCTCCTTTTTATTAAAACTCGCCCCAGTGGAGGAATGATGAGCACCAAAGTGATTGTTTCTGTTTTTAGCCTGGTGCTCTGGGTGTGCGTCGATATTCATTGCCTGGACGTTGCACCGAGGCAGGCATCAGTCTTCTGTATGGACGCCGGAGCGCGAGCTCGCCGGCCTGCGAGGTAACACCGATCGTTACACGGCCGAGGAGCTTGACAGCCATCCAATTAACCTGAAACAACCTCCATCGCTCGCGTCCTGCCTTGCACAGTGAGAGTGAAGGAGAGCACTCGTATGCATGCTGATGCTGACGCTCTGAAACGCTCGGCGTCCGGAGGGAACTGAAGGGAACTGAGCGCTTGCAGCACGCCTTTCCTAACTTTCCTCTCTGCTCGATTTCCACTCGGTACGGTATCACAATGGCCGACACTCTTACAGCGCGCTGGTGCGTCATCGTGTCTCATGTCTCCTTAACCCCCCCCCAGCCCCTCCCAAACAAACACACACACACACACACACTGTGTTTCCCCGGCCTCTGAATCACTGCGGAGGTTTCACTGCCCTCCAGAAAGCTCCATCATTTTCCGCCGTGACTCTGTGTGAAGAAACCGAACGAGGGGAAGCGAGTGATGGAGAGCAAAGAGGCCAGTCCACTCAGCACGGGTCGGTTAAACCGAAACGGCGGAAGCAGAAAAGAGGGAGGAATAAATACAAAGGAAGGGACAAACCAAGATGGAAAGAGTAAAATGAATTAAATAAATAGCAAGCAGGGAAATGAGGTAGGAAGGACTTAAGAAGAAAGCACTAGAATGAACGAAGAAACGAAGGAGGAGGAAAGAACTTAAAGGAGAAAAAGGGAAGGACAGATTGGAGAAATAAAGCAATAGATAAGCAGAACATTAAACGGAAAGCCAGGAGGAAAAGGACAAGGAGTGAAGGAAGGACGAAAAGAGGAAAAGTAATAAACAAATGTATAGCAGGAATGTTTGAAGAAAGAAATGAAGTAATGAGAAACATAGTGATGAGAAGAATGGAAGGCTGAAAGAAGAAAATGATGGGCAGGAAGTAATGAAAGAGGAAAGAAAATGATTGGAAAGTGGCAAGAATGGGCAAAAGAGAACAAGGCAATGGCATCAAAGCAAGAAAAAAGTAAGTAGAAAGGTGAAAAAAAAAGGACAATTATGGAAGGAAGAAATTACGAAAACAAGTTAAAAGATAAGAAAGTACAAAGAACCTTGCGGAGGAAAAGCAGCGCTAGTAGAGGAGGAAGGAAAAAGAAGAGATAGAAAGGAGTGACTAAAGTAGGAAATGAGAAAAAGAAAGGAAAGTTGGAAGGATACAACTGAAGGAAGGAATAAAACTTGTTCTCTGGGAGAAGCAGCTGATAGTTCAGGTGTGATTTGAGCGCTTGAGGAAATGACAGAGCCCCGGCTTGGGGTTTATTCAGACTCGTCCGTTGCTGACTGCAGGAAAAAGACTTTCATTATTAAATAATTAAATGCAGAATAATTGAATGCAGAAACAAACACACTGTCAGTGTTTATTAGTGATATTCTAGCTAGTGTTAATGTTATTGTGTGTAATGGTAAAACGGTCAGTGACACTGCGTGTGTTTTTTTAGAGACAAGACCTTATTTCGATGCTCAGCTCCTGAGGTTCCTGCAGAGGTTCCTCGTGTTTCCTGCTGATAAAAAAAAAACAAAAACTTTATTTATTTATTTAAATGCATTTTTATACCGCTGCTTCTCTAATCAAACAAGATGACCTTTTCAGTAATGTTTAGATATTTCTGCCTCCCTAACATCCCCTCCCCGTCCCCATCCCTGTTCCCGTGTGTTCCTCTTCCTGCGTCTCCTTCACCCCTGTTTCAAAGATGAAAGTGGTTCAGTCCTGTAATGGAGGCTGATGATGCGGTGTGGATGTTGCTGGACCAGAGACCGGCTGTGTGTTCCATCACTGTATAGCCATATGTGCGCGCGCAAACACACACACACACACACACACATATATGCACACATGCTCCTTCTCCATCAATGTTGAAGTACACACATACACACAATATTCCTGGACTATTCCATACCCCCCCCCCACCCCCCTGAAAATGTCAGTGTTTTCGGGTTACGTCCCGCTTCACATCTGTGTGATCTGCCAAATAAAATGGTGTGATTAAAAGGAGTGAAACCACAGTGCTGTACGCACAAGGCCCCTCCATTTCATTATCATTGAAACACATGGAGCATTTATGGCTTATATCCATCCATCATCCTGCTCGCCTCCGCATTTCCACGCCGTAGAGACACCACAAAGATGCCATGTTCCCAAAAACCTCGACTCCCGCCGTGTTCTCCATCCTGTAGAGCTTCGCCCTTCGCGTCACACACCACCACCAAACTGAAGGCCTCATATTTTCATCCCAATCTATATTGTTTAAGGTGTGTCAGTCTTTTTACGCTTTCCTTTTCCATACATCACCCCGTTCCCTCCCACCCTCGCCGGTCCTGTCGCGCCACTTCGACCGTATCTGCCGCTCCCTGCACTCTGACCTCTGACCCTCTGGGACGCTTTTGCAGGGAACGTGAAGCAGCTGCTGGTGTGGATTCGGGAGAACCTGCTGAAGGAGAGGCCCGAGTTCTTTGTTCAGGGAGATTCTGTGTAAGTACACACACACACACACACACACACACACACACACACAAGGAAGTGAAAGAACAAGGCAACGTCCATATTGCTTTTGCTGAACAGTGGATAAAGGAATATCAAATATGCATCTAATGACACTCCTCAATTTTAAAACGTTGCATTAATGATGTATTAAGGTTATATATGTTTTATAGATTATTTCAAATCATGAACTATTACAGATAATATTTTTGACAATAATAGTCATTTCTCAGTTGTTTTGCATGATAATGTATCACCATATTGCTTTTTCACATACCGCAATACCATGTATTTATATTTTTATCTCATAATGTATAAAACCGTCTATCATGTTCAAGTTAATATAAAATTTTTTATACAGTGTTACATACACAAGCCAAATTTTCCAAATCTCAACACTCGTGCTATTATGATTAATAATAATCATCAATACAAACAAACTGTAACTGCAGCACAATGTCAAGTTCTAATCATGCACCTAATGATAACGATGTTTGTTAAATGTGTTAGATTCTGTTTAAAGCTTTAATATATTTATGAATTCAGATTCAGCTCTACTTGTTTAGTTTATATCTTTAAAACATTTTTCTTCATATGTTTAATTAAACGGCTGAATTGTGTTGCTTGAAGAGAGAAAATCGGCTCGGGATACAATTTTACACTGTGAGTGTTAAACTATAATAACACGACGGTGCATTCTGCCCTGTGCAGCGGTGAGCGTCTGATGCGTTTATCGCATCTGATGCACTGTGGGCAAATTTTAAAAATACCACAAATATTTTAGAGAAATATGAATAAAATTGCATATGAAAGATTACAGCTTCAAATGTATTCACTTTTATGTGCTGCAACAATATCAAATGGATAATTAAGTGTTGATTTAATTTTTTTATAGTTTTTTTTTTAAGGAATTTCAAATATACAGTATACAAGTCTATTTTAAACTGTGTATACAGTCCTATTGAAAACCGTAATATCAAAGGAAAGATGATGAAGTAAGCGCTAGGCTGTTAACCCCCCCCCCACCTTATCTTTTTATTGACGTTTTCTTATAAATTGTCATGAGCTGCTGTTATCAGTGCGAGTCACATCGCGTAAACCAGCACCTGTGTTTTCTCTTACACAAACAGGAGACCTGGTATTCTCGTATTGATCAACGATGCAGACTGGGAACTGATGGTGAGCTGTGTGTGTGTGTGTGTGTGTGTGTGTGTGTGTGTGTGTGTGTGTGTGTGTGTGTGTGTGTGTGTGTGTGTGTGTGTGTGTGTGTGTGTGTGTGTGTGTGTGTGCACTCCTGCCTTCATGATCCGATCAGTCCACTTCCCCGGTTTTAATGACTTGCTCATTTCTTTGGGCTGCGTGTCAGTTCCTTTCTCTATCCGTCTGATGTGCAGGATGGCCGCTGCGGGTCAGTCGCTCAGAAAAACCCGCATATCGGCATCTATTTGTAATTTACACAAACACGGTCAATGAGGGAAAAGTCAATGTCTGGACAGCTGTCGATGACGGTCTAAAGCCCACAAATCAGCCACTGATTTAACGTTCAGTACCGGTCACTCCTTTTTACAGCTTCAACATAAATCTCATTAGTAATAGCTTTTAGCTCGTCCCCTCGTCCCGTGCGGCCGCTAATAAACATCGAACAAGTGCTGTTCTTTTTAAGGCCCTTTTGCAGAAATATTCGGCACGGATCATTAAAGCTGATGGTGGTGTTTTGTGTCTGTGTTTTTTTTTTTTTTTGTTGTCAGTAAATAACTAGAAATCATTAGTGTATAATACTGTGTGCGCGCACGTGTGTGTCTGTCTAGGGTGAGTTGGAGTACCAGCTTCAGGACCAGGATAATGTTGTTTTCATCTCCACACTTCATGGAGGTTAACGGTCTCTAAAACATCACACACAACATACACACACGCTTCATATATCCACGCCTTCAGTCTTGCACTACCCATCCTCCATTCTTAGACCGCTCATCCAATCCATCGAGCCCATCTTGACTTGTTTGGATTTTTTTGGCCCAATTAAACAGCACATCAGTGGAGCGTGGCTTGAGAGAGGTTTGTCTCGGCACTGTACCTGCCCCTTGATTCGATGGACAGGGTCACATCGGGGCACATTCAGAGGTCATCCTGTCTAGCCGACGTCCAGATGGATTCTCCAGAGACGTGCCCCAATCACTCACAATCTCGCTTCATGAAACGGCAACATTTCCATTTTTATTTGTTTGTGTCTGGGCATTTTAGCTTTCACTTGTTTTTGAATGAATAAATAAGATTTTTGTATAATCTTATTTTTCAGATAAAATTATTTGGTAAAATGACTAGTTTTAATAAATGTCTCATTGATTTTGAGGTTTGTGAAAAAGTCAAATATGAAGGCTTAAGTGTAATACGTTTCAGCCGCATGTCTCATGGTTTCGATTTCTGCCTTGGATTTTCAACATTGCCTTGACATTTTATCCACTTTTTTTTTTTCTTTTCTTTTTTTTAAAGAACATAATGATATGAGCCTCTCCAGTTTCAGGCTGCTTTATTAAATCACTTTTGCCCTCTGTTGCCAGATAAGGAATTTTTCCCCCCTAGACAAATGCGTTATTTTGTTCAACTACACAAGACATTACGAAGTGACTTTCCCAAAATTTTATATATATAATTTTGGGATTGTTGTCCATTTTTGGTCCCATTAAAATGTTTACATTTTTAAATGTTTTGTTTAATAAATAGAAAATCCATTATGAAAAGTATAGGTTTTTGTATGTGTGCGTCTATGTGTGTAATAATAGTAGAAACATTTTATGAACCCTTTTTCATATATATATCAGGAAATAGAAAAACTTGAATAAATATTTTAATATTTATTAAAAATTTTAGATTTTAATAATCTAAATTTAATACCTATATGCTATGTATTGATTAATATGACGGTTTATTATTATATTAATATATAAAGCATAATATTTTTATTTTATTTAGTGTATTATTTAATGTAGGTCATCTGTTGTGTATGTTGATTTCTAGAGAGCCCAGTTTCAAATCTTTTGATTCTGTTTTTATTCCTTCGTTGGATTATATAGTTTTAATCCAGTTTTTTAATACCTTCATTCAGAGAGCTTTAAAGGTTTTTTTTTTTTTTTTTTAAGTTTGGAGTGTGGCAGGCATGATTTACATCTCCACATCCTACAGAAACAATAGCAGTAAACAGTGCATGGTCTTTTTTGTTGCAGATTGATTTTGATCCTACTTTAAGAGCCATTTCCTGATCCTGGGGTCCCCTGGAATATTCATTAGGGGCGAACCCACGGGATCCACTGAAGAGTCGATTTGCAACGGAAAACTGTATGATAATAGTGTAGCCTAACTATAATACAAATGCTAATGAGCTAGAGGGAGAGAGAAACACCCCAGTGTCACTGTTTGAGTTGTGTGTGTGTGTGTGTGTGTGTGTGTGTGTGTGTGTGTGTGTGTGTGTGTGTGTGTGTGTGTGTGTGTGTGTGTGTGTGTGTGTGTGTGTGCAGATGAAGAGAGTAAACATTGTTCTCCTGCTGCGTGACCTGTCAGGGAGGTCAGGAGTTAAGATGGCGGCTGATTATAAAAGCCAGTTCCTTTTTATGACTTTTCTGCACAAGGTTTTAAAAGTAAAAAGTTGCATTTTATTTATTTCAGGAGTTTTCTTTTAGACCAAAGTATTTTAACTCAAAAATTAACCTGCTTTAATATGATATAAAATAAGTCCATTGTGAACATTGTCAAGCTCTGCTGAATTATGAGGACAGGGGATATCGTTAAAATTTATCTACACAGAACTTTTATTCATTATACCATATACCATTATTCACTGGCTAAAATAGCAGGCTGGACGTCACGTCACTTGGTCACCTACAGTAAACGTGAAATTAATGTCAACCTGTTCTGCTCTTGTTTGAGCCTCTTATGCTTCTCAGTAAGCTTTCATTGACTTTTTAGACGACCACATGGTCCTGTCATGTACACATCTCTCTCTAGCTATTAGTGGATAACCTAATGTGAACCTATCATTCCCACACAGCTGAGCATATAGAACTAAAACGTTCTAGTCATGCAGGAGGCTGAATGGCGTAGGTCACCCACTAGGCTGTAACATCAAACGTGCATACAACCACTACGGGTTTTGTCAAATAATATCCAAAAACATTAAGGGTTTGAAAAACAAAGCCAACGCTCCATGACAAGTTAAAATGTCTCAGGTTGATACACAGTAAACAACTTTTGCAACTGGTATGTCAATTTGAATTTAAATGGTATTTTAGTAAATGAAAAATAAAAACTTAAGGTTTATGTTTATGAATAATAAGCTTTAATATCTCCAAGAAGAGTGATGGTAGTGTATACACATGCTTAATGTAAATGCAAAATGCTTAATGCAAAAATGAGAACTATTGAAGTACATGCAGCATTTATAGCCTAAATAAAGTAATAATCTTTTACAAAATGTTAATTAAACAGATACTGTGTGTAAGATTTGTGCTCCAGCCCAAATTAATAATGGTGCAAATTAATAAGAAATATATGTTTGAACAGTAGACCTACACTGTTTGGTTTTGCTAGCAACCTAAGAGACTAGAACCCTAAACACATTCTAATTAAAAGCCTTGAGGGGAGATGGCTAATGTCTTGTTCATTTAAAAGTGTATTATAGAAATGTTTATATATATATATATTTTTTTTTTTTTTCATTTTAAAGTGAGCAGTGTTTTAATTCAGTGTAATAATTTAGTGCGACACTATAAAGGCTAGGTCATACAGTACATTGCATACAGTAAGGCTGCTCTATATAGGACACTGGACATTCTTCAGCGTGAAAGCTAAACTATAAATAGCCCTCAAGGTGTCTCAGCCTACTTCTCCTCAGTTTTCTTAGGCCATGTTTTGTGGTTCATTTAAAATGTGTGTTAAGGCGATCAAATTTAGGATGGAAGTTAGCTTTAGCATGTTAAGGCGGGAAAAAATATGTCTACTGAGGAGAAAGCAGTCGCGCGTCTGGCGCCAAAATGCAAGAGCAAAATGGCGGGAGAGAGATAACGTCATGAAGCGTGTATATGTGGCTGTGACAGTAAACACGAAAATCAGCAAAAGGACACACAGTACGGTGCAATTTCATTTAGATGACATTTTAAACGTTAGATTTCGTGCATTAAGTGTTTTTGTCCTCGCGTGTCGATTGTTTCATGGCGGCCATTCCTGTCAGCCTCAAAGCCTACGACTGATATTATCCTCGCTTAGCTGTTATGTGTCATTTTAGGTGCTATACACGCAATTTTAGATTTTTTGTTCTCCTAGGATTTGTCTTTCGTTTTAGATTATTTAAGGGCAGAATAAGGTTCTTGCCATGGACCTTAGAAAACATTAGACTTCCATTATTTTATTTATTTTTCAATAAAGCCATACAAAAACGAGTATTAACCTTGTTTTTCATCACAGAAAAGCATATTCTGTTCATTCGTTTCCTTGAAACTACAGAAAACGTGCAATCACTTAACAGATAAATGTTTGCCTGGTTTGACAAGGTGCTAGTGTTGACGAAATTGTGTAAAAAAAAAGTGTCTTTATGTATTAAATTATACTTATTTCGTTCTCTCTGTATTTAATACAGTAATGACTCTTAATCGTGTTTTGAAACGCTATTGTAATTATTTACATTGACTATTAGTTCCCTGACTACAGTTCACCTGTTTACCTGAATTACACCTGATTAACACCTCCGTGAGACTTAAAACAATGAGGAACACACACACACACTTCTGTAAAAAGAAAATAGTTAGAAATGACAACATGACATAAGGCTACTAAACAGCAGGATGCCATTATTTCTACACACTGCTTAGTGCGGCAGTGTTTCCACAGGACACTATGCATCAATTAAATAGACGCACGTGTACACTTATTTATAGGCTCCTTCGTATGAAGTAATTCCCTCATTTTGTACAATCATGTCTTGTTATTTGTTTTATATCATATCAGTCAAATCAGTTAGAAACATGAATTTGTTCACATTAAAGAAACTATAATTATTTTAGTATAGTAGATTATATTGTTTGCATTAAACCGTATCATGGATTTTGTGTACTATGGTTTTAAAGTGAGGACATGACTTTTGCTTACTTTATTTATATTTGTGATACATTTGAGTACAGTTTATATGTATACAAATTGCCGTACCAGTCTAAATAATATATATAAAGAAGTAGTATGGTATACTATTACTATCGTACTGTATTTAAATAGGACGCTACATTTTTATGTAGCGATTATTATGAATATGTTTTTAGCTTAAATACGTAATTGGACATAATTGAACCTCAAGTCTTTACGACTTAACAGCTAATTAAATAATTTCACTGTATATTATACTGTGCATAGCTGTGTATTTGACAAAAAAAATGTTTATTTGAATAAAGCTCCACCACACGCACGTTCCTCGGTTAAACTTACACACTAAAGGAGCTAAAGATGCCCCAAGCGACAGGGTAAAGAGCCCTTTATTTCTGAGAGTGTACTGTTTGGTACTGTAGTTACCGAAGACACCCCCCCCCCTACACACACACACACACACACACACACCTTTAACTCTCTCCCTCTCCTTCTCTAAATTCCAGTGGTCGGTCGTTGAAACGCGTCACAGGGAACTCATTTGCAATGTAATTAGCAGTGTATTGATTTGGAGCGCGTGATGCTGACAGATTATCGGCACGATCAAGCGACTATCTGGGACTGAAGATGAAATCCAGTCAAAATCAGACACTTACTTTCTCTCTGTGATTTTACAGAAGAAGCTGGAGGCCCGAAATTGCGTGCTGTTGAATTCACACACACACTTTTTTTTAAATAGATAATTTCGAGATAAGTGTTTTTTTTTTGTTTCAGATAGAACAACGTAAACAGTAAATGAAAATTGCAATAAATGATCTACTGTATTACTGTACTAAAAACAACCATGCACTATAAATGATGTGATGTTTCACTCTGGGTTATATACACACATTTTCCTCTTATTTAACCACTGAGCTAAGTGTTATCTAAATAATAGTTTATCTGATTCCCTAAAAGCAGAGAAGGTTCTTCATACAAACTATAATAATAATATTAATAATAATAGTAACAACACACCACTGTTTGGTCTTTTCCACACACCAGGCTTGTACAGTAATTTATCAGTACAGTGGTTAGTGTTTATAGAAGTAAACGTCCTTTTTTCATTTAAGGATTGCAACAGATCAAAATTCTGATATTATAGCCACATTTTGCAATCGAGACATTATCATTGTACATAAATACACATTAAATAAATGAAACGAAAGGAATGCATTATAGATTTTTATTTTACATTACCCTAATTAGTTAATTATTTTTAAACAAGGCAATCTTACTTCATATACATTTGAATCATCCTCCGAACAGCTTACCTTAATACTGACATTTTATACCACATGTAAAAGTGAAACAGGCCTGGTTTTTAGCGCTCCAGAATAAAGATGATCATAATGATGGTGACGATGATGATGTAGCTGAATCTCCAGCAACAGATGTCCAGGCACAATTCTTGGGTTGAATTTATAGTTTACAAGAATTGCGTTTGGACAATCAGTCTCTGGGACTCGTATTAAAACGACGTTTCATACAAAAAGTCTATACAGACAAACACACACTCACACACACACACACGGGCGAGATTCTCCAGTACAGACGCTTACACGAACATAGAGCTTACGTAAATAAATAAATAAATAAATACGCACATGTGAAGTTTTCTTGTCTTTTTCAAGAGTATAATAAACCATTTCTGAAATGTGATTATTGCATGAAACTGGGTCCTCCTTCGATTTGAGTGAATTCTGTTTTTAAAAAGTAAATCAGAATTTGCAGCGAGCGGTAAAAGCGCAATAAAAGATTAGTTACTTGTTTAGTAATGATCTATTACATTTGAAAATCCATATTCTGAGAATCTTAGAGACATTCTAAGAGAAAGTTAACGTTCCTAAAGGATGCTGCACTTCTCTGAAAACAGAACAGGCCTGTTGCACACACACACACACACACACACACACACACACTGTCCCGCTCAGAGGTAGGTCTAAAAAATCCCGAAACGCGGCACAAAGCGCTGGGAAAAATGGTGCAAACTTTGGTGTAAGTTGTATATAGTCCCTTTTTTTCTTGTTCTCTTGTTTCTCTCTCTCTCTTTTTGAATCTTCTGCACATTTCCCTATGCAGCACTTTTTTGCACAGCTGCAGGAATCACACATGCACTTTATTAAAAGATCAAACACATCAATCGAGGTCCTTGTAAGCTTTTCTCCCTTTTGCAGAAGTCCTGATGTGTGTGGAGCGTGCATGCAGCGCCTCGCCATTTCTGCACCTGTAAAAAGGTCGCACAGTCGCGCGCTTCCACACGGCGTCAGAGGAAGAGGAGGAGGAGGAGGAGGAGGTTCGTCTTCTTCTCCTTCTTCTGTGTTCTACACCAACAAACTGCTGCGCAAAAATCCCTTACGCGCCGCTCGTACCTCCTGTTTAGTGATGAAAAGGCCGCGTGAGCTCTCTCTCTCACTCACACACACACACACACACACACACACACACTCACTCACTCACACACACTGGAGTCCGTCCGCTAGTTTTGTTCCAGGAGCTCGCGCGCTGTCCGTTATCCTCGCGCTCCGGCGAAAATGGCAAAAGAAGCGAAATCGCGAGCATCAACAGCAGCAGCAGCGGGGGGAGGAGGGAGAGGAGGGGAGGAGGCGGGGGGGGGGGGTACGGCGAGGGAGGGCGGGGGCCCTCTTGGGCAGGTCGAAATGCACGCGCACGCACACTCACACTTACGCATTCACACACACACGCGCGCGCGCGCGCGCGCACCCCTTAACAGAACGCCTCGATGGGACGAGCTCTCCTGCGTGCATCCGCTTCTTTTTCTTCTTCTTCTTCTTCATCCTCCTCTTGTTCTCCTTCCCCTCTTCAGTCCCGCACTCAGCGCAGCAGCGGCGCGTGTTTTTGCGCCACGGTGCACCGCAGAGCGCGCGCGCCGATCAGCGCGCGGTACCGGATTTGAATAAGACGCCGCGCGCGCTGTGATGAATGTCTATTGTGCTGCGCGAGTCATGAATCTCCACCGTCTCCCGCGAGCGAGTCTTAAAGACACAACGGCACCGTTCTCCTCCTCCCCGCCCCAAACGCACCGATTACAATCACAACACTGTTGTGCATCAACACTGCCTTTCTTCTGCTTCATTTCTCTCTTTTTTTCTTTCCCTTTTCGGACAGTCGGTGCCAGGCTGTATCCCGGGACTGACATCTGACGCGCGCGCTGCCGGTTATTTCAGAATAATTTATCCGTCCATTAAATCAAGGCTCAGCAGAAGTGAACAGTGTGAGAACTGTAATATATATGTTCATGTGTTTCAATTACACCGGGTTCTCTGTGTTTATACTGGGCAAAAAGTCTCAAACAAAAAGTCTCTCTGATATTTCAATTTAATTAATTTTATATCAAATAACTACAACTGACCAGTGCTGAAGTTTTCAGTTTTTTTTTTTTTTTTTTTTTGTCAGCTTTTGGGATAAAATGTCATTATAAAAGTCATGTTCTGTCTGTTTGAGAAGGACAGATTGTTATTTTTAATCATAGTAAATTTACCAAACGCTATGGATTAAACACAGTGAGTCATTTGCAATAAAACGTCAAGATACAATTCTTTCTTTTATGCAATAAATACAATAAAACTTTATTACATCCTTCTTATTACAGTGCTTTTAACATCTGTTAAATTATAGACTGGAAGACAAACCACACTGAGACACCATGTGCTTTTTATATTATATAATTTTGAACACACACATTATTATTTTTATAATAATAATAACATAATAATAATTATTATTATTATTATTATTATTATTACTACTATTATTATTATTATTATTGCTATTAAGTCGCACTTAGGTAATAATTTGTACATTTCTTAGTAAATCCTGGAAATGATTGAAGCATGTTGTCTCTCTATTTGAAATCCAAACATTTTTTTCCTTTTCTTTTATATAATGTCTTTTATGTGTACAGCTTGTAAGAGGAATCAGGCTGTGAATGACTAGAACCATTTTAATAAATATTCATCTCTAACAAACAGAACACTGGAACATATTGATGAAAATGTGTTCTGGTATTTTAGAGAAATAGCGTATTAGACATTTAGTTTTCTAGGGTTTTTAGATAATTTATTGCACATCTTTTTAATGGATTTAGAATTACAGCAGCACTCTTGGTATTTGCGACACTTAATTATTTCCGTGAGTGACATTAAAATTAAACGATTCACTAAAACACTGTGTATCCCATTATTTCCGAAGTAATAACACACAGGTAGGCTGTTTTATGACTCCACTTTAAACGAAACAAACGCTTAAGTCAATCTGCGAAACACAAAACGACTAAGAACAAATTCAGGCCTTTACGGTCGCTCCTCCTCTCTTAATAAACGATTGGCTAAAACAGGCTTTCTTGGCCCCGCCCCTTCATCTAAAACTCAGATTAGTAAATACCCTGATCAGTGTCTAAGCAAAGTTACTGTGTTAATTATACGGTGGCATTTTGATAATAAACAGTAGACGCTTTGTATTATCATTATTTAAGTCATATAATAAATATCTGTTTTAAAAAGTGTAAAACATTTGAGGGAGAGAAAACACAAAGCTGCATTGATTTGTTTTGTTTGTCTTATTAACTTTAAGTCAGAGAAAAAAGGCTGGTGAGGGAACAACTGTTTATAGCTGCTATAATGTGAATAACAACAGAAACTAAATTCATCAGGCATCCAATAACATTAACTATAACAATAAATACATTTGCAAATGCATGATGATGTCATTGATAAAGAATTAAACTATAATCATTCATAAATTAAGATATGCTATACCTTTAATCATTCCACAGCTGGAAAAAATTCTTGTAAATTGTACATTTATTGGGGATAAAATGTACCACATCTTTTTTCACTGGATCTCAAGTGCAAGAATCTTAAGGAGATCCTTAATTAGGCAAGCTACTCTCTTACAAAGGTGTATATAAAAATAAGCCCATAGAGAAGCCATTTTCCACAACTTATGTTTAAGTTGCTTATGATTGGTATGTTGGGAAACAGTTCTTTACTTAATTGTACCAAAAACTAACTAACTAACCAAAAAAAAAAAAAAAAAAAAACCACACAAACACACTTTAGGGAAGATTTTTTAAACTTATTTTAGTGGACTCCCCGATGATCAGAGCACAAACTAACTAGTATAATGTTGAATTTTTCTAATATAAACTACATCAGGTAAATTCAAAGCATCATATACTGTAACAGAGTTTTTTTATTCCTAAACTTTTTACCTCTAGAAAACCTAAAACCTAAACCTCATCCTGAACAGCAGCCAAGATTTTGTCTGAAATTAACTTCTTGTTTGGACTGTTGATCCTGTTTTTACTTTTCTACATTACAGTAAAGCTGCATATAAATTTGTGTCTGCAACTCTTTTCCTGTTAAACCACAGATCATGTGACATAATATTATGTACTTGTCTAAATAAAATAGTTTTCTCATTCATTATGTAAAAAATTATCTTTCATTCTGTGAGGACACTGACATTAACATTGGTTCATTTTGATAATTCCTTTATTCATCATTGAGACAGTGCTGGGATGGGAGCTCAAAACATTCTGAGCAGTCACCCAATATGATGTGAATATGATGTCACATCCACATGGCTGCTCACACAGCCAACATTAAATAAAATATCACTTTACTAGTAGAATTAACTACAGAATTATAGACTAAATTAACACTGTACAATTCATGCTTTGAGAAACTAAACATCATAAACTCATTATTGCTTATGTTAGCTAGATCGCTTGCTGAAGATAGATAGATAGATAGATAGATAGATAGATAGATAGATAGATAGATAGATTACTTTATTAATTCCATAGGGAAATTGTAGAATAAGATGCAAGCAACAAGGTGTAGAAGAATATTAAGGCTAAAAGTTTAAATGACATTGAGAAAGAAGAGGAAAAAAAATATTATTGCATCATTGTTGCAAAAATAATGAGAATATATTGTTTCATGTACATTGTTTCATGATGATTGTATATACCGCTGAAAACTGAAAGAAAAAAAAATATTTATATATATATATATATATATATATATATATATATATATATATATATATATATATATATATATATATATATATATATATATATATATTTTTTTATATTTATATATATTTTTTTTATATATTTATATATATTTTTATATATATATGAAAACTGTACATAAGGTGCACCAGCAAGTTGCAATATTAATAAAAAGAGAGAAAGAAATTACATGATCATATCAGCACAATCAGATGGGCAACATAAGAGACTGTAGATTAAGGTACATTGATGGGATCTTACCAGGTTAACATTAGGGTTGGTAGATACAGAACAGAACAGAATGTATATTTCCCTATTTATAGTGACGTCAGAAAAGGAGCTCCCTCTCCTAACGTCTAATTGCAGTCAGCAGAAAAGACTTCCTGTAGCATTCTTTGTCACAGCAGAGCTGAAGTCTTCTCTTGCTGTAAGTGCTCAGCTGTTTATCCAGTAGGTTGTGGGTGGCTGTGAGGTGTTTGCATGATGGTTAACAGCCGTGTAGCATTCTTCTCTCCTGTGCCAACTCCATGCCCTCCAGGAAGTGCCCAATATGGAGCTAACCTTTTTGATTTTCTTGATAGAAACAAGCTTTCATTGAGGCATCCACGTTTATATGGTTGTATCCACCAAGCTCATCTTTAGTGTGAGGTTTTGTAATATAACTGGGTCAGAGACTACTGATCATTTTGAAGAAATCTTTAATTTCATGCAAACATTTTCATTACAAATGATATCAGTGACAAGTGGAATCGTATAACCATTTACATGAATTTCAGAATTTCTAAGTGTTTTTTTTTCTTCTTTTTTTTACTGTAATGACTGCATGAGCTCGAGTTGTCTACTCATCAGACTAGAAGAGGCAAGACTTAAGGAAAATCTGAGTTAAGCAGTTAACAAAATCAATCTTACATTTACTTTCATCTAAATACTTTTGGCTTTGTTTTTCCAAATTGTAACTTTTTTGTGTATTTCCATCTTATTTGTTTTGACTGTTTTTTCCTTCTAACCGGATCTCAGACAGGTTCCACTCATCATCCTGCTTTCCTCCTGCTTTCTGTCGGCTGCTAATAGCTGAGGAAGGTGAAGGTTAACATCTGCTTCTTCTGAGACACAGAAAGTCAGCTAAACACATTTTAAACAACTGCTGCTCTTGCTGCATCACAGGGCAGAGGAACACACTTGCTAGGCTGTCTGCCCTCTTCCTCACAGACACCTCACAATTGGCTAGTGTCACCGTGATTGACAGGGGAGAGAGTATGCTCCGCCCCCCCAGAAGGTTATGAACCGCTGATGACTGTGTAGTCAGGATATGAAACTGTGATCCGTGGACAATGAGATGTATGAAATACAGTGCTTAAGTGTGAAGAAAAATATACAGTGCTTACGTGTATGACAAATTAAGCGTGTTAACTATGATGAAACAAAAAACTACTTTTTATAGTGAGATAGTTCTCTTACCCAGTGGTGCTTCCCAAACACACCACCATTTTGTAAATGATGTCATGGGCACACAACTACACAGATTGTCACATGACTGTACCAGGATATTCATTAGATGTCACTTCATGAGGGAAAGTAAAGGATAAAACTGAATAAGGAACTTTGATGGGTGTGTGACACCTGGGTCACCATGGGTTCTCATGGGCTATGTCAGAAGGAAGAAACACACACACACATACACACAAACATGGTAGGCAGTTGTGATGTCCGAGTCCCACTGGGGAAGGCTGGTGTCCAGTCATGCACACAGAGACAGCGGTAGATGGCCGCTCGCCACGGCGCTGAACTCGGCCCCATTCATGGATAAATGTTTAACTCTGGAGCTGAAAGGAGCAGTGGGGGACAGGAGGCCACATCCACAGATCGGGCAATGAAACGGCTTCTCAAACACAATGGGCTCCGGGGATCCTGCCATAAGCCTCCTCTAGATTAAAGCAGCTCAAGTGGGCCACAAGTACTACAGAGCGGCTGATTGGATCAGTGTAGCCGTTTCCACATCTGTGAGCACGCAGACTGCGCATCATTAGCTCTGCAAAAAGAATTTCTACATCATCTACACTATCCTGTGTCTGTAAACACGTCAGAGTCAGAGAATTAAAATAAAAGACAAATTAAAATAAAAATAGATCAGGCCAGAGGGTGGACTACACATTTTACTGATTCTCTGAAATATGAGATCGTTACATCTAAGTAATGTTTGTCGAAAATCGACTCGAGATAGTTTTCAATAAAACCAAAACTCTTCTCACCGAGAGCGTCCTCGCTTTATTTTTCATTTCGCGCCCTGGGCTTTTATTCCGTCAAAGCAGCATTAAGTGCAATCTATAAACAGTGTGGGTATAAAGAGTGAAAACTACAGCCCGAGGCCGTCTTTCTCATTGATCTGTATCATCATCTCTATGACTTCATGAGAGAATCCGTTACTCTAATAGCTTTTCTTTTTAATAGTTTGTAGCAGGAACCGCTGTCTTAACAACTCAAGCAAACAGATGTGAAATATAATTTGCTGAACCTGCAGAGTGTAAGATTGCGCAAGGTCTCGGTACTTTACAGACTTGCTTAGGAATGTCAGCATTCCCAGGGTCCTGGACATCGTGGAAGAATTTGGGGAAAATATCCAGTAGATTGACTGAAAATGCATTCAAATTTATTTAAGTTATGGAAAATATCATTTCATAATCCTTTTATCATAATCCGTTTAATTGTTTTATATACATGACTACTTAATTTTTTTGTATTATATTTGTAAACAAGTATTTTGCTAGATAGACATTAAAACATTTAAGTAGTGATGCTGAATGCTGTCAACACTTTTATAAAGCGCTGTGTATGTCTGACCAGGACATGGTGGTTTGAATGGCTAAGATTGAATCTAGCCTCCACTCTGTGCGTGTGGACTTTGCATGTCTACCCATGTACTCTAGATACAGTCCAAGGAGCCACACTGAAGGCTAAGTGATGTTTCCAATAGCGTGTGTGTGTGTGTGTGTGTGTGTGTGTGTGTGTGTGTGCATGTTTGAGCTCCACCATGTGCCCTGGTCTGACTAAATGACTCCAGTCTCGGGTATCACAACGCAGGATGAGTCGATGAATGAATATTTGAGCAGGTAATAGAAATACAACCTGAAGTGCCCAATCTGTGACTGTGTGCACATGTCATACAAAAAAAAGGAAAAAAAGTGCTTATTCTGCAACAGTGTTTGACCCATAACTACGGTTATTGTCATTTGGCCCGGAACTGATCCTGAATCAGCACTAAAAGTCGTTGGAACTCAATAACTCCCAGTCTGAGGAACTCCTCCGCTCTCTGCTCTCTAGTCCATTTTCCCTGGTCATTCCTTCTGTTTGGGGAGGGGGGGGAGGGGGGTGGGGGGGTGACGGGGGGTTAGGGGGCAAAGGAATTCTTTCACTGTGGCTGGATGGTTGCCAGGCAACAAGGACCGCAAGAGAACCAGTGATGACTCGTGTTAAAGCTCCTTCTGGGAGAATCTGGGTGTTCCTAATGTGGGTCATAGAAGAAGCGAGATGTGCTGCTGATCTCATGTGACAAAACAGATTTCCAAAGCGTCTCAAAAAAAAAAAAGAAAGAAAAAAAGAGTTAGTATAATAATTACTTCTGTGAATGTCTAACCACGCAGGAGTAAGTGAGCACTGTAACCGAAGAACTAAATCATTTCAGCTTGCTGTGTTTATTATGTATATTGTGTTTGACCCCGAAAGGATTCGTTAAAGTTTCACACAAACAGGAGACTCATGGGCATCTTGTGGGCATGACCTGTCCAGCCTTGATGTTAATAAAATAAGTGACTCTGTAAAATTTTTATTTCTCTCACAGTTCTGAGAGTAAACACTCCCTTTATTTCTCTATATAATCCCCTGCTACACTAATGCACTTATCCCAGTGTTTCACTAGAGCTTGGACAGCATCAAGGTAGAATGATTCCTCAGTAATGTTTCCTTCCGGAGCCATGTGCACACTGCCTGCTTCACGTCTGAAACGCCGGCCTCCCAGGAACTCCTTTAATGACCCATACATGTGGAAATGGCGTGGAGCAAAGTCAGGATTTTATGGGAGAAAAATATGTAACTGGAAATTTGAAACTAGAAAAAATATTTTATTTCTCATAAATTATTTATTTCTTATAATTTTCTCTTTAAAAAGTTTTTCTACTAAACTTTTTAAACTAAAAAGAATTTTAACCTAAAAAAATCATGAGGTTTTTTTTTTTTTTCACACACATTTGCAACTTTTAAGCTTGGAAATTCCCCACGTCCCTTCTAACTCATATTTCTTCTTAATAATCTACAATGGCCCTAACACACCATCATGCAGTATGTACTGTATTGCAATCATACAATATTTGGCATGATTATTTTTAATATGATTTTTTTAAAGCTGAAAAATGCATTGAATAATAATCGTAACATGATCTCATTTCAAATCAGAAGTGTGTAACAATTTGCAAAATCCATAGAGAAAAAAATGCTCAGAATTTTACTGTACTGCTTACTATAAAGTAATATAAAGTGGTAAATATTAATGTTTTCACTTTGACTGTATTAAAATGAATAATGAAATTTCTGTAATTCTTTACAATATATTTTGATTAAAATATCTTATGCTCATTATTTATTTATTTATTTATTTATTTAGATAGATAGATAGATAGATAGTCAAAGATTAGGAGGATTGTTAGCTCAGCTATTGACCCACCAAAGAAACCAGAAGCACTTGTAAACATTTTTCCAGGTAATTTTATCTGAGTGCTTCAGTTCTCCAGCACTATGGACGCAGGGTTGCAGAGATGCTGATGTCACTCTTGTCACCAGTCAATTCTGCTATAAAGCCTTTCCATAGCACCGATTAATTCTCTATAACAGCAGCTCTGACAGTAGCGCAGGTTTAGATTAATGTGCTGTCTCTAATACTTTATGGTTTCCATAGTAATGACTCATTCACATGGATTTTAAGAAATCACTAATCTTATAAAGTTTCTATAGGAAGATGCTCTTGTATCTTGAGCGTAAGGAGTCTCCAGTGTGAGTGCTGTGTAACAGTCAGAGCTAAAGCTGGAACTGTAAGCTTTCCAAAATCTTCAGGACAGAGCAGTTTACACTACTTTGTGGTTCCTCAGTGACATGACGAGCTGCGATTTTCATTCGAGAAAAAGAGAAAAAGGCTGATGAAGGTGTGAGTGTTTACAGCTGCTGTACTTTATGAGACAAGAGGAACTACAGTGCTGTTTCAGACGGGTCAAATTATTGTCCTGCATCAAGCAAAGACAACAGCTTTTTTTTTTGGCCGAGAAATAAAAAATAAAAACAACAATAAAAAATGTAATTGTGTTTGAAAAGGAATAAATGGCATTCTGTTTCATCCACCCATCTAGCAACCCAAAATAGCAATTTAGTTCCTTACTAAACAGGTGATGATTTAGATATTTAGAGTCACTGCCAGATATTTGAATTGATCTTTTATTTATCATTCTCTGTCAATATGAGATTCTGAACTGTTTGAATGCTCACTTAATGACAGAAATAATAATTTGTTTCACAGACCAGCAAAATCTGCTGTTAACGTTGTAGAAAAATACAAAATTCTAAAAAAAACTAGTTAGACTATTAGATTAGAAAATTATTAAATATATATATATAAAATGTAAAATAATGTCAGCATTTCAGATGCAGCTGGTGCCTGTGTATGGATGAAACCAGCTGATTAAGTTTTCTCGAGCTGGACGGACCGTGGGAGCCGGAGTGACACTCCTATTATCGACGGCTGCATGAGAACGTCTGCGCTGATTATTAATGTGTCTGCAAGAAGTTGCAGAGTTTCCCAGAGCATCCCTCTGATGGATTTGGGACTGGCTGAAGAAAAGAGGTGCTGCAGCTGACCACTGGACCATCCTTCTTTGACACGACCCCCCAGACATTGTAGCCGTGGTTTTGGCAGCTATATAACTGAGACCCCCCACTAGTGCTCAGACCCCTCTAAAGTCCCCCCACCTCTGTCCTCCTGCCCTCTCTGCTCCGCACTGAATAAATGTTTGAGTTGGGATGACCGGCTTGTATGCTCTGACTGGGCCGCCACACCCTGCTGCCCTGCTGCTCTGACCTTTGACCCAGCTGTGAAAAGTTACCGATGAGTCACATGAACTCTCTCGAGTGTGGGTGTGCAAGGGTTGCTGGGAAAGTGCCCTCCCAGGGCCAGGGTGGTGTCCAAAGAGGAGGGAGCAGGTGCCAAAATGGCAGCCTCTTTGACCCAGCCTGGGTTTCAGCACAGTTCTGGTTCAATTGTGTGACGGGGGCCAAGTGAAATTGGTTTAACTGGTTGTCAGCTGTATATCTCTTTATCTCCAGCGTTTTCTTCCCGGATTCAGACCATGCCGTGCTTTTCCTCTTTCCTTTGTCCCTTCCTAGTGTCTCAGCATTCTTTAGTGCTCAAGTCGTCAATAGTGCCGATGTCTGCTGGTCAATTCTGCTCAGCCTCCTGAGTGGACAGCTGGTGATAAATGCGAGACTGAATCAATGTAGAGATTTTGCGAGCGCTCTGGGTGACGTAAAGACGCGCCAGCACTTTTGCATCTCTGTGACAGAGTCGCATTCTGCCCTGATGATAAACTGACTGGAAATTAAACTAGAAGAGATATTTCTGCTGGTCTGCTAGTTTAATAATCTCAGACACTTTAATCTCAGAGGATGCTACATGATGTTCAGCTGGTGGCTAAGCCCTGTGCTCAAGCTCAACACCGCCCTCTTGTGTAAATTCTGTGAAAACCACAGGAACAAACTTTATGGAGCTGAAATTTGCACATTGTTCATGTAAACCTACAAGCTGTAGAGAAGTTCCTGCTGTGTGCAATGTTGCAGCTCCACTCTACCTCATCCATCCAGAAAGGGAAGAAAATAAGATGATTTTTTTCTACACTCTCCACTGATGGATGGAAGATGTGTGGACTGGCACATCTGGCATCAATAAGTGTTTAATGTTTTCATGACTGAAGGAAATAAATTCCAGCTACATTAACAATTCGAAAAGAAGCTTCTGAGCTCATGTGTCATGGGATTGGGCTTTAATGCATCATTTGAGTTTTTTTGTCGCTTCCTGCTGCTGTTGAAATGCATGTTGTTTAGCATTTCAATAAGAATAGGGATCTATTTTTTCATGTCTAAAGCTAACGAATACAAATGAAATAGTGCCTTAACCAGTATAACATACTTGACTTCTTGATAGTTTCGTTCTCATTCTTACATCAATAAAGTGCAGTAAGAGTGCAGTACAAACTTCATCCCCTCACCAACGGTTTCTGCTATTTCCTTATGATTTGTTCTCTTCATATTGTCTCTATTTACATTTAATAACATATTGTACACAACAGAATAATATAGAATCCTGGGGCGGTGTTTTTCTTACATTTTTGTGGGAACTAATTGCATATAGGAGATGAAGTGAGTCATAAAGTGAGCAGGGAACTGGAGAAATGTCAGACCACATATTCTGTATGATCAATCTGAGGAATCGTTTCAGATTATTGTTTAGCATTCTCGCTTACCTGATTACGTCTAATTTCTTAAGAGTTGAAAAAACTTCATTGCACTCTTACTTGTAAATCACAGCTGTGAGGCACACATACATATAAAATTAACATATATACAAAATTTATATATATATATATATATATATATATATATATATATATATATATATATATATATATATATATATACAGTACATTAGGGGGTATTCAGTGTATTGCCGGTTATTTAGACTATAAAGCCTGCATGTTGAGTTATTGTTAGAGGACAGTTAATCTGTACTGCTATACAAGCTGCACATTGATTATGTATATCGCTCATCACAGGGGACTTGAGGGGGCATGAGGAAGGGTACACCCCGGACAGTATGCTAATCTATCACAGGGCACACACCCGCACACATTCACACACTTGGACTATAGAAGGAAACCAGAGTACCTCAAGGACAGCCATCAACCACAGGAAGAACATGAAAATTCCACACACACAGACCTGAGGCAGGAATTGAAGCCAGACACTCGAGGTGCAAGACCACAGTGCTAACCACTACGACTCCGTGCCACCAGATAAACGCAGTGATCTGCCATAACATTAAAACATTAAGCCCAGCATTTTCTGGGTTTTCTTTGTGCACGGATCTGGGGTTCGCTGTGGTGACTGGCACCAAGACGTTGGCAGCGCATCCTGTGGGTTGTGGGACGGAGCCTCTGTGGATCGGATATGTTTGTCTGGTCAGATCGATCAGATTGGGATCTGGGGAGCTTGGAGGCCGACTCAGGGGCCTTGGGCTCTTTACTCAAGGCCGTGGGCTCTGGTGCTTTTCTATTCCGGCCAGTGTTGCCTTTTTTCACCATTTTGTGTTTGAGTGGGATCAGACTGGGCGGACTGGGCTTTGGTCCCAGCAGGAATGGGTGAGCCTCAGGTCCCTGTGGGTTTACTGTGGTATAACTGATAATGTTGTTGCTATTTGGTGTTACACACACACACACACACACACACACACACACACACACACACACACACAAATACACAATGTTAATACGTCATGAAATAGCAAAAATTATTAATAGCAAAAAAAAGTTTAAAATGTCAAATTAAATGCAGCCAAAACATTGAACATGATGATTATTGATTAATATTATAAATTCATGTGACTGTTGGTTTTTGTATAAACTGAACTTTAATAATTTATTACAATGAATCTGTGCTGTGAACAAACATTACTTTTTAAAACACTAATACTTTAAAAAGTGTAAAACGTTTGCGCCCCTGAACGAGTTTTCCTTGCTGAGGTGTCACTCTCCGCTCAGTCCTCACCCGGAAGTTGTAATAAACTCACACACGTCGGCTTTTCTTGAAGAAACCAGAAAAAATTTCGGGTTTTTTCTTCTTTCCATACCCGTATTTTGAAAAATCCCGCCTTCTGTGTTACGATTGGCTCAAAGTTCGTCACAAACAAATACAGACCAATCAGAAGTTGCGCGTGAGGCGCGGCTGCTGAGGGTGCGTCCGAAACCGAAAAGAGCTTCATACGGGAGAAAAGGAACCTCAGGTGGAGGACTAGAGAGAGGACTCACAATCTCCTATTTTGTTTAAGAAAATCCATTTTGCGTTGTAATGTTATAAGTGTTACTGAGAGTCACCTTTCTAGTCAAATAGGGTCTTTTCTATTTCAGTTTTTCAGCAATAAAAATGAGCAAATGTCTCGGTTCACCATAATTCTGTACGTTCCGCAGCACCATCACGTGATTAACAGACATCAAGAAAATATGCTGATGGATTTTGAAAGTGTGATGGAAAATAACTAGGAGAAACTTGTTGAAAATGCTGAAGCAAAAAAAAAAAAAAAAAAATCTTGTACAGGTTACTCCCCCAAAAGGTTGTCACTAAAAATACCTCAAAATGGAATATAATGATAAACAAGCTCAATATCAAATCAGCAGAAACTGGATTTACAATATTCTTAGATTTTTATTCTCAGATGAGATTTTACTCTCACCACCACAATCATATATCATAAATCTACAGAGAATTTGGGAATGCCGATTATTCTAACCTGCTTGTTTTTGGGCTGTGGGAGGAAACTAATCAAGCAGAGAACATGCAAACTACATGCACACAGACCCGAGGTGGGAATCGAACCCTCGACCCTGAAGGTGTAAGGCCACAGAGCTAAGCATTACGCCCCCGTGTGACTCGGAACAAGTATCTAAAATCCATCAATCCAAGTAGGGGATTATTTAGACTTTTCGTGTCTGGGTAGTTACAGTGATTAGAAGGAGGACCATTTAATAGAATTGAATTACTATTATGAGGACATGAAAACTATTTTTATGTTTTCCAGTTGAAGAGCTACAAACCAGCGCTGCATTGTATAATCTGACATACAGTAGCACAGGTGTTATGAGACGGATACTTACTGGGATCTGGGAGCATGAGAGTACAAGGACTGATTGTAAAAGAGCTCTGGAATGACTCAACATGAAATCCATGTGCTGCTGAGCACCTAAAAACAGCGCATTGTTTTCACATTGAGTGTCAAAAGGTATTTTTTATTTGCTGTGCTTTTTTTTGTTGTTGTGCTTTTGTATGACATTTTGTGGGATTTTAAGTACAAGTACAATTAGACAAGTACAGTGTTGTCACGTTGTTGATTATGAAAGTACCTCTGGAACATGAAGGGGTTTCTTGCTTTGCTTTGTGCTCAGAAGGTCAGCTCTGTGTGCACAAGATAATCATTTGTGCAGACAAGATTAAAAAAAAAACAAAAACATATTTTGGGATTGA
>QNUK01000406.1:457500-462500 GCA_013621035.1 Clarias magur | reverse complement strand
GGTGTTCTCTGAGCTCAGGAATGAGTGGACAAGCTTTAACCTGCCACAGTGTGTTCAGTGTGAGCTTGTTCTGCGTGAGCTTGGTGTACGTTCATTGGTTAAATCCAAACAAATGAAATGAAAATGTGGAACTGGATTGAGTTCTACATGAGAGTAATAATTTTATCATCTGCCAGTTTGTGCTGCTGCACGAGCCGCTGTTTCACACAATCATCATGTTGAAGAGTAAAAGCTGTTCTGTTTCCTTAAAGGACTACATCCTGAAATTACTACAGCTGAAGTGTTGGAGAGGAACATATTAATAATGTTAATAAAACTTTCTATTATACAAACTTTTTACCAGGTGGTGTAGTGGTTAGCTCTGTCGCCTTGCACCTCCAGGGTCAGGGTTCGATTCCCGTCTCGGTGTGTGTGTGTGGAGTTTGCAGGTTCTACCCGTGCTTGGTGGGTTCCCTCCGGGTACTCCGGTTTCCTCCCACAATTCAAAGACATGTAGGTTAATTGATGTTCCTTAATTGTTCGTAGTGTGTGTGTGTGTGCCCTGTGATGGATTGGCACCCTGTCCAGGGTGTACCCTGCCTTGTAACCCAAGTCTCCTGGGATAGGCTCCGCCCCCGTGAATACAGGATAAAGCTGTATAGAAGATGAGTGAGAGTGAGAATACAAGATGTTGTTCATCTCAGGTCATATTTGCCTATTACTATACATATACCGTGGAACCTTGGATTACGAGCACAATTTGTTCCGGATTCCAAAACACTCCGAAACCAAATCAAATCTTCAAATAAGAAATAATGAAAACTCAAATAATTCGTTTCACAACCCAAAAAAAATAAATACAGAAAAATAATTAATACAATATATAAAGTAAAAAAAAAAACATTATCCTGCACTTTACCTTTAAAAAAAGTTAAAATAAATCCCAACAGATAAATGTTTTGTGCGCAGACGCCGTGTATTTGTGTGTGTGTGTGTGTGTGTGTGTGTGTGTGTGTGTGTGTGTGTGTGGAATTAACCCCTTCCCTTGCCTCGTCCAGACTACCAGAATCACTGCTGTAAAGTAAAAAAACAAATGAACCAGCACCTTACCTTTGAAAAGAATCGCGACAGAGCTGAGTTTCTGTGTAGAGCAGAGTGTGTGTGTCTGTGTGAAGCTGGGGAGGGGGTGTGTAACGGCGTAGTGTGTGTGTGTGTCGGTGTAAAAAAAAAAAAACCATGGTCGTTCCTGATGTTTATTTCTCACTACACTGTAACTGAAGGCGTTTCTATAAAACACACAATCATCTCCTCTGAACAGTCGATATTGAGATGTTTATCTGCTCCTTCTGCTCTGTGAAGCTTCATAACGCCTCTAATCTGAGGTGCTGCTTGAGGTTCATTGGTGATTTCTGAGGCTGGTGACTCTGAATGAGCTTCTCCTCTGCAGCAGTGAGTTTTGGTCTCGCTTTCCTGGGAAGGTCTTCATGAGAGACAGTTTCATCATGGAGCTCGATGGGGTTTACACACACACTTGACACACAATACTGTTCCTGTAGGAACTGATCCAGAACAGCTGACCTTCATGTCTTATAATAACAGCTGACTGTTAGTGTTACATAATTAACTTACTCCATGTGTCTTATTTCTTAGTTTTGAAATCCTCAGTGTTGTTGTAGAATGGAGAAAATAAATCACTAAAGAAAAACAACAAAGACATTTGCAAGTAGAGCCCAAACTTTTGAGCGGTAGTGTGTGCGTATGTGTGTGTGTGTGTGTGTGTGTGTGTATAACTTCACCAAAGCTCGCTGCACTGTGTGTTCTGACTCCTTTCTATCAGAACCAGTTTAAAAATTTTCAGCAGTTTGAGTTACAGTAGCTCTTCTATTGGATCAGACTAGACGGGTCATCCTTCACTCCCCACGTGTGTCAGTGACCCCTGACCCCTATCACCCTGTCCCCGGTTCACCGCTTCTCCTTCCTTGGATGACTTTTCTTAGCTCCTGACTCCTGCAGGCTGGAAGCGTTCCAGAAGAGCTACAGATTTGGAGACGCTCTGACCCATGACATCATCCATCACATGTCACAGAGCTACTGGAGCTCAAACTGCTGAACACGTGAACGCTGGGCCTAATAGAGATGGGTCAGTACACACAGCGCAGCGCAGGTTCGGTGGCAGAAGGGGGGTGAGGGGGGGTAAGGGAGGGGGTTACTGGATACCCCAAAAGTGGACATAATATTATGGCTGAAACATTTACAAGTATCTTTAATAACAGTTACGTGTAAGAGGATGATGGCTTCATTATGAATGTTTATGATTTATAAAAGTTTAAAACATGTGTTTTAAATGATGATCTGTGTTGATGGTTATGGAATTGATTGTAAATGTGCATTAGTGTGTTGGTTGTGAGTGGATAATAATGTCCTTTCAGTACCCTTACTAAACCGTATCCAGAACTGTCGGTTTTCCGTCACAGCTCAGTAATCTGTGAAAGTGGGAGGAGTTCTGTTCCATAAACAGCAACAACAATAATAATTGTTATCAAACTATTGCATGTGAGAAAATCAATCAATTTCTTTCAGTTATTTAATGTTTATTTTATATATAATATAATATCTGAATAGAGATGCTAGAAGCTGAATTAACACTCCTGTGTAATAAACACTGTTATTTACTTATCGGTTACCAGTTATAGTGCGGTGTGTGTTTTCCTCGTCCAGTCCCGGTGTGTGCAGTGGACGCGTGTTAGCAGCGTTCTGAGGGTTTTTCTCTCGGTGTGCAGGTCGTACGCAGGCGAGTTGGGGCCTAAACACTGGAGTAACGGCCGCTACGAGCACGTCATGAGGCTCAAGCAGGCGGCGCTGAACTTCGCCAAGAAACGCTGGGCTGATTATATCCTGGTAGGGTCACGCTAGTGATCTGTGAGAGCGCTCTCTCTCCTTCACACGCATGCGTACGCACACACACACACACATATACTGTTCGTCTTCAAGTCCTATAACCTCTTATAAATAATATCATAAATGATTATAATATTACAAATTATCATAGAATTTTCTTTCACATCTGCCCAGACGCCTGTGTTGTCGGGTAACTTTAAGTGTGTGTGTGTGTGTGTGTGTGTGCGCGTTTGTGTTGTGGTCTGTAGTTTGCAGATACAGACAACATCCTGACCAACCCAGACACTCTGAACCTCCTCATGGCTGAGAATAAGTCTGTGATCGCCCCCATGCTGGATTCCCAGTCGGCCTACTCCAACTACTGGTGCGGCATCACGCCTCAGGTACGGACGGCTCGGGGCAGCACGGTGTGTTCAACACTATCACACACCACTGATGCGCTCTGATTGGTCAGAAGGTGCTGGTTAATTCTCTATAACAGCAGCTCTGACAGTAATGCAGGTTTATATTGATGTGCTCACTCTGTGTTCTTTTGTTACCATAGTAACAGCTCATCTTTGTAACTTATAATAAAAAGAGAATAAATGATTGCGTAACGTCGGTGTAAGGAGTCTCCAGTGCGAGCGCTGTGCAACAGTCAGAGATGAAGCTGGAGCTGTGATCCTCGGGACAGACGAGCTCACGCTGCTCGGTGGTTTCTCAGTCACATGGCCAGCTGTGATTCCTTATTCCCCCTCTAGAATCGCACCTGGACTCTGAAGCCGTTCTGGTTTGGACTTGTTCTGGTCCTGCATAGTTTCAGCTGACATACAGACTTTCTCACATTATCCTGGTGAATATTTTTTATACCCTTGGGAACACATCTATGACTGTAAGCTGGCCACGCCCTTATGCAGCACAGGCCCGGATCCTGATGTTTCCTCCACCAGGCTTAAAGGTGATGTGTAGTGCCCTTTACGTCAGATGTAGTGCTGCATGTTCGTTCCAAATAGTTCAAGCGTAGTTTCATCAGTACACGAAACGTTTCGTCAGTTCCGCCGTGGCGTGTCCGTGTGCTCTTTCACAAGCTTTAGGTGTGCAGCGATGTTCTTCCTTTGTGGTGTCCGGCCATGGACACTATACTTGTCCAATGTTCTACGTCCTATGATGTTATCCAGTTCCAGTGAGGTCTTCTAATCCTTGGCGGTCACTCGGGTTGGTTCTTGACCTCATCGATGAGTCCCCGTTGTGCTCTTCAGGACATTCTGACCGGGTGTCCACTTTTTGTTGGAGTACCCCCCTGTCCCAAACTGTCTCCATTTGCTCCATTCACTCTCGACTGGTGAATATCTTTAAATGTCTTTAAAATCCCTTTGTAGCCAGCGTTATGTAAGTCAACAGTTGCTGAAGATCCTCTTTTTGGAAAGCTCTTTTTGACGACGCATGGCTTCGAAAATTAGTCTAATTTTATTAGTCAAGAGCGGCTCTAGTCCCCACCTCCAACCTCATTTTCTTAACAAGACAACAGGTAAGCTCACATCTGACTCCTCTTAGCCTTTTATTAGCTCATAGATTCACATCCTCCACATTCACGTACTTTTTCTTGCCGCTGTATTTTTCTTTCTTTGTGATATTTTTGGTTAACATTCACGTACTTGGGCCTCCGAGTGGCGCAGTGGTTAAAGCGCTCGCCCTATCATCCGGAGATCGCTAGTTCGAATCCCGGGTGGTGCTGTAACCTCTCGCAGCCCGAGGTCCAGAGAGAGCTGATTGGCCGAGCTCTCTCAGAGGGGAGGGATGAGAGGTACATAGTGCTCCCACATTAATCACGGCTCTACAGCCAGTCAGGGGCGTCTGTGAGCTCACGCGGCGGAGGGAGCGGATAGCGCTGTCCTCCGAGTGTGTGACTCCGCCCCCCCCAACGGTGCGCGAGCGAGCAGTTCGAAAAGATGCGGTTGGCTGGCGTCACGTGGTTCGGAGGAAACACGTGATAGTCTTCAGCCCTCCCGGCTGAGTGGTAGTAGTAGCCTTAATGTGGGAGCGCCCCCTAGTGACGGGGAGGAATTGGACACAACTAAATTAGGGAGAAAATCGGGGGAAAATCCAAAAAAAAAAAAATTCACGTACTTGTGTGAAAAGAATCG
>QNUK01000406.1:432500-452500 GCA_013621035.1 Clarias magur | reverse complement strand
GCATATAAATCAGAGGCAATTATTTTCTATTTTTCTGTATATTTTCCAGTTGGTTTGGTTTGTCTGATCATCATCATTCTTATGAGTTGTCTTATTTATTTCCTGAACCTTTTTAATCATCTCCTTCTGCTGATAAAGTGCAGGTGATAAAAAGGTGTCATGTGTTTAAAAAAATCACTAAAATAAAGTGTATAATAAAATAACGGGTTGTGTTGTTAACTCATTTTTAAAAAAAGTATGATTTTTATAAAGTTCACTAGACTTTAGTCTTGAGTTTATTACTGAAATAAACACTAATCAAGTAATGCAGTAATGCATATTAAATTATTTAATTTGACTTGTAACTACTGTTAGTACACGATGGGAGAAGAATTTAACTCTTTAATTCCATGATAAACAGTTTCTCCACTAGAGGGCGCTCTACTTAAACTGTACCACAGAAGGGAGGTTCAACTAAATGTACAGGCTGCACAAAACAATTTTCAAAAAATTATTATTTTTTATAGTTAGATGTGCGAGGCCGAGACAATAACGGTATCACTCATCATTCTTATGAATATTTTTCTTATTTATTGTATACTTGTGTATAGTATGCTTCAGTCTTTAAATGTTATTTAAACATTCAACATTAATCATTAAACTTTGGAATTGATCCTAAGTGTACTGTATGTTGTTCTTTATGATTTAAGTTTAATATTTTTCTCCTCCACAGTTTCTCAGTAGAGAGGTTTTAACATTGAGGAACAGTTTAATTTGTATATCAAAATATTTGATGTCCTTGTAAGTGGTTTATATTGAAGTGTTCCTGTGCTACAGTGTTATTTCACTGATTGACCACTAGATGGCACATCACAGGTCTGACTACAATATGTACTGTACAACAGCTCTTACTTGAGGACATGGATGGAGTTTAGTGTTAGTGATCAGGCTTCGGTAGAACACACAGACATTGTGTTTAAAATGAAATCAATCTGTTCTATTTTTAGTGCATTGAGTGTTTTCCTGGGGTCGACTGTGTAATCCTGCAAGTCAATTTCCCCCTCGCACTGTCCCACCAGAGGACTTTGAACTATATTAAGACCCAGGACTAGGCGTCTTACATTCCAGGCGACATTCCAGCAGAGGACCGCCGTGTCCATGTACATAAGGGACACACACACACACACACACACACACACACACACACACATCAGCACTTCAGAGGGTTTTAATGCCCAGACTCAGAACTGTATATGACTTTATTGTATATTGGTTGTGTTTCAACATTTATTAATGTGATAGACTTTTAAAATCTAATCTAAAAACTTTTAAAATATAATATTACATGATATTATATGATATTATATTATATCGTATAATATTAGTTTATCTAAGAGCAATTTGTGTGTTTGAGTTAAATTCACAGAAACTGAACCATTGAGGAAACACTAAAACATGAAAAACAAAGAGTTTGGTTTAAAAATAATAACACAATTATTTTACATATCACTTAATACTGCTAACAAATCAAACCGTACCAGATTTGATTGGACATGTCAAGACATCAAACATCATTATACACGTGTGTGTGTGTGTGTGTGTGTGTGTGTGTGTGTGTGTGTGTGTGTGTTTATACGAAGTCTATGAACCTCCTATAAACCAATAAGTTTAAAATTATTTTAAAACTCTTACAATTTTTTATTTAATTAGTGATGTTGGAATTTTCGAGCATGGATGATTTTTTTATGCCTACAGTTTCTCCTGCACTGTGATGCAGCAAATCAAACTCTGTAAAGCTTCCTAAAAGAATGCCCTTTATTTATATATATCAAAGAGCCTTCTTTTAGGAAGCTTTTATATATATTATCATTATGAGATCACACGGGATCAAATGCAGGAATGTGGGAAAAACCTTCTTAAGAATCTTATTGTACTGCAGAAGATCTAGTGGTGTCGTCAAATATCAGCACTTTATTGTGTGAACCACTGAACATTATGAGTTCGCATGAATAAGGACACAATTAATCTCTTTTTAAAGAAATGTTTATATATGTAAAATAGCAGTTAGAGTTCATACTTTACTTTGATGTTCGTCCTGTCACTTAAAGCCAGAGAACACAGAGTCTCAGCTGTAACGTCTCACTCAGATTAGTGCAAGTGGAGCAGAAAAGCCTGAACACACACATAATCACGTGACTCTGACCTGCTGAAGTGGAAAAAACACTCACTAGAAAAGTAGATTCTATAAAAATATACTTAAATGGCTGAAATAAACACTAAGTACATTTATCATTGATCTCATCTCCATGGATCTGATTACGATTTTTTTTTCTAATAACGTAAATGTTAATCTTTTACCTTTAAAAACCCACTTTAATTAAATAACATTTCTTTCTGTATGTACTTTAGAACACCTTTTGTTTCATTATTTAATATTATTATGATATTCTTTAATATTTTATTACTCCGATAAATGGTAGATAAAATGAAACATATATGCATTGGTATGTTTGTTTGTTTTTTAATCCGAACCCTTAGGGGATGCAAACCTTTGCACTCTCTGGAGCTGAGCTTAAGTGCCCGAACTCTCCTGGTGATGAACTCAGAACCATCAGTGTTAAGATCCATGCTTTGCTTCACACATGGAAAAACAACAGCGTGTGTGTGTTCATGTTTTTCTGGTTAATTTGAATCATGACTGTGAAGTATGTCAGTCGTCGTTCAGATCTCGTCTCTGTGTCTCACATGTGAACAGAACATTAAACCCAAAAACATCACAGAGATGAACTTTGGTCTTTGACAACAGGACATGTTATCATAGGCTCAGGAACTCACTCTGGCTTCCAACAGACGTCCGCTTCACACTGTGATACCTGCTGACCTTGAGTAACCCTGCCCTCATCTCACGGCCAATTAGAAGTGATCTACTGGGCCGACGCCTCCATGTCATTGGTCAGAAGGACCTCCTCTGGACAGAGATGGAAAGAAGCTTTTAGAATAAAAACTTCTTTTTGCATGCTTTCTGTGTCTCTTTGTGTGTGTCTTCCACACTGAGAAGCTCAAATAAATAAGATGTGTTTAATTATTAAATCATCGGTTGGTCCTGGACTCTGGACCGGCACACAAACACTACGGGAGAACTTTCGTTTGTTACTCACTGAATTAGTGTTTGCTGCATTCAGGCACCTGATTCTGCAAACATCCTGATATTCTGATTAACTGAGTGAGCCGTGAAATAAAGCTCCAGTTAAAGGACAGCTTTAAGAATTAATTGCATTTAAATCTGTAAAAAATATATTAATTTTTCTTACTGTTACAAATAACCTGTAAAATAACAAGAACATGTAAATAATGTGAATAATGGTCTGAAATACTTCAGTCTCTTAATAGACACGCCCCCAATGCCGCTTTTCTCCACCCTCATCTACCTGAAAGCCGACATCTTGTTCACACTGCAGGTGAAACTGGATCAAATCTGATATTTTTTGTTCATATTTTTTGACTCAAATCTGTTTTTATTTTCCCATAAGAGTATGGACAGCATAAATTACATAGAACCTGATCTTTTCTATTCCGATTTAAATCAGATGCAAGTCTGATTTTTTTTTTTTTTTAATGCAACCTCAGTGTGAACAGTCAAACCAGAATTTCTGAAACAATCCACATTTGGCAGAGGTCATAGTTTTGTGCTGGATAAAATGGAGGTTGTACATTTTTAGTGTGAATAAAGGTGAGGAGTAAATCTTTGATAATCCGGTCAGTAGGTAAATATTGACCATGTAAACTCTTGCTGGAATAAATTGCTGCTCCATGTGGAGGTAACATTTGGTTGAGGTGAAGAAGAGTTTCCAGGAAGAAAATTTAGCTTCAGTTCCTGATCAGTAAATTCCATGAGAACATCTCTCATTCAGACTTTCATCCACCAGCTCCTGGTTTTCTCTTCACTAGCATGTTTAAGTCATCAACGTCTAACGGGTCATAGCTGTACTACGAGGGGATTTTAGACGCGAGTCATAGCATCGCTCACACGCTGACATGCTGTAACAACTTCAATTGTTGCCAGATGTTTTTGGTCACAGTAGCTCTGACTCAGCCAGTTATAATGCACGCTGCTCTCAATTGTTGGCAAAATCAGTTCCCAGTTCAGACAGTGTTTGTAAATCCAGTTCATACAACACTTAGGTCTGATCAAGCAATCTGACAGAAAAGCTCCTTTCCATTGACTATATGTATGACCAGTGATGGGGGACGTTACTTTTGAAAGTAACTAATCACATTACAAAATTACTGTTTTCAAAAAGTAATCCGTTACATTACTGTGTGACTTTCTGATAAAGTAACTAGTTTGAGTACTCTTCCACTGCAGATAATGAAAACTCCTTTGTGCCTCCTCGTGCATGTTGTTTTAGTCGAGACCTTCATAATTATTCTACCATCATCACTCAGTGAAGTTTGGCCCTGAATCAGTTAACTACTAAAACCCCTAGCTTCATCATGATTCACTGCGAGTTTCGGTGCTGTGATTAGGTTTCCATCTTTCCCCGCGTTGGTCCTCATATAGTCAAACTGGACAGGTGAGATAGGGGTACATAAATTGTCTGAATAGTGGATTACATTTTTGAAAAAGTAAATGAGTACTTGAACGGCAGAGCGAACGCGTTAGATTACTCGTTACATCAAAAAAGTAATCCGAGTTCTCTAATGTGTTACTTTGTAACACGTTACACCCAACACTGTGTGTGACTGGGCGTGTCCCAGGTGTTGTCCAGTGGTTAATGACACTAACCCTGGGTCTCAGCGTGGGTGAGAGTAGGTCTGTACGGTCTGCAGTACTGAGGAGAGTCACAGAAGCACTTTCCACAACAACACACATCTCTAACGCGAGCTACCAAGCTAACTACTTTTTAACTCAAGGCTGAATGCCAAATACCTCTCAAATCCCTGAACCCTGGCACTACTTGATGTGTGAAGCAAGGGATTGTATACCCTACCCTGGTAATTACACTATCTGTCGCTTGCTAACTACTGTAAGTCGCCAAAACCGCCAGTCGTGGTTAGTTCGTTCCACCAGGGGGAGAAGTATATGTGTGGGCGGAGCAAAATAACTAGTTAAATAAAACATCTGTTGATAATAAATGGTGTTTGTCGAACTGTTGTATACAGTATATCACACTCAAGGTCAAGCATGGCTGTAATATCTTCAGTACTCAGGCTGTGCCCTTGTGCCCACGGCCGCATCACAGCCATGCTGATATTCAGCACAACGGCACAACCTTGAGTGTGATATTATTAAATTAACAAACAGACAGACGGAATGTAAATAAAATATGATTGGTTGGTTTGTGTGTTCGTGCAAATTAGCATAAATTAGATTGGGTGTTTAAAATATAGTTCAATATGTATATTTATATACCTATGAATATAGTTAAATGAGATGTATAGTTAAAGAGTTAACCATCAAATAGAAACATTATGTAGAAATAGTAAAAAGGTTCAAGCTAAAAATCATCTGACTAAACAAAATGAATTAATCAGTTTAAACTTCAGGCAGATATCTACTGTAAGTACTACAAAAGATTCCGTAAATTCTGTCCAAACAGTTTTGTGTGATGCTGCGACTAAATCTGGCTGGACAGACAGACAGAGAGACTTTCTGAGACTGGTTTATGGTCTAACGTCAAGATAGCATTGAAAGAGCGTCTTCTGACCCATGCACAGACAAAACCTTTCTTTTATTTATATAGGTGTGTGTGTGTGTGTGTGTGTGGAAACGTGGTAGAACATGATTTGGTACATGGGCTTCATATACAGTATATAAGTGTTCATTTCGAAGAAGGTTACAAGTCCTCGAAAATCTGCCTCCAGCTCAGTCGTGTTTCATTAAATCTGCTGCCCTTGATGACTCTCACTTCAGGCCCTGGAGGTCTAGGGGACTTGATGTTGGATTGAGACACACCCCGCGCCTCGCTGGCTGTGTAGTTCACTGCAACTTTAATGCCTGTTCATGAACCTTGCTTAGCCTGCATTACCACACACACACACACACACACTCTATATGTATTGACTGTCTGGTCGCCATCAGCTGTTTGAAATCTGAACACAGGAGGCATTTTGTAGCAGTGAGGAGGATCTGGAGGAGTAAAGCCCTCAGCACGGTCAGCTCGCTTCGTGTGTGTGTGTGTGTGTGTGTGTTACTTTTCGGTCAGCACGTGCAGTGTTGTGTGTAAGGAAGCATGCATGTTGTTTATGGAGCACTGAAGTGAACCACCAGTGTGTGTGTGTGTGTGTGTGTGTGTGTTACATGGCGTGACAGTTTCAGAACACACACGCAGAGTGTTTAAGTGGCGCTCAGTGAAGCGCGCGCGCTGTTTGGAAGAAACGCGTGACTTTGATCTTTTGCCGCTCGTTGCGTTACTTTAGAGTTAATGACGTCATACGGCGGTGATGTAAACAGTGTGTGCAGGTACAGAAGCTCCGCGTTAGAGCTGCTGATGTGGAGTTTTAACAGCAAGGATACAACAAGCCCACTAACATGGAGCCGTGTGTGTGTGTGTGTGTGTGTGTGTGTGTTAAACATGAAGGTGCAGTCTGACATTATTAAGAGAGCAGAAACATGAAGAGAAAAGTCACCACTAATAATAATCTTTTGGGATTTCTCATTAAACAATCTTGGAGAACATTGTGAAGTTACACTCTTCATAAATTTGTTGTTTGAATCTACAAGCAGTGTTCAAGTCAAAGCGGGACTTTTGAACACAGGACCCTTTATGTCTCTATATAATCCGCTGATACACTAATGCACTTATCCCAGTGTGTCACTAGCGCCGGGACACCATCAGCGGAGACGGTTCTCTCAGTACGCCGGAGTCACGATCATGCGGCCTGCCTAATTCATGTCTGAAACGCCGGCCTCCCAGGAACTCCTTTAAAGGCCAAACATGTGGAAAGTCTTGGAGCGAGGTCAGGACTGCAGGGGGAATTTGGCGATAACTTCCACCCGCATTCCTGTAAAGTGGTGTTGGTGAAAGAGTGTGTGTACAGTTCACACACACACACAGATGTGTCTTTTCAGCAAGTTTGCCACCTAGATTTTTTTTTTTAAAGGATGGAATGTTCCAAGGATGCTGAATGTTTGTACGACCTTCTTTAAAACATTTGCACTGTTCAAATGCTTCACTGCCATTGTTTTACTGAGTCTCACCACCGTACTGTGCGTGAATTTCAAACACTTTTACACCTTAATTCATCAAGTCCCGGTTTGACTTGAACGCTCCTTGTTAAAATCAATCAGCAAGTCCTTGAATATTTGAATGTGTTATGAAGAGTTTAATGTATATCTTTAAGAACATGCTAATCCAAAACGTAAAGCATTTAGTTTGAATAAATCACTAATACTAAAGATGCTGTATATAAAATCTCTTCCATAATGTAGCTGCACAAACGATCACACTCATTTCTTTTTTTTCCCAAACTCTTGCAGTATTTTTCTGGCCTGGACATTAGCTCCTCCCCTGGCTCCTCCTCTCGTTACAGCAGAGGTGCTGAGTTAGGCAACTTTACACTACAATCTTTCTGCATTCAGGAACCTTCTTCATTAACTCCCCTTTGTTTAACTATCAGTGTGAACGCTCCCGGATGCTCTTCTGAAATCCTCCAGAAGGGGGCAGCACACTCACAAGATTGTTACAAATATGGCATCTGCAATTAGTGAAACAAGAACACAAACAGAATCTGGTCATTACAGCAAGCTCTCTTTGAAGCACGTGTTCATGCGAGCCGTCTCTCTGTGTGAGCTGAAATCATCTTTGATCAGAGGATCTTTATCATATCCTGAGACGCGGAGCGCGACAGATATCACACACTCCGTTAAAGGATTCACACTCAAAGTTTTGTTTGTAAATCCGAGTTGAGTTTCTCAGTGCGGCTCGCCGAGACGGTGTCGTTCCTCTGAGCTTCTGCTTGCACAGGAATTAATGTTGCGCGGATTCAGTGAAATCTACAGACCATCAAATTCATCAGCTTGTTTACTGCAAAGGATTTCAGTCGTCAACATTCAACTGTAACTGTCGCGTTCATTTTCTGACGGTTATAAAGATGACCGACTCTTTCCTGTGAACGTCTGAGTGTCTTTATTAGCTTCTCAGTCATTTCCTGAGACTTACGCTCATGCTTTTGTCTCTCACGTCAGTATTTTCCAGGGTTTGGACTCTCTGATTACTTAATTACTGTGAAGTTTCTGTTTTGTTAATGTTCCCTTTTGACCACACAGTATTTATTTATTAATGTTTTTTTTATTGAACTTAAAGCCACTATAGGATAAATCTGCAGTTCAGAGGCCGTTTTTAAAGATGAAAAAACGTGATATTTTGCAGAATGAGTATTTATGAATAGTTATAGATGTCTTGATCGATTATAGATGTCTTCTCGTATTTCACGTGTGGATTTATTACCTATGAATTTGAATGGAATGAAGCAGACACTTTATTACTGTATAAAAGTCAAACAAAAACATTCAGTATGTATGACCAGTTTCAGCTGATTAGAATATGACTAAACGATTATTAAGTCCACGTGACACGTGAGCTGAAGCAGGTTTAGATTTCCCAGTTTCTAGCAGTTAAATCACTCATACTATAAGCACTGCCACTGACGTTTGTTTGTGGTTCGGTCCTGGTTTTCTGAGCTCGTACCATGTCATTGCTGTTGTTTCAGGTGTGTGTGGTTACAGGGGTCATGGCCTTCCTGGGGAGTGCGGTGCTCAGGGCGGTGGCGTATCGCAGACCTTTAGGGTCACTTTACACTCCTGTCACTCGCTCCTATAGTGTCCAAAGTGAGCACACTACGGAGAAAAGGGTCCCCTATGCCAAGACCCTGAAACAGGAGGACGGACTGAGGGGACCCACCAAGCCCCTCCCCCGATCGGCGGACGCCGTGGTGATCGGAGGCGGCAGTCTGGGATGTCAGACGCTCTATCACCTGTGTAAGATGGGCATGACCAACGTGGTGCTGCTGGAGAGGGACCGACTCACAGCGGGGACGACGTGGCACACTGCAGGTACACACAACACGCCGCAGCCAGGCGCCTTCAACAGTGCTCAGGGGTTCTCTTTACATTTAAACAAGCAGAACCACAGAACCCTGAGAGGTCGAGTTGTAGAAATCTAATAAATTAAATGCTGACATTAAGATGTTGGAATTTTATATTTACAAAATGTATATTATGCAAGTCTGAACTTGAACAGTTAAAGCCGAACTGGATCAGCAGCTCAGTCTGTGGTTACCAGGCGTTCTGATCCAACTGATTTGCATATGGTTAGAGGTTTAGAAACACTTTTCCCGGTGTTTTACTCCAACAGTTCGTGTAAAGTGTGTAATAACCTCATCTGAAGTGTAATGCTCTGGTTCAGGTTCTAACACACTTAGGATCTCTATCAGACCAATACACTTCAGATGAGATTATTATACACTGCACGGTCAAAAAAAATCACCATCTGTATTTAACTGGGTGAATCGTTAAGATCCGTGTATTGGATAATTGCTGCAGTGATTAATACGGTTCAGTTCCAAACCCTCCAGCCCAAGTTATTCAATCCTTTCTTACACAACCGTGTCAGAAGTCGTATGAATGAGCATGACAGGAGATCACTTAAACACTTGGTGAAATCAAATAAATAAATAAAAAACTTGCACACAACTGTTTAATAGTAAAAGTCAGAGCATTTCCGTACACACACACACACACAGTGTGATGAGAACTGTGTGTCCATAAGAAAACCACTCGTTATTGAGACTCATCAGAACAAAGGCTTCGGTTTTGATCATAAAGACTGGATTTTGAAGTGATGGGGAAAAGGTCATGTGACCTGATGAGTCCAGACTGAGTCTATTCCAGAGTGATGGGCGTGTCAGGGTGAGAAGGGAAGCGCATGAAGCGATGCTCCCATCATGCATCGTGTCCACTGTACGAGCCTCTGGAGACAGTGTTATGATCTGGAGTCGCTTCAGCCGCTCAGGTCGAGACTCAATAACATGAAGTCACATGACCACCTGAATGTATTGAATCACCAGCACATCACATCTATGGAGTTTCTCTTCCCTGATGGCACGCGCCATATTCCAAGATGACGATGCCAGGATTCATCAGACTCAAACTGTCAAAGAGCGGATCAGGAAGCATGAGAGTGCAGACCTTAAATCCATTGAGAATCTTTGGGATGTGCTGAAGAAGCTTCACGCAGTGGGCCGACTCTCACGTCTCACATATACTATGAACTCAAAACATTCCGAGTCTTCATGTGACAGGAAAGTGAAGATGAGATGAGCAGCAGCTCATCATTTAAGATTCTTAAATGATTCGAAATTCAAGTCGAAAGATGATCAGAGTGAGATGAGGGGAGTGGTTTATATTAGATCAGTGGATCTTGGAGCATTCAGAACATCTACGCAAATGTCCATCACTTCTGAGTCACGCAGAAGCGATTAAACTGTTAAATGACACGAGCCGAGCTGTAATGCTCACATGTGTCCTAAATGAAGCTGGGTGCCAATATTTTAATCTGCACAAACATGGCCAAACTGTAGAGTCCAAAGATCTTCAGATGATCTTAAAAATCTTTAACAATAAAACACATTTAATAAATGACACTGCAGCAATATTTTGCCCTGTAAAGGGGGCGTGTCATGTGTGATGGACAGGAAGCAGCACATCTCGTATTACTGCAGGACCACATAGGAATCAATAGTTTTTTATCAGGAAAATGAAACTTGAGCTACTTACCTGAAGTTCTGCTAGGAAAAGCTGCTCTGGTTAGAGACATTTTAATAATTAGCTCCGCCCACTAATAGAAACGGACCCCAGTTCAGTACAGGTCGTCCTTGACTTACGAACAAGTTCCATTCCAGGAGCACAATCGTAAGTCCAATTTGTTCTTAAGGAAAAGTGAGTCTTGTACGCCTTTGACACGGTTGACTAAATCTCTGTCCCCCACACTGCCATCATGTGGCCAAAAACCATAACCGCATCTAAGGAAATGAATCTCACAGTGAAATGTAACAGTGTTGTCTCTGCGCCTTTAAATCGCGAGGGGAATCCCGGACGCCATTTCGTCTCAGAGCTGTTTTCCCCCTTATTGGACTGTTTTGTTCACACACACACACACACACACACACACACACACACACACACACACATATATACATCGAGTACACCAGACTTTATACATGTTATACATTCACTTACACACTGTGAAGTACTGTGTATTGTACAATACACATGAGCGATGTTTGAACCGCGGTCTGTTCATATCTGTGGAAATCGATGTATGTATTTGGTTACAGCAAGACTTGGGACATAACTCCATAACTCCATGTCTCACTCTTCTCCTGTCTGACTCTCAGGTTTATTGTGGCAGTTGAGGCCGAGTGATACCGAGGTGGAGCTTTTGGCCCACACCAGGAACGTGGTGAGCTCGGAGCTGGAGGAGGAGACGGGTCTGGAGACGGGCTGGATCGAGAACGGAGGCCTGTTTATCGCCTCCAACAAGCAGAGACTGGACGAGTACAAACGCCTCATGTCGGTAAGTCCAAATCCTCTGCCTTGTAATAAATTAAAGCCGTTTCAATCTGATCTTCTGTTTGTAAACACTATACAGGTAAACACGTTGGTGTTCTATAATAAATAATAATTGAATGACCTCTGCTCAGGAAATGCAGCCAATCATGCGCATGCTCTCTAGACACCGCGTGTAATAACTCATTAGCATACCAGAACCTGATTGGCTGTTGTATTTTATGATGCAATAGCATTACTATGTTACATACATGACCAGACGTCTTAGCAGAGATTACTGTTTACTTAATAAAAAGTTTTACACGTAGCATTGTTCATTGATTTGTTTATGATTTGGATTCTCTGCGCCTCTCCAGTTGGGGAAGGTGTACGGTATCGAGTCGTACGTGCTCTCGCCTGCAGAGACCAAAGAGCTCTACCCCCTGATGAACGTGAAGGATCTGTACGGCACCCTCTACGTCCCCAGAGACGGCACTATGGACCCTGCTGGTACCTGTACCACCCTGTCCAGAGCAGCCGCTGCCCGCGGAGCCACGGTACCACACGCGGGTTCGCTACAGAATAACGCCCAGTCTAGTCATTTTGTTTCGCTTTGCAGGGTTACAAGTAACATGTTGTTGTTTCACTAAAATATTGAGCTTCAGCCCCATAGTTTATTAATTAATTTTTAATTTAAACAGCACTTTAACATATTTTATTTTCGTTTTACTGCAGCAGTTTGCCAATGATTAAAATGTAATTATTAAGTATAGACACATTATATATTTTTTCTATTTATCTGTTTTTTTGGTGTGTGTGTTTTGTTTTTGTTACTGTAGGTCTTGAAGTTAATAATAATGTAGGTAAAAGTATATAGTAACAAAAAATATAAAAAAGATCAATAATAATAATAAGTTAAAGACACTGGAGACTCCTTCCTTTAGGCTTACAGTGTGAACACACACAGGGAAGCTGAACAGTACAGGGAACAGATCTGACTCCTCTCTGTAATCCACACCGGACTTCACTTAGTGACTCATGTTCCTTGTGATGAAATCGTTCTGCTTCCCGGCTGCAGGTGATCGAGAACTGTCCCGTGACGGGCATCCAGGTGAGGACGGACCACATGGGTGTGAGGAGGGTGCAGGCGGTGGAAGCAGAATTCGGGACCATCGAGACCCCCTGTGTGGTGAACTGCGCAGGTTTCTGTCACACTTCATTGCACTTCAAAACAAGAAGTGCATGCGTGATACATGATGCTCGGCACTCGTAAACCAAGACTTGTTCGTTTTTCAAGGCAAAATTTATTAAAAATCTTTAACTGGGTTATTCGCGGTCCGAGGTTCTACTGTATATTCAATGAAAATGTAATGATTACTACAGATAAATAAATAAATACTTCTAGTTGTTAATTTTAAATATTTATTAAGGCATTTTAGTTTAAAAAAAAAAAAAAAGAAGAAGTGTTTATTGAAGGAATAAATTGCGTTAGGTTGAGTTGACAGTGAGTTTACACGCCCGGAGATTTGTCACTTAGATTTGTGAAAATCAATAATAATAATAATAATATTTAATATTAACATGCCAGTGAATTAAACAATGTTTTCATGTTGATGCATTAAATCCCCAATAAATGCATCTAGATGAGTTTAATGTGGAGTCAGCATCGAGCTCAGAGTGTGTGCACGCGCGTGTGTGTGTGCCAGCCCCAGAAGGGGGCGCTCTTGGCTTAGCTTACACATTGCAGATGATTTCATGAACACCGGATGGACGTAAGCGCAGGTTCAGAGCTCTGAGAAGGTCGAAGGGCGCGGCTAGAAGTTACATGATGCATCTGATTCACTTCAGATTTACAAATTAAACCAGTTTAAAATGTTTATCTCTGATCGGTCAAGTGTTTGCACTCTTATCATGTCTTAATGAGTCCTTTAATGTAATTAAGTCTGAGAGGAGCGTCTCCTCCATGTCTGCATGTGTAATTAGTATTATTACATTATAATAGAACGTTGTATTATTAATTAATCCTCTTTATATGGAGAGTGAAGCTGTGACGGCTGATGGGGCACAACAGGATTTTTTTCATTATTAATTAAAATCCACTGCCCTGCTGTAAGGATAATGCTAACGCTAAATGAATTCACACATGCCGCCGTGTCCAGAAGCCCATGAGCTCAGCCGCGGTTCAGTTCGCGCGTGTCTGGGGAGTGACGTCACTTCTTTCTGTGATCACGGCCTTTAGCGATTGATCCGAGACAACAGGATGTAAATGTGCTGAAATGCTCGTGAGATTTGGTAAGGGGTGTGGCCTAATATTCTAATCATCCTGTTTGATTGACAGCTGTTTATCTGAGATTGACTGAACACAGTTAGAGTCACTCAGGAGCCAGGAGACCTCGACAGGTTCCGCTTCAGGTGTCGGGTGTGTGCAGTGTGTGTGTATGTGTGTATGTGTGTATGTGTGTGTGTAGTGAGTAGTGAGTGCTGGTTAATGACGGGTGTTTTCTCTGCCTCATCAGGTGCGTGGGCCACTAACCTGGGGAAGATGGCCGGTGTGAACGTTCCTCTCGTTGCTATGCATCACGCCTACGTGGTGACGGAGAGGATCGAGGGGATTCAGGTGACATCATCTGCCCTGTACCTATAACACGCCACACCCCCTCCCATGTGCCCAAAAAGTCCACTCTGTACCGCTCACTCTGCAGCTCTGTAACTGCCCCCTCTGTATCAGAAACACGCCCCCTGTACCATCTTGTGTGTATCAGCGCTCTCCTGTGTCCCGTCCCCATACCTGTCCTGTCCTGTCCTGTATCCTGTACCCCCTAATAACATCCCCCGCCTAAATGCCCCTGGAACTCTCCCAACATCACACGTCCCCTGTGATGTTCCTTCATGTCCAGACTCCAGTAAAAGCATCTACACCCCCCTCCCCCCTCCCCCCTGCATAAATACTCCTTTTTTCTTCTCTCTTATATCATCTTGCTTTCATGCTCGCACATGAAACATCCACGTGTGTGTGTGTCTCTCTCTCTCTCTCTCTCTCTCTCTCTCTCTATGTGTGTGTGTGTGTGTGTGGGTGGTGAGTGTCTCAGAATAAAGTGACACTGTTATTCTTATCCCTTCTTATGCAATAACACAGCTCTCACACTGCACCAGCAAAAACACAACAGACACCATGAAATCGTGTTTCTCCACAGCTGAAAGCCTCAGCCAACGTTATGCAACCTGCCTGTTGCGAGAAAGAGAGTGTGTGTGTCCGCGCCCGGGGGTCCGTGTGTGTGTGGTCGTGTTTCTGTGTGTGTGTCTGTCCGTGTTTCTGTGTGTGTGCATGTCTATGTCCATGTCCACGTGCTTGTGCTTGTCCATATGCGTGTCAGTGTGTGGTTTCAGCAGCTCTGTCCACCAGATATCCTCCCCCCCCCTCCGAGTGTTACCGTAGCCTCTGTACTGTGTGTTGTTCTTCGCTCTAGTCTGCTGTGTTCAGGTGTTTCAATCTGAGAGAGCAGAAGCTGACGGAGCTGAGAGAGTTAAGCCCTTAAACTAGTGCGCACTTCACATCAGGCTGAACAAAAACAACTGACTTAATACGTCTCATACTTTCATTCTGTTTAATTAACGTGTGTGTGTGTGTGTGTGTGTGTGTGTGTGTGTGTATGTGTGTGTATGTGTGTGTATGTGTGTGTATGTGTGTGTATGTGTGTGTATGTGTGTGTATGTGTGTGTGTGTGTGTGTGTGGAAGAGGGAACAAACGATTTTGGGCAAAAGGTAAATGGAGAATAAGAGTGTAATGTTCTTTTAAAGTTGTAAGGAGTGCAGCGTTGTTCTGTTGAATGAGACACTCGGCGTTGTGAACTTACAGGAAACTAATCCACAGTGCTGCAGTGCAGTGAAGCAGAGTCACTGTCTCCTATACCGGCGCGTCCCCGGGTGTTTGATTCCTTTTACACCAGAACTGCCTTCAGTGTGTTTCTGTTTAATTAAACATCACCACGTCCACGTGTTCTCACTTTATTCTGTGTGTTCTGTGTGCACTCAGTTCCTGTCTGTAGAAACACTTTCTCTCACCGGCTTCGCTTTTAAAGTTAATATGAAATAAAATGCAGCGCACGTTTCTCAGAAAAACACAAAGGATCGTAAAGATAATTAATCAACTACATTTGACTCATTTGCATATCATTTGCATATCATTTGCATATCACTGACCGATGTTCACTTGCGATGCCGTCATCAGTCAGAATCTCTCGTCATGTTTTAATAAAAGTGATTTAAACTCTGATGTGGTTTGTTGATTGATTGATTGATTGATTTTTCCAGAACATGCCCAACGTGCGCGACCACGATGCCTCGGTCTACCTCCGCCTGCAGGGCGACGCTCTGTCTGTGGGAGGCTACGAGCAGAATCCCATCTTCTGGGACCAGGTGAGCGTCCTGCATGGGGCGCTGTTGCTTCCACACACACACACACACACACACACACACACACACACACACACACACAGTGGGTGTAAAACATGCAGGTCTAAAGCTGCAGTGTTTCTCGGTGTGAGGTGCGAGTGTGTGTGCGGCTCTAAATTCGGTATCTGTGTGGGAGTTTTATCCGATTTCAGTCACGACGGCAGCACAGCCTCGCTCGAGTGGAAGTGTAACTTTTAGAATATTTGTGTCTTTTACAGCGTGTTGTGTGTGTAAGTGTGTGTGTGTGTGTGTGTGTGTGTGTGTGTGTGTGTGTGTGTGTAAACATATGTGTTTTTGTCACTAGATAGTTAGTGAGTGAGTAATTCTATCTGAGGTTGTCTCTGCCTGTCTCTGTGTCTCTGGTTGTCTGTGGACGTCTGTGATTGTGTGGTTTGTGGGCGTGGTAGAGGTGAACAAATCGCAGAAGTAGCTCATGTGTGTTGTACAAACATAGACACTGCAGTTCACCAATGTTTACAGTTATATAGAATATTTACAGTGTGTTAATAAATTGGTTAAAAGACTAAAGTCTGATGTATTGTATGTGTGTACACAATGCCCCCCCCCCCCTCCTGTCAGGGTTTAAAGGTAAAGTGCAGCTTAATTACTTTATATTTTCTATTAATCATTTTTACGCTAATATTTTTGGGTTGTGGAATGATGACTCATCGGAGTGTCCATTATTCACATTAAGACAAAATGGCGTTCGGGATTCCCCTCGTGATTTAAACGCGCGGAGGCAACATTTCAAGGTCAGATTCATTTTCTTAGACGCGCTTATGGTTTTTGGCCACATGATGGCAGTGTTGGGAAAGGGGACAGATTTAGGCAAGTGAAACGCTTTTATATTGTATATTTATGTCAAAGGTGTATAAGATCACTCTGTCAGTCCCCGACTTGGAAACAAATCCAACTTACGAACGCGCACCTGGATTGGACATTGTTTGTAGTTAGGGGACGACCTGTATGCAGGATATGTAAGTTTGTGTCTGTAATGGTCTGTGAGTTTGTCTGCATTTTAGTGAAGTAGAGACGCATTAATTGCAATTTACGTGGCTGGTTCAGGTTTTTGTTTCTGATTTTGTCTTGAATTACACGCAACAAGCTCTTTTCCTGAGCTTCTCCATAATTTGGTCATGTCCATCAGCGACAGCTACCAACCAGCGCTAGCACATGCTTCCTCTAACACATGTGAAGCTGCCATTAGGGGGCGATGTTACACAGTCGGTGGAAAGCGCTATCCTGCTTGTCTGAGCTCTGTGTCGGTGCATGTTGTGTAGTGTCTGTGGTCAACTCAGGGTGCATGTGTGTTTGTGTCTGTAATTGTGTCAGTGTTTGTGTCATTTAGCTGGTGATTTGTGCATCTGTGGCCCTCTGTAAATATCAACAGTTGTGTCTGAGTGCTTCCCTGTCTGAGCTTCTCTCTGTTTGTCTGTACGCGTGTCGGAGCGTCTGTATGCGTGTCGGAGCGTCTGTATGTGTGTATGTCTGTGCGTCTGTCTTGCTGTCTCGCTGTCCCTGTCTGTGATTTATCAGATTGTACACAGGTCGTATAAACTCTTCTGTTTTTCGTTACAGGTGTCTGATAAATTTGCCTTCAGCCTGTTTGACCTGGACTGGGACGTCTTCATGCAGCACATCGAGGGAGCAATTAACCGTGTCCCTGCTCTGGAGCGGACTGGGATCAAGTCCACCGTCTGTGGACCCGGTACACACACCGAGATTCACACCAAAATGGTTGTCCGTGACCTTGAGGCTGATTGGCTCACGTCACCGTGTGCGTGCGTGTGTTGATTGGCCGAGGCAGTAGCTCTTGAGTCTGTGACTCGCTATGATGGGAGCTGACAGGCGTGTAATGTTGTTGTCACAGTGCAGGAGCTCCAGGTCAAATCCACACACACACACACACACACACACACACACACACACACACGCAGCTTCAGGTGCTATGCTAAAACTAGCATCAACCAGTGTTACTGGTTTGGAGAAAATTAAACACAGAAGGTCTTTTACAATGGTAAAACTTACTGTTTCGTCAGGATAATTAGTTCAGAAAGTTTTTACTTTAGTGTAAAATGAATCTACAAAATTCTCCATCTTACTGACACGCGAGTCTGTGATCCAGTGAGTTTCTGATTTGATGAGTCAGTGAATCCGTAAATCAGTTAGTCTCTTATTTGTTGAGTGAGGGTCAGTGAGTCGGTGATTCAGTGAGTCGGTGATTCAGTGAGTCGGTGATTCAGTGAGTCGGTGATTCAGTGAGTCGGTGATTCAGTGATTCAGTGAGTCATTTAGTTGGTGATTTGGCGAGTCAGTTTGTAAATCAGAATAATTTACACTATCTGCTAAAAACACGGCGTTAACAGGCAGAGCGTGAGGAGCGAGTGTTCATCTGTTCGACAGATTTTTAAGGAACATTTTTATTTAACAAAAAAAAAAAATTGAAAAGTTATCTTTTTTTTTTTTCAGAATCGTTTACTGCAGATCACAAGCCGCTGATGGGCGAGGCTCCTGAAGTCCGAGGATTTTTCCTGGGATGTGGCTTCAACAGTGCAGGTCTCTCTCTCTCTCACACACACACACACACACACACACACACACACACACACACACATTTCTCCCATACAGTATTTATTTATTCATTTATTTAGTTAGTTTTTATCTTGTTTTTTCCTTCTTCTTATTTTTCCTTGCACCCACCTGTCTTTCTTTTTTTCTTCCTTGCTTTGTTCTTTTGTCTTCTGTTCTAGTTAACCCTTCCTCCCTTCTTTCTATCTTTTATTGTTTGATCATCACTCTGGCGTCTCAGTAATCTGGTGTCTGACCCTCAGATCCTCTTGTTTAGGGATGAGTACAGCTCCACAGTCTGATCTGGGATCAGCAGACGGTTTCTCAGAGTTCTGTAGCTGTGCGTGATTAGTGCGTGATTAGCACATGATTAGAACATGATTGGTGCGTGATTAGCACATGATTAGCACATGATTAGAACGTGATTAGTGTGATTGACAGGTATGATGCTGGGAGGAGGCTGTGGGAGGGAACTGGCTCACTGGATCATTCACGGCCGGCCGGAGAAGGACATGTACGGATATGACATCAGGTACTTACGTGTGTGTGTGTGTGTGTGTGTGTGTGTGTGTGTGTGTGTGTGTGTGTGTGTGTCTTTTCTCTGCCTAAACAAGCATTATTGTTAATCTGTGAGAGATACTGCTAGAGATATACTGTGTGTGTGTGTGTGTGTGCGCTTCATGCTGTTTTCCTAACAGCCTGTCAAAGTTGTTTCAAACCACACACACACACACACACACACACACACACACACACACACACGCTGCAGTGTATGGGACATCATTACCACTGACTTATATCCAAAACCCTGAGGCCTGTTGCATTTGTTCCATGCTCACAAACACATTATGCAACCACGTGTGTGTGTGTGTGTGTGTGTTGTAGGAGGTTCCATCATTCCCTAACCAACAACAACCGCTGGATCCGAGAGCGCAGTCACGAGTCCTACGCTAAGAACTACTCGGTGGTGTTTCCGTTCGATGAGCCTCTGGCGAGTCGCAACATGAGGACGGACCCCTTTCACCAGGTCCACACCCACACACACACCCACACACACATCCACACACACCCACACACACCCACACGTGTTTACACAGGAAACAACTCCTAACCCCCTGGAAATAACACTAACACAGATTTCAGACCATGCCGACCTTAAAGGCAAGGTTTAAGCCCCGCCCACTTTACAGCGCAATCCAATTTGAAAGATTTGCATATTGTTACATAATTTAGTTTTAAGCTTTGAGTGTTTTGATGTTTGTGATCTCGCACTGCAGTGGAACACGGGAAACCTCTGTCTGACGTTACAGCAGCTGTAAACACTCGTCCCCTCGCTAGGGAGACTTGTTCAGTGAAAACGATGATGTGCCAAGACTTATTGTTTGAAGAAAAAGACTTCTAAGGACTTTAAACACTTTACGATAGAAGCCAAAGACTTTCAAAGGCGTTATA
>QNUK01000406.1:415000-427500 GCA_013621035.1 Clarias magur | reverse complement strand
TCACTCCGAGGACATGGGCATGATCAGCATCCAGGGACCCAAGAGGTCTCTCTCTCTCTTTCTCTCTCTCTCTCTCTCTCTCCATCACACACACACACCTCATGGCTCCTATAGCCACACCTCCTTCACAGGAACTTCACTCCGTGTAGATGAATGTAGGGAGTCTCCAGTGTCAGTGTTTTGTAACAGAGAGACGTAAAGCTCTAACTTTAACTGTCCTGTAATTTCATTACATCATCACATTATAATGAGGTAGATTTCTGCTAGTCTAGTCTAGACTTTGTCTAGTCATAGTACCGGTACTGTACACTATTGTGTAATGTGTGTTAATGTGCCTGTCTGTGAGCTAATGCTTAATTAATTATCAGTAAGGGATCAGCAGCACTGCAGCCCAGTGTCCCAGAGCTCGGGACCAGACGTCTCGTCTGAGGAGCACGGTGGTGACCTTCTGACCATCGTCTCACTCCGCCATCTCCTGTCCTCACTTAGTCTCTCTACAGCACTAAGGATGTTGCTGAATCATAGTCACATGACCAGAGTCCTGAGGTTTAATAGTCACGTGGTGACGTCGTGGCATTATAACGTTGTATCAGTCTGGTAACATTTTAACATCATGAAGCGGAATGTTGCTGGTGTCATAGTGACATAATATCGTAGAACGTTTGTTGAGTCTCGACTAATCAGTAACATTAATAAGCTGGATTGTGTTATTAATGTTGTTGTTACGTCATCATTGTAACATTGTAATACAGTAACATTGTAGCAACATGTTTTATTCTCATTTGAATATCATGAACTGATTTCAGGTTCAGTCAGGATTAATTCAGCAGAAGCCACGCCCTTTCATTAATACTGGCTAATTCAGAGGCCACACCCCCTTGACTGGTGTCTGTGATGTTCCGACTTTTAGAACCGTGACCAAGCCTCGCGCTCTTCATCAGTCCTCAGTATTCCACTCAGACCCTCGTCCTCCTCATACACACAGTACACGACCGAGCGAGGAAACCGAAAGGAGGAGGGAGGAAGTGAAAGACACGCGGTTGCATGATCAAACCTGAACCTGTTAATTATACAACTTTTAATGATTACAAGCTGTTAATTACATACAGAGGTGTTCATTGTGTGTGTCAGAGTTTGGATGTGATCAACAGCTTGTGTGTGTGTGTGTGTACAGTCGGGATTTGCTGCAGGAGGTTGTAGATGTGGATCTGAGTAACGAGGCCTTTCCTTTCTCCACACACAAAATAGTGACAGCTGCTGCACACAAGGTCAGTTTCCCTTTATATAAACACCTGTGTGTGTGTGTGTGTGTGTGTGTGTGTGTGCATAGCGACAGTTAAACCTGTAAGTCTCTCTCCTCACGCTTGGGTTCGAGTTCTCACCATGCAGTCAGGACCAGAGAACGCGTGAATAAGCTGCTAGTGGTGACGAAGGGGCTCGGCGCTGTTTTGGCCACGCCCCTTGTTGAAGTACATTTCGGCTAGTCGTGTGTCTGTGCCGTGAGTCCCGCAGACACTCAGTCAGTGTATTAAGGTGATAAACTGATATCTGAAGGTCGTTGCTGAAACTGAACCCGGACGTCACTGATGTCTGGATCACATGACCTGCAGACTTCACGGAGATGTTTGACTCGCAAATCTGCTTAAATATAAATAATAATCGGAAGCTAATATTTTGTTACGAGTGGTTTGTACGTTTATTCTGAGCCGACATGAAGCTTGAGTGCGTCTGGTGCAGAAACAGGAATAAACCTGCTGAAGGCTGCAGACCGGAGATTGATCCACTAAAGACATGAGTGCCCAGTCTGTTCCTCTGTACAGAGCCGAGAGTGAACAGGAGTAATGGTGCGCTGTGTCAGCACACACACACACGCACACACACACGCACACACACACGCTCGCGATTTATTCCAGTTAACTCTCTGTCTCTTCACCACACAGGCACTTCCTTACAATTAGTTTCTGCAGAATCGACACAAACTCTTTAAGTTTACTTCCTTTACTTTTGTAAAAAGTCCAAGTCATCTGTATTGTTTTATTAACACAGGGTTAAATCTCATACACAAACCCAGAATGGTATCTTTAGGCTCCGCCCAGCCGTGCAGCGCCGGTGTGAAGCTGAACGTGTGTGAGAGTCGCAGGTTATTTATAGCGAGTGCTGAGTGAGCGAGTGTATTGTTTTAATGATGCTTCCGGCTCCGGATTCTTTCTCGCTGAGGCCACAAAATTCAGCTTTACTGGCTGTGTGTGTGTGTGTGTGTGTGTGTGTGCAGGTACGAGCCATGCGCCTGTCCTTCGTCGGAGAGCTCGGCTGGGAGCTGCACATCCCTAAAGACTCCTGCCTGCCGGTGTATCAGGCCGTCATGGCTGCCGGCGCAAAATACGGCGTCCAGAACGCGGCCTACAGAGCCATCGACTCACTCAGCATCGAGAAAGGTGAGCTTCAGGACCATCCTCCAATCCTGACCAATCAGTAAACGGCACTGCTTTTAGCTCCGCCTCCACACATACAGTAACTCTTAGTTCAGTAACTTAAAAAGAAGAAAATAGAAATTCAGTGTGAAATAGTGAAAGCTTTATCAGGTTGTTTCTCTGAGAGAAGCGTTACAGATGCGGTGTGGAACCTTTTACCAAGTTCAGAACTTTGATGAAGAACCTGCTTGTGTTGTTCCAGGAGCTCCACGTTAAGCTCTTGTTCTAGACATTTAGAGTTCATTCCGTTCTCCTGCGCTCTTCAGCGGTTCTTCGAGTGTTAATTAGATGCTTTCGAGTTCTCCTCTGCCACTAAACCCTTCTCCTGCTTTACTCTGCACCGATCCTTTAAGGGTTCTCCTTCCTGTTTCTCAGGCTACAGACACTGGCACGCTGACCTGCGTCCTGATGACACGCCCCTGGAGGCGGGGCTTGCGTTCACCTGTAAGATGAAGTCGTCCATTCCTTTTCTGGGACGTCAGGCTCTGGAGACGCAGAAGGCTGAAGGTCTGCGCAGGAGAATCGTCTGCTTTACCACTGACGAGTGAGGCGCTCTCTCTCTCTCTCTCACACACACACACACACACACACACACACACACACACACACACACACGTGCACCTCCTGACCCCCATCACCCAGTCACCTAGTTCACCGCTCTTCCCTCCTTGAATCACCCCACAAGAGCTGCAGTGTTGGAGACGCTCTGACCCGGTCGTCTAGACATCACAGTGGCCCTCGTCACACTCGCTGCAGTTACACTACAGTGCTTCCTTAACGTGACACCTGGAACTGGGTGGGATCTATCAGGCAGTGAGTGAAGCTCAAAAAATCGACAAGGTGTAAAGGCTAGAGCGAATTTGACAACGACCAAATTGTGACGTCTAGACGACTGGGTCAGAGCGACTCCATAACTGCAGCTCTTGTGGGATGTTTCTGGTCTGCAGTGCTCAGGACGTACCAGAAGAGCTCCAAGGAAGGAGAACTGACCACAGGATCATGGGGGTGTCAGGGGTCACTGACGCGCAGGAGGAGCGAAGGCTGGCCCGTGTAGTCTGATCCAGTAGAAAACTGCTGAAAAACATAACGCTGGTTCGACACAGAACACACAGAGCAGCGCAGGTTTAGTGGCAAAAAGGGCGGCAAACTCGATGTAGGTGGCTGGTCATAATGTTATGGCTGATCGGTGTACATGCACCTGATACACACTCCTGATATAGACACAATAATGTACACACACTCCTGGTGTTTCTCCTGGTGTTTCTCCTGGTGTTTCACGCTTGTCACATTATTTCTATTTCACGCCTTCACGAGTACAATGCGATGTTTCTGTACTTGTACAAGGATTCCCAGAGGGTGTCTGCGTGCCTGTCTGCGTGTCTGTGCGCCTGTGTCTCTTTGTGTGTATTTGTGCGTGTCTCTCTGTCTCTGTGCGCGTGTCTCTCTGTGCGTGTGTCTGTGTATCTGTGTGTGTGTGTGTGTGTGTGTAGATATGATGACAGTTAAGCGTTTGCTCTTGTCTCTCTCCGCGCAGGCGTGTGCCCATGTTCGGGTTGGAGGCTATTTTCCGTAACGGTGTTCCGGTCGGACATTTGCGGCGCGCTGAGTTCGGCTACGCCATCAACAAAACCATCGGCTACGGATACATCCGCAATCCAGATGGAGGGGTGGTGAGTTACAGAGCACACACTCACACACTCACACACACACACACACACACACACACACACACACACACACTCGTCTGTGTCATGACGTGACCGTGTACAGCAGTTCCCTGATGTTCTTCCTGATCTCAGTGGGAACCGTTTCGCTGGTGGAATTCACACAAACGTCTGATCCATTCACAATTCAACTGCACACACACTTACAAGAGGCAAGACAGATTGTCACCGCCACTGAATCCTGATCTATCACACGTGCTTCTTTACATTCTCATTAGTATTGGCACCTTTCTTTCCACAAACAAACAAACAAAAAAACAAACAAAACCCCAAAACACACAGGGCTCTTCAGTCACGTTATTGTTTCCTGCACTGATGAACGTCGCATCTCATTTTCTCGTTTCATTACTTTTACTCCTGATCTGTGAACATTTCCTAGAAATTAAAAATCTAGAAAGCTCAGAAAATGAATTTTATCTAAGATTTTTATTCTCATCTACTTGATCAGTTCAGAGCTCGGTACACGGCATTTTTACTCCTTTCACTCCCACTGGTTCCGACCCAAAACCTGAACTCTGTCCATACGAGTGTACGATTAATCCTTTCTTTTTTTTTTTCAGGTGAACGCTGATTTCATCCGTAGTGGCGAGTTCACTCTGGAGAGAATGGGTGTGGTCTATAAGGCCGACGCCCACCTGAAGTCCCCGTTTGACCCGGACAACAAGAGAGTCAAAGGAATCTACAGTTAGGTGTGAACATCTTCACTGCTGAAGGTTCACCAGAAGCAAAGACACAACGATAAAGCTGCTGTTACACACATGAGCACACACACACACACACACATGAGCACACACACACACACACACATGAGCACACACACACACACGAGCGCGCACACACACACATGAACACACACCCACACGAGCACACACACACACATGAGCCCACACATACGAGCATACAGACATACGCGCACACACACATGAGCACACGCACACACATGAGCACACATACGAGCATACACACACACACACATGAGCACACGCTCAAGACTTTTCCAGCAGCGCTAAACCCACACTTTTTTTCTTTTTTTTTTTACCCCTTCAGCAGTTTTTCGAGTTCTTACAGCTTTGAGGAATGTGTGTGTGTGTGTGTGTGTGTGTGAGTACATATATAAAATAATAAAAAACATGAGACTATGTGACAGTTTACAATTTTGTGTGTTTGCCAACGAAGCACATCTGACATCTTTGGCCCTGATGTCGTCTTAGAAATTGTTCTCATCTGACGAATAAATGTAAATGCGATTATGAGTAATGAAGTGAAAATGCCACGTACTAACCTGCACTGCTGTTTTGTGTTTTTTAAATTTTATTTCATAATCCAGTTTTGCGTTATTGTTACTACATTTTTTCCCTTCATTTCACACACTCCACACGGTGGTGCATGTAGCTGGAGCTGCGCGATCACCTCGGGAATCTTCTATAGTTCTCCTAGTCGCTCTTCTACAAGGCAAAGAAACACACGCACACGCACACACACACACACGCGCACACACACGCGCGCATTTTACTAAGAGATAAACTTTTAGCCCTGGAGACCCAGAGAGCTGCTTGTGCACAAACACACTGAGACCCTCATCACAGTCATGATGTAATATTTAATACACACACACACACACACACACACACACACACACACACACACACTGCTCCTGTATCATCTCTTGGAACTTTCTTCAGGATTCCTGCACTAAGCAGTGTTTAAAATTTCAGCACTCAGATACGTAAATAATTTCTGCACGCGGTCAGTTCAGTGTAGCGTAGCGTTGCAGATACAGTAGCTACACAGTAGCACAAAGCCACATTCTGTGTGTTCTTGATGTCGGTACTAACACAGAAGTGCACTTAGTTTCGTCCACATACGCTCTGAATACAGTGTAGTGTAGTGTACTCTTGTAGTGCGGTGTAGTACCGTATGGTGTAGTATAGTGTAGTAAGTTATAATACTGTATGATGTAGTAAAGAGTTGTATGATGCACTACAGCAATAGTAATACTGTGTAGTACAGTGTAGTACAGTACAGTATCACACAGTGTGGTCCTGTATAGTAGAGTATGGTGTGATATGGTACAGTAGTGTAGTATGGTATAATATAGTACTGTATAGTACGGTATAGTACAGTATGGTATAGTACAGTGTTGTGTATTGTGGTACAGTACAGTATGGTGTAATGGAGTATAGTAAATTATAGTTTACTATAATTAGTACACTATAGTACCGTATGGGTTAGTATGGTACTGCACGAGTATGGTTGATGTGTAGTTTAGTGTAGTGTGGTATAATGTGGTGCACTACAGTGTAGAACAGTATCTTGTAGTATTGTGTCGTAAGGCACACCACATTATGGTTAACATGTACTATGGGGTATTTCAGTACTGTGAGTACAGTATGGTGTAGTATAATACAGTATGCTGTAGTATAGTACTGTGTGTAGTATCATAGTATGGTATACTAGAGAATGGCTTAGTGTTAGTGTGTTCAAATGAGTTTATAGATTCAAATATAAATATTATGATTGAGTTTAAATATAGTACTGTATAGTAAAGTTCAGTGTGGTACAGTATAGTGTAGTATAGTATACCACAATATGGCTAACATAGTATAATATGTATGAAGCCCGTACCTCAGCTGAGAAGTAAGAGATTGCGAAACTAAGTGCACTCCGGTGTTCGTATTGATCGTCCTGGTGCACAGTGTGAATTTGGTGGTGGGAAAATCGGACATTCTCAGATGTTCACCAAATTCACACTGCGTGTTAGGGAAGTCAAGACTAACGCAGGAGTGTACTTAGTTTTATTCTGACACACTCTGAAGCTAAGGTGCATTTTTTTTCATATAGTACAGTATGGTATGTTATAGTGCGGCGTGGTGTAGGACGGCGTGGTGTAGGGCGGCGTGGTGTAGGACGGCGTGGTGTAGGACGGCGTGGTGTAGGACGGCGTGGTGTAGTACGGCATACCACGGTTATATGTGCAGTATATTACAGTACTCTTGCTGGGTGTAGTATAGTTTCGAACAGCATGATATAGTATACTGGGATGGAATACCACAGTATGGTGCAGTGTAGTACAGGATATGATGATATTGTAGTATCATTGCAGGATGTTATATAGTGGATGTAGTATAGTGTAGTATGGAATAGTACAGTATGGTCTAATGCAGTATGGGATATTACAGTGTAGTATAATAGCATAGTAAAGTGTAGAACATTTTCATACAGTATGGTGTAGTACAGTAAGTAAAGCCTTTATTTTGTCACATATACATTACAGCACAGTGAAATTCCTACTTCGCATATCCCAGTGTAACTGGGGTCAGAGCGCAGGGTCAGCCATGGTACAGCACCCCTGGAGCAGACAGGGTTAAGGGCCTCGCTCAAGGGCCCAACAATGGCAACCCGGCTGAGCTGGGAATCGAACCGCCGATCCTCCGATCAGTATCTCAGTGCCTCAGCCCTCTGAGCCACCGCTGCCCCTAGAAAGACAGAATACAGTATTACAGCATGGTGTCGTGTACAACAAGTCCCTGACTTGCGAAACATTCGAGTTATGAATTTCTGCAAATACAAACAGACCACAGATTTACGAACATTCATAGATACGAAACAAATCACAGAAGTAGCTCACGTACAGTATTGTACAAAGAATAGACACTGCAGTGCACCAGCTAGCGATATTTACACTTGTATGCAATATTTTCAGTGTCCAAGTGAATGTATGAATTTCAATGTGCAAGTGTTTGTAAAAAGTCTCAACGAGACAGAATTCACAGTCCAATACAGCTCTGAGACAAAATGGCGTCTGTTCAAGCACGCAGCAAACACCCTGTAGCATTGCCCATCAAAGTATGGTGTAGTATAGTGTGGTGTCATGTTTTAGGGTATAACATGGTGCACAGTATAGCAGTGTGGTGTAGTGTAATGTAGTACAGCACAGAATTGTGTAATGCAGTGTTAGTACAGTATAGTATAGTGAAGCGCGGTGTAGTACAGTTGTGTAGTACAGTATATTGCAGTATGGTACTGTATATTACAGCATGCTGTTGTATCGTGTAGAACAGTACAGTATAGAACAGTATGGCTTAGTGTAGTATAGAGTAGTACAATATAGATAAAAAAAAGATTTTTCTAAGAGTAGATATAAGTGAATGGCCTTGTCACTAACAAGTACTGAGCGTCTGCTTCCTCCAGTTTAGCTCCATACTGGCTACTGTTGTCAGCAAAATTAGCTTTGCAGCTCAAATGCACAAAAAAAAGTGAAACAAGTTTGAAATATGTTTGCATTGTTTTATTTGTAAACTGTATTTGCAGTTGAAGCACATTTGACATTTCCAGCACTGATGTCATCTTATAAATTGTTCTAATCTGATTCATGTACGTACAATGAGTTTATGAGCAATACAATGAAAAGGTCACATATACTGAAATGATAGCGGTGCGAGATTTTTTTCATAATCCAATAGTTTTTTGCATTTATTACTAGCGTAAACATTTTTATCTTTATTTCATTGTACTTTTACTTGGTGCTCCCTGGAATAACCCTGCGTTTCCCCCAACAGAGACCTGCAGCCAGACAAACTCCCACCTTTATTTCTGCTGGACAGATATGCTAAAGCTAAAGTTAAATAATTATCAGCTCTAACAACACAATCCAGATTGGCTGAGCAGACACACATGAGCTGGTGACACAACAAGCAGAAATAATAGTTTAAACCTGTACTTACATGTTGTTGTTGTTGTTGTTAGCTCTGTTGTGTCAATAAACATTGATGAGGAAATAAATGTATTTATATAAGGTTACAACAAAGCACTAATCACACATTACAGAAATTACAATAAACTGTAATGAAATTATAAATATGCATAAACCATAAATCAAACCGAACCATTTCCTGTATATCTAATAAAGGAAATAACTATAAGCAAAAAAGGTATAATCCTATCATCACATCATCTAGCTTCTTATTTGTGTAGCTCAGCTCTGACCACACCCACTTTGGGTGAAATATCGTTAACAAACATTTAACTCTGTAAACAGGTTACTTTTGGTTGTTTTGTGGCTGATGCTGTAAACGCAGTCAATTCAGACAAATTGCTGTTTAATTTTACTTTGGTGAAGCATTTTTATTTCTATTCGTGCCATTGAAGCCTGTGTGTGTGTGTGTGTGTGTGTGTGTGTGTGTGTGTGCGCGCGTGTGTCTCGGAGCTGGAGCTGAAAGACGGTATGTTATCCAGTGTGCTGGGGCTGAACCTCTGTGGGGCCGTGACGAGGAGCCGCCGCTCGGCTTGGTTCACACGGAGGCGCGTGTGGCTGGAGCTCGACTAACACCTGGGGAATCTCCTGTTTCTCCCAGTTCCCCTGGAGAACGAAAAGAAAACAGTCAAACTCTACTTATGAGTGCAACTGTGCTACTAGGCTTACTGGATGAAACCCAGAGAGCTGCTTGTGCACAAACACACTGAGACCCTCATCACAGTCATGATGTAATATTTAACACACACACACACACACACACACTGCTCCCGTATCATCTCTCGGAACCTTCTTCAGGATTCCTGCACTAAGCAGTGTTTAAAATTACAGCACTCAGATACGTAAATAATTTCTGCACGCGGTCAGTTCAGTGTAGCGTAGCGTTGCAGATACAGTAGCTACAGTGTAGAAGAGAACAGTACAGGAGATTAAATAGAGATATTTATGTGTGTGTGTGTGTGTGTTTTACCTGATATCGGGCAGTACATGTTTATATTCAAAAGTTTGCAGTATAGATGTTACTGATTGTAATATATTGGAGAGGAGAGGCTCAGATCTCAGCTGAAGAGCGAGAGATTATGAAACTAAGTGCACTCCAAAGTACACTCCAAAGCTGAGGTACAGTGTGGTGTAATGTGGTATACAGTACAGAAGATAAAATAAAAGAATATATCCATGTAAAGTCGTCCTGTAACTGAGATCAGAAAGCAAATGTCTAGACACGTGACCCTGAAGTGTATATTTTTAAAGCCTAGTGTGTTAAAGCGAGAGTGTTAGATCTCAGTTCGGAAGTTCAGACATGAAGTGAAGCCCACCTTGGTGCTCGTATCGATCGCTCTGACTCACACTGTGAATTTTTAATAGAAATCTGAAAAGTCACCGTGTGCCTTAAGACCAGTGAACCATCAGATTTCAGTCTTCCGTGGAGTTTCTAACATGCTCATGGCTGCATGACTGGTGTTCCAGGGCGAGTACTCACAGGGAAGCGCTCGGCGGTGGAGCGGTTACAGTGCATGGAGATGGGCGAGGTGGTGTACAGGGAGTCGAGGACCTCCGCACTGAAGGCGTCCCAGGTCACGGACGAGAACTCGTCCTCCACGCTGGTCTGAGAGCAGCTGCAGCCCTCTCCGCCATGGAACCTGACACAAATGGCAAGAAACCGCGGGATTAGATTACTGCCTTATCGTTTCTATAGTAACAGCTCGTTCACAGGAACTCGTACACACACACACACACACACACACACACACACACACCTGTTAACGAGGCTGAAGTATCTCCGCAGGTAGTCCGGGTCTACATGACTCTTACAGAGCTCCAGCTGTGTACGTGGGTAATAGTGCACATAATTCACACACATCTCCTCCATGATCCCGAATCCACCCTGAATACACACACACAAAGCAGCATTTAACTCTATTTCAGGGCCATTTAGTTGAAAGCACTGCAGCACTGGACCAGATTCTCCACAGGAAGAGGAGAGGACGAAGTGTGACGTCGCACTGACATAATGTCACACTTAGAGAATTTCAAATGAATTCAATCAAATGAGTAAAATGTCTGATTCCCCATCCGGCCTGTTTACATTCACAAATCAGTTCCTTCGTTTTATTTAAAGTTTCTTCATGTTTTTACTGACAGTGCATTGTTTTTTTCAACCGAGTTTATATTTTAGCTCAGAGTCACAATCGGAGGCGGGAAAAGTACATAAATCCTGTCTGAGTGAAAGAAGAGATTCAAATATCATTCAGTAAAAGTAGACAAACTCCATTTACATGTGTACTGAGGAAGAGTACAGAAAAACTCGCCTTCACATTAACTTGTGTAATTAGCCGTCTAACTGAGCCCACAACCATCACAACTGCTGACTTAAATATCTGAATTACAAGTCAGCTTAAGAGTTTGACCTGGGTGCAGGTTGTGTCAACTAAACAGCAATGTGAAATATTTAGTGTGGCCAGCAAATTCCTCTAAAGGTTGAGTAAACTTAAACGAGCTGTAATGAACTAAACTACAGTGGAACCTTGGATTACGAGCATAATTCGTTCCAGAAGTGGGCTCGTATTCCAAAACACCCGTAAACCAAATCAAATCTTCCCCATAAGAAATAATGAAAACTAAAATAATTCGTTCTACAGCCAAAAAATTAATAAATACAGAAAAATAATTAATACAATATATAAAGTAAAAATAAAACAAATTAACCTGCACTTTACCTTTAAAAAAAGTTAAAATAAATCCCAACAGATAAGTGTTTCCGTTTGTGTGCGCAGACGCTGTGCAAACACACACACAACGGAAACACTGTTTTAACGGGAAAAAAGAAATCTCTCTAATGACACTCGCGTGAGCGCAGACTAACAGAATCACTGCTGTAAAGTAAAAAGTACAAAAAACAAATGAAACAGCACCTTACCTTTGAAAAGAATCGCGACAGAGCAGAGTTTCTGTGTAAAGCAGAGTGTGTGTCTGTGTGAAGCCGGGGAGGTGGGGTGTAAAGGCGAAGCGTGTGTGTATGGGTGTCAGTGTGAAAAAGCTTGGCACTCGTAAACCAAGACATGCTCGTTTTTCAAGTCAAAAAGTGTATATGTGTGTGTGTGTGTGTGTGACAAAATCACAAAATTTGAGCTATGAAAGAATAAATATATATTGTGTCACTGTTTAATATATAAAACTGTAATCATGGAGATAAATATCAGACTTGGAATCGTTCTGTTCTAGGAAACAAATCGACCTCGCGGTGGGAAGAAGAGCTTCAGATCTAGATGGTGTGTATTGTGTGTTCACACTCACCACTGTGGCTTTTGCCCGGTCTTCTGTGTTAAATATGCATTTTGTTAAGAGCTCATCACCCTGAGAGAGAGAGGGGGGGGGCGGGGGGTTGAGAGGGAGACAGAGAGGAAGTGAGAGTACAATCTTGTGATCAGCTGCTATTTAAAAGCGGCCGGGTGTTTGGCAGGTCAGTGTGAAACTGACGCTCCTGCTGTGTGTGTGTGTGTGTGTGTGTGTGTGTGTGTGTGTGTGTGGGAGCTGATATCGACGGTCTAAATG
>QNUK01000406.1:407500-410000 GCA_013621035.1 Clarias magur | reverse complement strand
GACATGATCGGTCATGTGATCAAACTGAACACCGGCCCAGTCCAGTCATTGGTTGATCCACCGGTGCGTCTCAATTATAAATGCAATAAATCGAATAAATTCATCAATTAAAAATATATTTCTATCTATTTTCTTTTTCAGCACACAAAAGAATCGTGATTTGTGACTAAATCGATTTCCCGTCTAATCTCTAAAAAATATTTTAAAATACAGGGGAAGCTGCGCTCCTTCCACAAACGTTACATAAAACTTGTGAACCGTGAACAAGCTGTTGCTATGGAGACAATAATGCATCACAGGAAAAGCATTAATATAAACCTGTGCTAGTGTCAGAGCTGATGTTCTAGAGAATTAATCAACACCTTCTGACCAATCAGAACGTGGCATTCGCTGGCGTTGTTGTATTTTAGTCACACACAAGGAGTTTGTATGCTGGGCTGTGAATCACTCGGGTGAGACAGACTGCGAGCGCTGACTCAGACGGAGCTCGAGCGGCTCTGTACACTCACCACTTCTACAAGGGATTTTAAAAAATAAAAATTTTTTAAAAATCAATAAAAATCTACTCTGATTTATAAGCTCTATAAAAACACAGTCCAGGAACTGCTTTACATAACCAGCCTGATTTTCCTCCTCCTCCTCCTCCTCCTCCTCTTTCAGCTTTTCTTCTGCTCCTGATTTTTCTCATGGCGTGCATAATTTCACTTTGCAGCTGAAATGAAAAGAAACATATTTATATTATACGTATTTAGGGTTTTTTGGGCTAATCTTATCTCTCCGGCTCGGCAGCAGGATGAGAAGGAAGATGTTTTGTGCTAGTTTTCCTCTCGTGTAATTCAGTAATTGGTGCCTCTTGTCTGTCTGTGCCACTCAGATCCGGCGACTGGCACAGAGCGAGCGTGGGTGATCTGCCCGTGTGTATCTATAGAGACAGCTGAATGCTGCAGCCGCGCTCTGTACCTGCACAACCCTGAATTATCCACGCCAATCACCGAGCGATACTTCTGCAAAACGCTCCACTTACACAAAACGAGGGATGGAGAGGAACCTGAAAGCCCATTAAGCAGACTCGTATGTTTATTTTTCACTGCTTGTATCACTGAGAAACACCACGTCATCTCAGAAACACCTGTTTATGGTGTAAATCTCAATTCATGTCCATTTACACCTGTGTATAACACTCACGTCACGCTGTTACACTGTGTACAGTTTCAATTCCAGCAGGACAATCACGGAATAAAGCAAAAGAAAGTCTCATTAGAGGGTAAAGATCCATCTGTGCGTGCGTCATTGGACACCGTGTCCCTTCACAGACACACACACACACACACACAGACCCCTCCTCCTTTCGCCTTCACACACAGACACACACACACACACACTCTCTCTGGTCTACACAGAAACACTGCTCTGTCGCAATTCTTTTTAAAGGTAAAGTGCAGGTTAATTTGTTTTATTTTTACTTTACATTTTATATTCATTATGTTTATGTATTTATTTTTTGGGCTGTGGAATGAATAATTTGAGTTTTATTATTTCTTATGGGAAAATTTGATTTGGTTTACAAGTGTTTTGATATACGAGCCCACTTCCAGAATGAGTTATGTTCGTAATCCAAGGTTCCATTGTATATCAAAGCGAGTTTCCTCCATATGAACTAATGGAAACTCAGATGATTCCTTCCACAACCCAAAAACATTCATATAAAAATAATTTATTGTTTGTTTACACGTGGTCACAGTGTCATAGTAAACAATACACACACGCTTGGATGTTGATTACTGTATATGAGTGACGCATTCACACTGAGACTCAGCATGGGAGAGATTACCCACAATCCCACAGTGCGAGAGAGAACCATTTGCTCAGTTGTGATCATGTGACTCAGCAGATGAAGCGCATGCGTGCTACGGTACACGTATATCAAGACCTCACGCGTTAAGTTATAATTTATTTTTAAATTTGCTCGTCTTGCAAAACGCACACAGACCGAGTTACTCACAATCCAAGGCTCCACTGTACACACACACACACACACACACACACACACACACACACACACACACACATACGTACAGGGGAAAAATCGATTCAGTGACGTGATGAAAATATATATATATATATATGGTATATATCCTTTTGTCTCTCTCTATAGGACTTTCACTAAATTTGACGTCTGTTTGTAAATGGGAATAAAATGTTCACTTTTCTGTAAGTTGCTCTGGATAAGAGCATCTGCTAAATGTAAATGTAAAATCAATGTGATAAAATCGATTCATTTAGTTAAGTACTTTAACTACTGAGGACTGTGAGATTGTGCAAGTGTGTGTGTGTGTGTGTGTGTGTGTGTGTTTTAACCTCGGCTCCGAGGGCCCAGGCTGCCAGGACGTGACGGCAGGAGTTCAGTGTCGCCGGCTTCATCCTGGAGTCACAGGAGCCGCTGTACTGAGGGACGGAGTCCATGTGAGGAGAACACTCGAACACCTCCATGTGATGCACG
>QNUK01000406.1:370000-402500 GCA_013621035.1 Clarias magur | reverse complement strand
AAATTGGTTTGCATGGATTTTCAGGTAATTGTGAATTGCCAGTGTTCGAGTTGCAGTCATGTTTAATGACCTTTATTGATCCTTTAGGGTCAAGCTCATAAACCGACCACCAGACTTCCCTTATTAAACTCCGTGGTGTTGTCTGTGTTTTCCCAGAAACTAAAAACATGGAATTAATCCAGGTACAAATCTTATCTCTATGGGACATACATGTTCTTAACCAAGCTGTTTTAACCGCACAATAAAATGTTATTATTATGTCTGATATTGATGCTGCTCCTGAAAGCCAGTAAAGTGACAGTAAATGTCAGATGTAAAAGCCAAGTAAATGCCTTTTATGTCTGTATCTTGATCATCACGGGACCAGTTTTAATGTTTCGATGCTCTTTCCAGGTGACGGCACGGTCTCAGATCAGGAACTTCTTCCCCGCAGCGGAGCATCTTTCTCATGCTTAAGCTAAACTCTGGGCTCTCCTTCACGCTCCCTGACGCTTCAGGGGAGGAAGATGTAACCTTTAACGTGCCTTGGAAGGAACGAAAAGAGTATCAGGATAAAAATCCAGTCGAGGGAGCGTAACAGAAAGAGCCTGCTGCTGCGGTGGTGATGCCCGAAGGCACCGTGACACACGACTGCAGCTGTCGATGGTGTCGTTTCAATCAGGGAAACATGGACACCTTGTTTATGGGCAAAGAAGAAGGCTAAAAGGTTATCTAGGTCCCTAGGGCTATGGAGTGTGCTGGGGAAAAAGAGGGATGGATGGATGGATGGATGGAGGAGGGGATAGAGAGGAAGAGAGACAGAAGAGCAGGCCTGGGTAATAAAATAAAGGCCTAGAGCAGAAAGGGAGACGTGACTGGTTCTGCTGGTTAACACACTTCACCATTGTTTGTATGACAAGCGTCTAACAAAACAGCAGCAGCACATCATCACAAAGACGCTTCACAGAAATCCAGATGTAGATTCAGATCCCAAATGAACATGCGAGAGGCCAGAGGGACACAAACCACAAGCCAATCTGTGTGTTCTCTGATATCTGTAACGTGTGCTGTATGGAAGGAGTCTCCAGTGTCAGCGCTCTGTACAATCAGAGGGGAGGCTATAGTTTTATATATGGATGCTTTCTTACGTCTTTAGGACAGATGAGTTTGTACTTGGCAGTTTCTGGGTAACGACAGAGAGAGAGAGAGAGAGAGAGGAGAAAAAGATGAGGAGGAAATAGAGAAGAGGAGAATTATTTCCATGATTCAGTAAGTGAAATAAAAACATTACACTGAATTATGTTTTATTGAATATAGGGTTGATTATGTCTCATTATTGTACATGTTTTCTGTATTACTTTAGAAAATGTACCTAATATCTTTTTTTACTGAGGTATTTTTGGTCATTAATGAAATATTATTAAAATAATAATAATAATAATAAATAATTAAATAAATATATTTAGATATTTTAATAAATAAAAGTTTCAGCATGTCATATTTTGTTATAAATCACATTATTATTTGTAATGAAGAACAAAATACTTTAAGAGACCTTTAAAAACCAATACGTATTTTAAACAGTTATCAATTTTACATTAAATTATTTAGATTAATCAGTTAATAGACAAACTGCTGTAATTTAATCAAAGACAAAATGGCTGCTTTTATTTCCTCACAGTGACGCCTGTCTCTCTCAAACACACACACACACACACACACACACACACACATCAGGCATGCAGTGTGCCCTAGTCGTACTCATATAACCGTTATGTAAACACATTCGCTGGATTTTTCAGACTCAAAGAAGAATTACTCCGAGAGGGAGATTTTATTGGAGATCTTATAATCAAGATATTAACTGGCATAAAGCCCGGCTTATGACTAATAAATACTGCATCTCGACTCTCCAAAAGATCCGCCCTGTAAACTCTGTGTCATCTAGACATTTGGAGGTAGAGAATAAATGTTCTTTCTGTGGTACATTAAGTGAAACTTTCATTCATTTGTTCTTCTTCCTCTGGGACCTCCTCAATGTGTCGCACTCCTTTTGTATCAAAGGCATCATTGTTTATTATGGGAATGTGGAAAATTCTCGGAAAACCTTTGGGATTTATACTTAATTATTTTGTTTTAAATGCAAAGACAAAGAATTAAAAAGGAACGATAGTTTTTCTCCCTCTTCATAATAGAAATGACCGCACTTTATAATTCTCTTAAACTAATTCAATTTAATAAGAATAATAATAGACTTAATAACAGACTACATTATTATGACATTGTTGTTAATTGAAGTACATCGTCTCCTCTCTTTATACACCATGTCCATCCTCTCATGTCTTTTATCTTTACTTTCGACTGTCTTATTAATCATTCTTTGTCTTTTCTGTTTGCTTTGCTGTAATTAATGTGTTTGTTGTTGTTTAACTGTATTTAATGTGCTTTATATTCCATTCTGCATTGTTTCAATAAAAAAAAAAAGCTAGTCGTACTCATGCTAACCGTGGCTAGCTTAGCATTTGTGTAAGTAGAACACTGACAGAACATCTTGCTGCTACTTAAATCAGTAAAAGAAGCAACATGTGTGTGTGTGTGTGTGTGTGTGTGTGTGTTCATTGTGTGGGAAACCTGAATAGTTAAAATCACCTCAATGTGCTTTGATTACGTCACTGCTATCTACTAGTGCAAACAGCTTGCCAGCTTTTTTAACACGTCAGTGGGAAATGAATCAATAAACCTTTAAAAAGAATTGAGACTCATCTGTTTTTTAAAATCAATTTAAACTTAATAATTGTAGAAGAATCCTCATTTATTTCTCTATCTTGCAACATTCAGGTATTTCAGGTTTTTGTTGTGAAGCGAGTCGGTTCAATGATTCGACTCTTTATGGTCTGCACTGGGACTCACATCGTAGCTGGAAAGAATCGCTTCTGTATTTAGACAGAAGAAATAATTCTGATTGTTTTAAAAAGTAGGCGGCACGGCGGTGTAGTGGTTAGCACTGTCGCCTTGCACCTCCAGGGTCCGGGTTCGAGTCCCGTCTCTGTGTGCATGGAGTTGGCATATTCTCCTCGTGCTTGGTGGGTTTCCTCCAGTTTCCTCCCACAGTCCAAAGACATGTAGGTCAGGTTAACTGGCGTTCCCAAATTGGCCGTATTCTGTGTGTGTGTGTGTGTGTGTGTGCCCTGTGATGGATTGGCACCCTATCCAGGGTGTACCCCACTTCGTGCCCTAAGTCTCCTGGGACAGGCTCCAGGCCCCCCGTGACCCTGAATACAGGATAAAGCGATATAGATGATGAGTGAGTGAGAGTGAGTGTTTTAAAAAGTGTGTATTTAAATCAATTTATTTTGGAATTCAGATTGGAGGACAGGAAAGTGTTAATATTACAGGATGTTAATAGTGCAGTAAATAATGAAAGTCTGGAGTAATTTAAAGGAAAAAAAATAAAAGGGTTCAGAGTAGTTAGGGATTTGACATCATAGTATTCTGGTGACTAAAGGCTTTTCAAATGGAGCGATTACCTGGAACTGTTCTTCTCCTACTAGCCATCAGTCCAGGCTGCAGTGAAATGGTTTGGGTTACTGGTCAGGATTGGCTCTGGTACTATATCATGTTACATGATACACTGAGTGTGTTTAAGGACTACACACTCAGTGTTGTCCTGAAACGAACCGAGGTTGTCCTTGAAGTTCTGAGCTAAACAGAGACGAACAAAGCAGTGGACAGGCAACGCCGTCAGCGGGTCACGATGAAGAGCGCGGAGCCGCTCTCCTGCGCTTTGTCTGTACACGGACTCGTGCCTGCTGGCTTTACACACTTTATACCAAGAAAATGATAAGAGATCGAGTCACACAACCCTGAGGCTCACACTGACATTATTCACACATGCACACACACACACACACACACACACACACACACACACACACACACACACTGTGATATAAACTGTGCAGTTTATTTGAATATCCATGTAGAATTCAGCACTTTTTGCACTTACACACACACACACACACACACACACACACACACACACACATACAATACCCTCATTAACCATGTGTATGAGTCACCAATTCGGCGTGATCACATCCCACTCCGCGGCTCATTCATCACCGTCTGTGAGTGACGGCCTCACTTGAGCTTTTTTTTTTTAAGCAAACCATATTATTGCCACCTACACGACTCAGTCACGCCAGTTACGCTGAAAAGAGCAGAGTTGAGACTAAAGACGGACCACAAACAGAACAGGTTACTGGAGGGACGTATGGAAGGATGAGAGGGAGAGAAATAGCCTCACTTCCACCCGTCTGCCTCCATCCATGAATAATTCAGAGCCGTGTCACTACCGCACAGGCCAATCTCAGCTTCTTACTATTTGTAGGCTTAATAATTGATGTGATAGAAAAACAGCTTTTCACTTTTATTTAAACTTTTTTTTTTCCTGGATGAGTCAGAGAAGGAGGAGAGAGAGAAAGGAAGGAAGGAAGGAAGGACGGAGAAAAATGGATGGAAATATCAGGAGGGATGGGAATCAGAAAAGGACGGGCAGATGGGAAATTAGAAATGCAAGAAATGCAGGGATAAAAAAAAAACAGAAAAAGGAGATGAAAGGACTGAAAGGACTGAAAGGGAATGAGAAAAATAAAAAGGGATGGGAGCACTGCAAGGGATGAAGGGATGAAGTAATTAAAGAGATGTTTAGGTCAGAGTACACAAAGGAATAAAACAATCAGGAAGGAGATGTTCAAATGAAAATGAGAAAAAGATAAGAAGACAGCCAGATGGGGATGAAAAGACAGGTGCATGGATGGAAGGAGAACGGGAAACGAATGGACAGAAGAGAAATTTCAATGAGGGATAGAAAATATGGCGATGAAGGGACAGAAAGGAACGGACGGATAAGTATAGAAATGGTTGGAAGGTGATTAAGGGGGAGATGAAGTAAGAAAACGAGTGATGTTGAGGTGGGCAAAAGGGAAAATAAAAATAAAATCAACATTTGAAAAAGACAAGAAGACACTAATGAGTGATGAAAAGTGAAAGTGAAACGTCTAGGGGACGAAGTCATGGAGGAGAATTAAAGTAATGTAGAATAAAAAAGGGGAAATGGACAGATATAGAAGATGGGAAGCAGAATACAGGTGCAAAAAAAGATTGGAAAATTAAATATGAATAAGAAATTAGAAAGAGACCTTAAAAACAGGGAGGTTGAGAGGAGGACGAGAACTGAAGAGACGAGTACATAAAGGAGTGGAAGAGCAGAAAGAGAAATCAGACATATGATGGAGAGATAGAATGAAACTGTTCCATGGAGAAATAAATGAATGCTACTCAGATGGAGAGTTAATGAAATGCAGGTGATACGGGAGGCCTCGAGGGATGAAGAGAAAATATAAAATAATATCGAGGTGAAGAAAGAAAGAAATAAATGAATGGAAGAAGAAGGAAGAGGGCGCGGCGGTTAGGAAATAGAATGATGACATGGTGTAGATGTCAGAGGTGAAGGGGAAAGGAAAAGGATGGAGAGACAGAACATACAGTATGATGGAAGATGAGGAAAGCAGGTGATGGACAGGGGGACAGTGATGGACAGAAACATGTCAATTATGTAATATAGGTTTTAGTTGCAGGAGGTCAGGAGCGTTAGCTGTTTAGCTCCAGGATTTCTGCGTTTCTTCTGATTGTCTGAACAGATCATCACTGATTGGTGAAATTCAAACATTACTGAGAGACCAGTCCTCGAACCCTTTTTTCTGTGCGCGTGTGTGTGTGTGTGTGTGCGTGTGTCTCTGGGATTTTTTATTAAATATATATTTGGGTGTAAATACACTCTCAAACTCTATGGCACGTCATTAATGAACAATATTAACTAGAGAAATGACCCAATTCATAAATGAATTCACTTGTTTCTGCATGGAGAGCACCAGGCGGAGTGTACAGTACAGTAGCTCATGCAGAGACGTGACGCATCTCGAGAGATGTTTAGTTTCTCTGTAAATGTAATAGATGAGCGATAAGGTCTGATTATCCTTCCAACCGTGGGCATGTGTTCTTCACAGCAGGGTGTATACTGTATCTGAAGCCTGGATCCTGACAAATGTGATTTCTTTTTCACTGATATACATTTCACATATTATTAAGAATGTTTTTTTTTGTTGTTGTTTTGAACTCAGTAAGACTTGCTTTTAAAAATAAAACCGGAACCTGTGATTTTAATCTAAGAAATTCATCCCAAGTACAAATGTGAAAAATATAGATTCAATGTAAATTAGGCCAAGGGTGATGCATCCAGGACCTCCGGGGAAGCGTAATAAAAGCACCCCCATCCCACATATGTGCACATTACAATTTCATGACCTTGATTTAGCACCTCGTGGCTTCGTTAAGTGGTGAAGCACAGAGACGTTAAGAAAATAAAATGCCAATAATATGATGTACTGGATCAAGTGCTATTCTATAATCTGCTGAATAATGAAAGCAAAAGCCATGTTGTTAAATTAAACCGAATTTGTAGTGGGTGAGATGGAGACAGATTCTAAACATGAACAACGGTCTCACAGCCACAGGGGCGCCTTCCAAACAGTAAAGATGAATTAAGGAGCCGTGTGGTTGCTCCGTTTGTCCTAGATGCAGGTCATTAGCATGCTGAGCGGTGCAGGCCGTACAGATGGACTGGTGCTTGTGTTGGCCTCCGTCCATCTCCAGATGGATAGACTCAGGGTTTGTGCTCCATTATATGGTTAATTTTATTGATATCAGCTTCAGAGGGAAACCGCAGTGTTTGTTACTGCTGTTTAAACAAGTGTGTAAATGAGGAAGAAAGAGAAGAAAGAGAGGGAGGGGGCAGAGAGAGAGAGAGAGAGAGAGAGAGAGAGAGCACCAGAGGAGAATTATTTATGTCTCCTGTGTTGACCGTAAACGCCCACTGGTTCCATCAAACAGTCAGACAGGAAACCACTGCCACTGATGGGAAATGAGACTGTGACTTACAGAGCGTCTTACTGCACATCAGAACCTCAGATGCTCCTTCTGTACTTGACCACAAAATCCAAGTCTTCTTGTGGAGCCCGCCCAAAAATATTTACATCACAGCTCTGCTGAATTCTGGATCCTGATTGGTCAGAAGGTGTTGATTAATTCTCTCTAACAGCAGCTCTGACAGTAGCGCAGGTTTTTATTAATGCACTCACTGTAATACATTACCGTTGCTATAGTAACAGCTCGTTCACAGGGACGTGTCCAGCGCACACTCCATGGAAACAAATTCTTAATTGGTATGTAAGAGGTAACATTTATTTTTAAAAAAGAATAAGAGTTTAAGCTTAGATTTTTCTATGTTTCTGTGTATTTATTAATCTTATTACCTTTTGGGGAGAGAAAGAAAACAGATAGAGACTGCTGAGTGAAAGGTGTTGTTGTTGTTGTTGTTGTTGTTGTTGTATGGGTGCTATAAGAACTGTAACTGAAGTGTTTTCACAGACATGTTCCATGACATTAAATGCACCTATAAAAGGATAAAACGTATTCCTTATTAAATTAATACAGTACCCAATAAATCGCTGTGGCGTAAGGGTAATAAAACATTTCAAGATGCGCTGTTATGGGAAAATAATTAACTTTCAATAATAAAGTAACTTTGCTTGTACAGATTAAAGCTCATCTTTTACACACACACACACACACACACACGCACAGTGTGCTAATCGTCTCCTGACCTTCATCTGGGTCAGTTTCTAATTGCCATTTGGACATGATATGCGGCCCATTTCTCAGCTCTGAGGCGACACTGGGGCATTTAAAGCACCAACAACACTGCTGAAGCTGATCCACTCTTACCAGGACACACACACACACACACACACACACACACACACACACACAACTATGTCTTGGTCAACATAAATCACCATAAATCCGGTGATGGACAGAACACCAAACGTGTTACCGTCAGTACGTATGGGACTAGAAAGATAAACCACTGGGTTCGGCTTCAAACTAATCAACTCCTCCTGCTGTGAACACTGAACTATTTACATCACAGCTCTTCCAGGTGCGCGTGGAGGAGTTGCCATGACAACCGCATGCAAGGAATCATTGGTACCCAGGAAATTGTAAAGCCTTGTGTGTGTGGGTGTGTGTAGTGTGTGTGTGTGTTCGCTCTTGCTTTATTCGGTATATGATAACGGAGAGTCAGTGCACGTGATCAGACGGTGTGTCCGTGCAGTACAGCAGGACGCCTGGTTGCCAGAATGATGTTATTTAATCTCTTTTGGTGGATTACAGACGGAAACGTTGCTGGTAAGACACAACTATTTTCTATGATTTTAAAAAATATTCTTTCTTTTTTTTTTTTTTTAAATAAATGTTATATGTTGAAGTCTTTTGAGCCACTCTAGTTACATCATTGTAAACACATAAAACTATTTTTCCTCCTCTTTAGTTTTCTTGTTGTCTCTTTTCACAAAAGTAACTTGCATCGCTTTCGAAAGGCTTTGATTAAATGTTATTGAAATCGCTTGTCTTGGAGAAATAATGAGACAACAGGACTGTAGATAGTGGACAGATCTACTGTGTTAAAAGCTTTGAAATTTACACAAATAAAAATAAATCAGTGGTGTTGATGTTAAATATGAAATGTTTGGGCTAAAATCTAAACTCTACAGATATCTCTTACTTCTCTCCTAAATGGCTCTCCTCCAAATGCATTCTGGGGAAAATGACAATAATAAACTAATTAACTAACTAAATAACACAACCCACGTTGATTTTTTTCTCTTCTCAATCAATTCTGATGACGTGGGGGCGTGTCGGTCTCTGCATGATCACATGATCCAAGGCTCTTATTGTCTACAGTCTGGGCCAGAAAGAAATCAGTTGCAGGTGGGGGAAAAAAATGGTGTTTGAAGGAATGGTGTGGAACTGAAATTTTTATAAATAGCTGAAAGTAGGAAGATTTATTCTTTCATGAAAATAAGAATCTGACCGACTATCAATTAGCAAATAATGAACAGTCTGCCATGGTGTAAGAGGAATAAAACACTTGGGGACGCGCTGTTATAGGAAAATGACCAATAATGTAGCTTTTTGGTTAATGTATGTAGATTTGTTTACTTGGTTTCGGATTGAGAGTGTTAATTGTTGTGAGAGTTTAACGCAGAGTAAACCATGCGCACCAATCTGGCAACCCATCCTTGGTGTGTGTGATTTTTGCAACCCCCCCCCCCCCCCCCCCCATCTGCTGTGTGACTCAAGGCTCTGGTTTGTGTTGAGTCCGGACGCAGAGGCTCATAAGCAGCTCATAAGGAGCTCACAAGCGGCTCAGTGCTCTCCGGCGCGTTACTGCGTCTCTTTCCCGCAGTTTTGCGCAGCCGGAACTCCAGGAGACGCTGGATGTTGTTAAACTCGGCTGCTGATTCATCCGCACGCGCAGCAGCTCCGCGGTCCTCGGCGCCGGTCCTGCGGCGGATCTGCGCCTGATGTCCGAGTCGCCCTGCGCGGCTCTGGGTGAGAATTTCCCCGCCGGCTCTCCCGGGTGAACAGACGCGCACCGCCGCGGCGTCCATGGCGTTCTCAGCCCAGCACGAGCCCTGATCGCGTCCATGATCCGGATGAGCTTCCTCAGAGCTGCTGCTTCCCCATGCATGTGAACTGATTCATTCCACTGCTGCTGAAGGTGAGTTTTATTTAAGTCGGGGTTTTAAATCATTTAAATAGTATTACTATTTAAATAATAATAATAAAAAACTTATCCGGTTTTTATTTTGCGCTTCAGTTTGCGCACAAAGTCAATCATCGTTTTTTATTATTTTATATATTTTTTGCATTTCTGCGCGGTCAAAACCAACTCCGCACTCCGCACATTTCCTACAGTGATTACTGAACCCACAGTCAGCTCCACCTGGGACTGAATAAAGCGTTTCCGTGCAAATGCGTTTTTTCTATCCTCAGCTTAAAGCAAGGTTACTGCCGCGCCTCTGAATGCCGCCTCCTCTCCTCTCCGCTGCCTGCGAGCTCCGTCAGGTCACTGTGCTGAGCTGGTCAAATGTCCTGCTTGGCATTTACAGCAAACAGAACCGGAGCTGCCTGCAGTCTGACTCGGACCAAACAGAACCTTTAGATCATTATAGGGCCGAGCTCTAGAGCTGCTCTGTCCATGGTGCTGAAGTTAAATGACGGCTGTTTGACCTAAAGTTCCCGTTTATTCTTGCTACTGCAAACCCATACAAATTAAAACACAAATACATCCATCATATCTCATGACATCTTGACCTCCCTGTGCATTCCACAAACTAAGAAAAAAATGCAACAAATAATAGAAAGGGTTCGTTACACACCTCCTTCTGTAAATGCCACTGCCTATAAATAACGCACATTATTAACATAAGACGTATTAACATGTTTTCCACGCACATACAGTATATTTCCTGTTTGAATACTGAACATATTGCATTTACCAACTGATTTTGTTTTCCCAGCTGGGAATGCAAAACCATGTTGAATTAAATATTCATGAATCAGTATTAAACTGGGAAGCTGACCAGTTTCGAAACATGCAAAATATCTGTACATTGTATTTAATATCTGTTATTAGATATAAACTAGCATTATAATTGACATTTTTAGTTCGCTCAAAGAAAATGTTTGATGTGGTTTGTTCCACTTTTTCATCACTACATACTCTGTGTAATTGAAATACCTACAGTAAAAGATTTGAGATTCCTGAAGTTCTTCGTAAACACAAATTCCCTACTATACACAAAGAACCCCTTACACATACTCTCAGATGCAGTATGGAAAATAATAAATAACAGCAAATAATAGCAATGTTTACAAAATGTGCTCATGGATGATGTTATAAGGTAAAGCAGACATGGTGTTTAGTGTTTTTCAAATCAGAGAGCATTTACATCACGTGTCAACGTCCTCCTCCAGAGCAACTTGTGTATCTTATTTATACAATTTGCTGAAGGTCCAGCTGGAGTGGCAGCCTGGCAGTGCTGGGATTAGAACTCATGCCATTATGATCAGTCCAACGTTTTAACCAATGAGCGACCCCTGGCCTTAGATTCGGATATCTGGAATTGGCGCTGTTTAATGTAGTTGTTCATGTGCTTGTGGACTAGGTGAAATAAAAATTAGAAAAAAGTACAGGTGACAAAAACTTTATAAACCTCCATAAAAAAGGTTAAACCTGAAAAATGAGAAATACTCCACACAATTCAGAAGAAACATAAAAACATTAAACACTGCAGCCTTCATGACACCTTCATTACCCATAAGCCTCAGTCAGGTTCATGCTCCCTGGCTTCAGCCGGCCATGGCGGTAAAGGGGGGAAGGGCATTTCTTAAATAATCACATTAACAAATTCTGCTTTTCCTCCCCCATCACTTTAACTACTCCTCCACTCATCCCCCTCCCCCTCTGTCTCTCTCGTTCGCTCTCCTCACACACACACACACACACACACACACACACACACACACACACACACACACACACACACACACACACACACATTCTCAAAAATAAAGCTACAATCCAACCATCCGTTTTTAGACCTTCATCTCTGTTGATCTAAAGGTCAACTCTCAATACTTTCTCTTAAGCCCGCCCCCCTTTCCTGGTCACCAGATTCTGATTCAGAATCATTTCTGCTTTAAGAGAAGTATTAAACTTTAACTAATCAGCAGTGGAACACCTCTGTACCCACTGACGCCATGTGAATTCTGACACACAAGTCGTTTTAAAACAGTGCCGATTCGATATGATGGCATTCTGAGCTGTCTTGTGATCAGATGATGCAGTAGAGGAGCCGTTGTATAAAAAGTTCAGAATTAACTTAAGCCACACCTACTTGCTTTACTGGTTCTATGAGGCACTTCACCTCTTTCCATGAATTCTTTAAAGACAGACAGGCATAGAGACCACGCCTTTGTTTTCTAATATCACTTAAGTATAGAAGTCACACCTTCTTTATTTCCTCCTTTCTTCGAATGGTTCCTTCCTATACTAGATTCACACAGATGCCACGCCTACTTTTTCTACTGTTCCCACCATGCACAGATGAGAGGGTCTGATAGGTCATGACGCTTTCACTAGGACTGACCATGACGTAGAGGCCACGCCTCCTTCACTGGACAGGCAGTAAGACCACAAATACAGACAGAGACCACGCCCACTTCACTGAAACAGTCAGAGACCACACCCACTTCACTAAAACAGACAGAGACTGTCTGATTTCTTCAGAGACCATGCCTATTTCATTAAAACAGACAAAGACCACGCCTACCTCGCTAAAACAGACATAGACCACACCTACTTCATAAAAAAGACAGAGACCACATCTACTTTATTAAAACAGACAAAGACCACGCCAACTTCACTGAAACAGTCATAGACCACGCCCACTTTACTAAAACAGACAGAGACCACGCCTACTTCCTTCAGACACCATTAAAACAGACATAGACCACACCTACTTCATAAAAACAGATAGAGATCATGCCTGCTTTACTAGAACTTCACTGGAGCAGATACAGAGGTTACACTACCATTAATGGAAAAGACACATTGGCCAGACCTCTTTTACTGAACCTGTGACAATGGTCACACCTCCTGGCTCTACTGATGCCGAGGCTCAGGCCACACCTCTTTCTTTTACTGGATTCAAGAGTTGCAGTGCCAGGCCTCCATAATAAGAAGACTGAACTGAAGACTGAAGCACCGAGGCCACGCCTTCTTTCTCAACTAGGACTAACTAATGCACAGAAGCCACACCCCCTTCACTGGAACAGGCATTGAGGCCACACCTTCTCCACGACCACAAAGACACCATCAACATCCTGAAAAAGCTTGCAAATGACCGCTAATCTTCAGTTTACATATTACCACGTCTTTTTTCTGCCACGCCCCTTTCTGATGAAGAGCCTGCAAATAGCAAACACCATTAACTAAATTAGGCATGTCCCTCTGAGGGTGCAGTCTACCCCTCCTCACCCTCCTCCTCCTCGTCTTCTTCTAAACACAGCATGTTTCTGAGTCCTACACACCCACACACACACACACCCACCCACACACACACCATTTCCACCCCGCTGTTAGTGAAGCAGCTGCCATGCCTCCTCATCCAAGGGCACGTCACCCTCAGCGTCCGCCGGCATGCCTGGACCGGAGAAACAACATGTCCGCTCCTCTTTCCCATGAGGCCTTGCTGACCCAGCGTTCATTATCTCTCAGTTTTCATCTCCTGCATCTCACAGAGACGATTAAAGCAGCAGGGTTTTTTTGGCCTGTGTTGCGTGTCGCTCGTGCTATATTGATGCATTAAATCGGCAACAGCGCCGGCGCTCCCGCAGCAATCACCGACATCGCAGCTGCGGCGCATGCAGCTGGCATTAGAAGGATGTTTTACTCAGCAGGACACATCACTTCATCATACAGCTTTACAGCCTCGGACATACAGAAAGGACGATGACAAAACTAATAGCCACACACACACACACACACACACACACACACACACACACACACACACACACACACACAGGACAGTCTACTTTATCACAGCAACAAATGAGTCATCTCATGTTGTCTTGTTATTTCCATTGCCCAGTGGCTCGTGTCGTAACACACACAGAGAATTTGCTTCCACTTTGTACTGAATATGAACATGTGGGCGGAGCTAGAAATAGTGTAGATCATTGATTGGTCTCTTGATTATTCTCCCATATTTAATAAGAAAAAAAAAATCAACCTTCAAATGAGCACATGTAACTGATTAGTTTCCTCGAACAGTATTTATCTGAGTGTTTTATTCCTCTTACATACTAACAGCACCGTATCAACTATTAATATTTATTCATTAAAAAATGTCAAGTCATATATTTCATCTCATATTTATAGTTACGTTTAATGTTCTCACATGTTAGTTCCCGTTACAGCAGCTTTAAACGCTCATCCCCTCACCAGCCTGTCAAAACACTAAACTCGTCTGTCCTGAATATGTGTGGAAACTTCAGGTTTTGTTCCGCAGCACTGACACTGGAGACTCCTTCCATTATTTCCCTTATGTAGAGCGTGTGCTGTGAATGAGGTGTCGCTATGGAAACAGTAACATGTTAGAGCGAGTGTGTTAATATAAGCCTGTGTTACTGTCAGAGCCGATGATGTAGAGTTAATCCCAAGCTGGATCGCTAGCAGTGTGTCTCGCCCCGGCGAGTGGCGTTTGTAGCGCGGCGCTGCGGGAGGCCGTGAACTCCGACAGATTCGAGATTCGAGTTTCATTAAAAACATGTTGAAATGGAAATGACTTGAGACGACGAGGATGATTCAGTCCTGATGAAGTCCACGTGTGACGATCGATCTCCTGCGGTGCTGCGAGTGCTGATTCAGGCTCTCCTCCCGCTCCCGCAGCCCTCGGCATCATATCCGCTCGACGCGAAACCGAGGAGCTCCTGCATTGCTCCTGCATCAGCACTCTGACTCAGAGAAGTTCGATCTGAATGACCGAGAGCTGGGTTCGTGTTTCCTCCACGCTGAAGGCAGAACGTTTCCGCAGGTGTAAGGATGGACAAAGGCACCGAGATCCATTTCACACTCGCGGACGTTTAGAGGAGACGACTCGGGGATAAGATTATCATGTCACGCTGCTTTTTTTTTTTACTTCTGCGTTCTTTTTTCCTCAAGGTGGAAGATCATTTGAGGAGAAGCGAATCAGATTGGAGCTGTCCAAGCCGTTTCACTCAGGGAGTAGATAAAGAGTTCCTCAAGGAACTTTCACTGAAGAGCTGCATGTTTTAAAGTGGTTTCTCTTGTAGGTGTCTATAAACCGGAGAACCTTCATATGGCACATAGAACGGGGCAGTGGGGCAGCGGTGGCTCAGTGTGTTAAGGCTCTGAGTTACGAATCGGAAGATTGGTGGTTCGAGCCCCAGCTCCGCCAGGTTGCTGCTGTTGGGCCCTTGAGCAGGGCCCTTAACCCTGTCTGCTCCAGGGTAAAATTGTAAAAATGGCTGACCCTGCGCTCTGACCCCGGCCTACACAAGAAGCTGGGATATGCGAAGAATAAATAATTTCACTGTGCAGTAATGTATGTGTGACCAATAAAGGCTGACTTGACTTAACTTAACGTGAGCCGGAGATCGTGAGTTCGAATCCCTGATGATGCCGTAGCTGATTGGCCGAGCTCTCTCGGAGGGAGGGAGTTGAGGCACTTAGCGCCCTCACATCAATTGCAATCAGGAGCTCACACACACACACACACTTGATGAATATAAGACCCATAAATCCGACCTCTTGAATTTTGTAGTAAAGTGCAACTCTATTTTTACTTTTCCAGTCCCCGTGGGCGGTGTGTGTGTGTGTGTGTGTGTGTGTGTGTGTTTTGCACAGTTTTAGTCCATATGCAGTAAAATATTTTCTTTGTTACTTGAGATGTGAAAGATCAGAGCAGATTAAAGCTTGTTTTCTGACGCACACAAAGGTTCAAGCTCGAACTCTCCATTTTCTGAAACCTTTGCTCTTGTAACAGACTTACAGTGTGAGTGTGGGAGAAGATAAATATATAACACCATAGATACAGTCAGCATCAAAGGGAACACCCAGAAAATGCCAGATTTGTTTGAAGCTGAAAGGGAAAACTAGCACAATGCTGAACAGCTGCTGCATGACCTTAATTACTAATAAACTTATCTTAACTTGTCCAATCCCAATCTTTTAAAAAAGTTTTATGTCTTACCTAACCCAGTGGGAGCGGGTTGCGCGGTGACATAGTGGATGAAGGTTCGATTCCCGTCTGGAAGTTTGGAGGGTTTCCTCTGGGTCCTCCGGTTTCCTCCCATAGTTCAAAGATATGCTGGTTATTCTAACTGAGGTTTCCAAATTGTCTGTAGTGTGTGTGTGTGTGTGTGTGTGTGTGTGTGTGTGTGTGTGTGTACTTATGTGCTCTGTGATGGATTGTACACCATTCAGGGTGTACTCCGCCCCATGCCCAAAGTCCCCTGTGATAGGTCCCCTTGTTTTGTGTATTAACCTTGAGAGAGAGAGAGAGAGAGAGAATGAAGCGAGGCTGGCGAGGGAGCGAATGTTTATAGCTGCTATGACGGAAGCGACAACAGGAATGAGCTTCATTTCATCAATGTTAAATGTAACTACAGGTTAAATGGTTACAAACCACAAGGTACAAGGTCTTTAATATCTTTGATACATTGTAGCTGCTGGAAAATCGCAGTGGTTAAAGAGGAATAAAACATCTGGGGACGTTCTGTTTAAGGAAAGGAATAAAAGCAGACGCCTTTTGTTTATTCTTTACATTTTGTCTTTCTTTCCTGATCATTTAATTAGGGTTTCCCTCCCACAGCCCACCTTTAACTTATTGATTTTTATAGATTTTTACTGTCAATTTACGAAACTAAGAATATTCTAGAAAGTTCCGTTCTGAACTCTTGAGGTCGTGTCCAGTGAATATATTTAGGACACAGAGAGACAGACGCCTGGCTATAGTTCGAATCTACACGTATAGCGATGTGAATGACTCCTACTGCACTTCTTAATCTTGTTGCCATGGCGACATGATGACATTAGGCTGTGGGTGAAGGTCGTGGTGGCGTGACCTGTGACCCCAGCGGTCCGCGAGCAGCGTCCTGTCGACAAAAGGATTTTCGTCACGGTGAAAGAATCTCATCTCACATCACCGCTCAGAGAATCTCGTTATTAATTAACTTTAATGTTTTAACTAAAGAATTATGATTCTCATTATGTGTGTGTGTGTGTGTGTGTGTGTGTGTGTGTGTGTGTGTGTTCCTGTCCATGTAGATTATTATTATAATACCAATTTTAAATGCCTGCTTTAATTAAATAACTTGAAAAGCAATTACACACGACACGGATAACAAACCAGATTATATAACCGGCCTAGAACACAGAGAGACGTTTACAGCACCGAGTTATTTGCGTAGTTCGTCTCTTTATACGTTGAAATGATACGTTTTGAGATTTATGATGATGTCATAGACTGAATGAAACTGAGACACGTTTATAAATGAACATGACTGAGTTCAGGTTCGACTAAACTCTCACTCGTTCGCTTCTTGTGCTTTTGATGATTCAAACATACAAATCACGGAAAGCTTAATACTTTATGGAAGTTTAACGGCAGGCTTAATGTGGCTCTTGTCTTATAAAATGCAGCAAAACCAGCAGGAGGCTTTCACACGAGCACTGAGTTGTTGTTCATAACGTCAACGTGAAATGGTGACACTTCATGAAGGTTCATAGTTAGATGGAAGAAACTGTAGCGCATACACACACACTACCGCGCGGAAAATCTTTGTTGTTTTTCTTTAGTGATTTATTTTCTCCATTCTACAACAACACTGGGGATTTCAAAACTAAGAAATAAGACACATGGAGTAAGTTAATTATGTAACACTAACAGTCAGCTGTTATTATAAGACATGAAGGTCAGAAGGTTCTGGATCAGTTCCTACAGGAACAGTATTGTGTGTCGAGTGTGTTTGTAAACCCCATCGAGCTCCAGGATGAAACTGTCTCTCATGAAGACCTTCCCAGGAAAGCGAGACCAAAACTCACTGCTGCAGAGGAGAAGTTCATTTAGAGTCACCAGCCTCAGAAATCACCAATGAACCTCAAGCAGCACCTCAGATTAGAGCCATTATGAAGCTTCACAGAGCAGAAGGAGCAGATAAACATCTCAATATCGACTGTTCAGAGGAGATTATTGTGTGTTTTAGATAAATGCCTTCGGTATTGTTTTACAGTGTAGAGAGAAATAAACATCAGGAACGAGCATGGAGTTAGAATAAGTACATACTTTGGGGCGGTAGTGTATATTTGGACTTTATGATCCATTATGAAGAAGCAGGAACCAGCTACAACGTCCTGAAGAACCGCTACGGTCCACATATGAATAATTCACACACTGCCGCCGTGCTGTGTTTTGACGTTGCGAGACGTACCGAGCGCTGACAGATCCTGAACATCTGCCTGGGATCTCCTACAATCTCAAGATCACCATCATTAATGTTTTCTCGTCATCACCAGGAGAGTGTGAGTTCAAAGGAGCCGAAGGTGTAAACACACAATGAGGGGGGGACCCGTCCCCCTGTCACTCACAGAGCCGCTAACCAATCAGGGGTGTGTAGGTGGAATAAGGCACATGGCGCTTTTCTTTGTGTGCGCGCGTGTGTGTGTGTGTGTGTGTGTGTGTGTGTTACACCGACCTGTGATGCAGCAGGAGCAGCAGTTTAGTGGAAAGTAAAGAAAGGAAACTCGACGAGAGGATGACAGCAGGAAGAGTCTAGAACCAAACCAGGAAGTCGAGCAGAAACGAAGAACATGTGGCAGTTGAGTGTTTCAGCAAACAACACATTATTAAAGAACAAAATTAAGTACATAAGTAAGTGCACAGAACATTTTGCCCCAGACAGAGAAGATCAGAGGAGCTGCTGCTTAATCAGAGACTTGGCTCATCTGGAGGAGTGATAATCGCTCAGATTCTCTTTCACAGCGTGACTGCATCGAATTAACACACGCACACTGACTTTATTTTGTTATTTCGACTCAAAATAGTGAAGGAAAACCGTCATCCCCCCCATACACACACACACACACACACACACACACGAGGATTGTGCTGATTTGAGATGTTCGAGCGCTCGTGGTTTCTTCGCCTCCAGCCACGAATCTCATGCTCGTGTTGTGTAGAGCGTAAATCTGTCATCTGTTTTTGCCCTCAGATGATGATGATGATGATGATGATGAAGGAGAACGTTATGACCGACTGACTCTCGTGGAAGCGGATTAAGGTTCCTCTGAGGTCATACTTATGCAAACTCTCACTCATTACACTCACTCTCCTGATGTTCTGAAGCGTGAGATCATCCAACGCTCTTCTTCTTCACCTCCCCCTGTGTGAAGCCCAAAAACTGTGCCGAGACAGATTTTTATTTTTAAATACAAATATATTCAGAAAAAAATTATAAACATTTGTAAAAATATATATTTTTAATTTAAATTCTGACATTAGTTTAATTATTGTCCTCATTTTTAACATGCTTCATCATATGTGAATATTTAATAGTTTTATTTTCTTATTCTTTTTTTCCCTTTTCTATTATTTACTGTGTTTCTATTATTTTTATTTTATTTATTACTTTATTTATTACTTTATTTTTGACCTTTCCTGCTGTTTTTTTCCCCCCGTGAAGTACATTTACATCAGACATTAAACAGACGCAACTCGCACAAGTGCTTTGAAGTTTCCATCAATAAATATATAACTCTGGTCCACTAGCCTACTGACTAGAAGTTCCATCAGTCAAACACTTTCAGGACGGATTTGATTTGGAGGAGGGTTAACCCAAATACCTAGGGAACAGATAGGTAGACATCGCTTAAGGGTTGCCTGTGACTCGGCTTTTCGGACATCTAGGAGCCAGGACAGAACAAAGTCTGGATGAATGTCTTCCTCGGAGAGAAGGTGGGACCAGCCGAGCAGTGCTGGAGGATCGGAAGGAACGAGGTGCAGTGTGGGGTGTGATTAGAGCTGAGAGGTAAGTGGGTGCTGGGACGTGTTTAGTTTTATAGGTGAGCATCAGGGTTTTGAATTTGATGCAGCAGCTACTTGAGGGAGCGGAGGAGAAGTGTGGTCGTGTGGGAGAACTTATGAGACGTGCAGAGGCATTCTGGATCAGCTGCAGAAGACGAATGGTGGACGAGTATTGAAATAACAAGGGACTGAACAAGCACCTGAGTAGCCTGTGAAGAAAGTAATGGGCGAATTCTTGTGATGTTGTGAAGAAGAAATCAACATGAGCGAGTAAAGTTAATAAGAGTGTTAGTCTTAGTGTTAGGAAATGTGTGGGGAAAATGACAGCTGATTGTCCAGCGTTACCCCAAGAATCCGTGCAATGACTGAAGGAGTGATCTGACTGTTCTCCAGGTTGATCATAAGATCCTGACAGTGGGTGAATCATCTGGGATAAAAAGCATTTTGGTTTTGCTGCAATTAAGTTTCAGTTGATGAGCGGCCATCCAGGATGAGATTTCTGGCAGACATGCTGAGATACGGATGGAAACCAGTGTCTGAGGGAGGAAAGGAGAAGTTGAGTTGAGTGTCATCCGTATAACCATGGCATGAAAAGTCATGTGCGTGTATGACCTCACCAAGAAATCAGATATACAGGGAGAACAGAGGAGGACCAAGTACTGAGCCTTGTGGGACACCACAAGTGGAGTCTGTGTGAGCAGATGTGGATCCCCTCCACGTCACCTCATACGACCGATCTTCTGGATAGGAATATTCATTGGACTGTGGAAGAAAATCAGAGTACCCAGATGAAACCCACCAAGCATGGGGAGAACATGCAAACTCCCCGTGACCCAATGCTGGAATCGAACCTGGACCCTGGAGGTGCAAAGCGTCAGTGCTAACCACGACGCCACCAGGATATTGGCAGCGGATCCTTTGGGTGCTCTGGGCTCTGTGGGTCGGTCCTGTTTGTCCGGTGCGTCCCATGGGGCTCACTGGGCCCAGTGTGCGGTGGGCTGTGGTGCACTGGGTGTTCTGGTGCCTCTCTATCCAGGGCAAGCTGTGACTTTTTTCAACAGAGTACCCCTCTCCCAGGGGGCGCTATAGAGGACGAGTGAGACAGTGATGTACTTTTCATGAAAATATTTTTCAAAGTGCTCATTTGAATTTTTTTCTCTTTTTATTAAAAAAAATGAAGGAGTTAGATTTTTGAGCATGCGGGTGTGGACGGAGCTCGGGTGACGGAAGCCGCTGATCAGATTTCGGGATATTTTCCACCTCAGCAGTCCTCATGAATGAACTCTGAAACAAAGCTTAATTCAATCCCTGCAATATCTCAGAGGCACCTTGATGCCGTGTGATCATAGTGTGTGTGTGTGTGTGTGTGTGTGTGTGCATTAAATTAACCCCTGCAGCCTTCACGAGGTGCTGAAGCAGGGCGGAGTGGAGCGGTTTTTTCTGCTCCACTTGTCATTCACAAGTTATCTTCAGTGACAAACGGCATTTCACACAGAAACACACACGAGCAGCGAGAGAGTGAGAGAGAGAGAGGGAGTGTGAAAGAGTGAGAGAGCAGGAGTGTCGTCATGCCATGTTCCTTCACCTTCCACAGGCTGTACACGGAGAAACACACACACACACACACACACACACACACACACACACACCCATCCCCCTTCATTGCTCTACATCAGCTCACATTCAAGCACACTCACACAGGTCATTCCTAGTATAAAATTTTGGCACCCCAATCACTATACACTCACTGCCATTAACACAAACTCTCGCTCCTCCTGTTCAGCACGCAACAGGTAGACGATATCATTTCCATAGCAACGCCTCTTTCACAGTAAGCACTGCTGCACACTCTTAACATTTACGCGTGTCCTTGATCTCTCTGTAAAACTGTGTTGTGTTTTTTTAGTTCGACAGAGAGAGAGAGAGGCTGCTGAGAGAGTGAGTGTGTAGAGCAGGATAATGTGTACAGTATTTAGGAACAAATGCATAGAATAAATGAGCAGCGAAAGTGTCGCTGTGGTGGAAGAGGAATAAAACACTTCTTGGGCGTCGGATAAACGAGAAAATAAAAAGATAATCACACGGAATTGCTCTGTTTCTAAACAAATCTGTGGAACCGTGTTTCTGTAACATGTTTACTGTCATCAGTAATATTGCGTGTGTGTGTGTGTGTTTGTGTGTGTGTGTGTGTGTGTGTGTGTGTGTGTGTGTGTGTGTGTGTGTGTGTGTGTTAAATAATTAATGCTATATGCTGCAATACATCAACACACTCCACACAGAGACGTAATTAACTTCTCCCTCAGGGAGGTGGGAGAGACGTCCTGCATCTGCCTGCTTCATAATGAATGTTCATCAACTTGTGAGTGTGTGTGTGTGCGTGTGTGAGACTGGAAATGTGAATCTGATTCCCTTAAATGCCCAATATTGCATTTTAGAATGATAACAGCCTAATATTTTAGCACATATTAGGATTATTATGATGTTCTACTAAAGATTGTGTTTTCATTCTGACACCATTGGCCCTCCATAAACACGAGGCCCGTTAACCCGATAAGAGAAGCCACACCCATAAAACTTCACAAAAGGCAAAGAAATCTGAAAAATGACAAAAAGACAACTCGGACGTGAACGAGCGCAGCCAAAGGAATGTGCAGTCAGGAGTGCATTTCAGCATTTCAGCTCATTAATATGCAGAGACGCGCAGTAACCAGCTACAGCTACAGTCGTTACATTTACTTGAGAAGCTTTTTGGAAAAAATGTCCTTCTATAAGTAGCTTTACTTTTGCTTGAGTAGATTTGTGAAGAAGAAACGCGACTCTCACTCCGCTACATTCGGCTCCACTCGACTCGCCACATTTCTAACCGTTTATTGTAAACATGCAGCCGTTAGATCTACCGCATGACTGTTTCACCAATCAGATGCAGCAACAATGATCACATGACTCCGTTTGACCAATCAGATCAAGTGGCATAGTGAGAGAAAAAAACCTTGAGCCGGTGTTCTATAAACTCATCGTACCTGTGACTCCGCCCTACATACAGGACTGTATACTCAAACTAAAGTTTCCGGATCTTTCTCTCATTGTTACGGGTCGAATCCACGCTGCTACTATAGTGAGATCTTGCGGTTAGTGTACAACCTTGCGGTGAGTATAGAATGCTTTTTTCATGTTTGTGTGATTATATTGTGTGATTAACTTTAATTGTACATATAATGTTACTTTAACAGTCTATGAATATATAAGTATATTTCAGTACAGAATTAATCACCAACACACGTCTTGTACATTTTTATGCATCCCGAAAAATATGATGTGTCCCTGGCATCGTATACAAAGACGTACTGCGGTGTCATCTCGATCTGCCAATTCAACAGGGTTTATTATATATATCTAATTATTAAAACTTCTAAAAAAATCAATCAGACATTGCGATTGAAGCAGTTACTCACTGCAGTACTTGAGTATCTTGAATAATTTTTTACTTCTACTTGAGTAATATTATTTTGAAGTACAGCTACTCTTACTGGAGTAAATGTTTTGGCTCCTCTACCCATGTGTGTTAATATGCAACAACAAAATGGGAGTTTTATAACGTTCATGAAAGTAGTGAGAGTGTGTGTGTGTATGTGTGTGTGTGTGTGTGTGTGTGTGTGTGTGTGAGAGAGAGAGGGACAGAGAAAGAGAGAATAAAGCCATGATAAACTTGCACTTAAATCTGTACAAATTCAGGAAAGAACATTTGACATTTTATTACACCAACTGGATTTGCATAAACATGTAAATGTCGAACTATTTCCGAATAAATGAACTCGTATCCATGGCGATAAGCGAAGTCCAATGTGTGTTATGCTGCATAAGGATGGACATCATCTCTTATAAACACACCACAAACCTAAACGAAATGTTTTATCCTTTAATTAAAAAATAAATAAAATAACACAACAACGCAGTGGCTATTGTTAGGATGTGACTCCGCCCACAAAGCAGCAGGCCGTCCTCCTTCCCGTTCATGCTGCTCCGTCTCCGCACTTCATCTTTTCAGGATCTAATAAAATCCACCAGCCCTGTTTCATTTCCATCCAGGACTATTGATTACATTTGGGCTCCGGACGAATCGGATTAGGACGCTATAACTCGATTCCATTGGGCAGGTACGAGTTACCCGAGGACAGCTCGGCTGATTGGCTAAGACAGATACAGCTCTCTCACACACACACACACACACACACATACACACACATACACACACATACACACACACCCCTCTTTCTAACTGACAGGAAGTTTAAATAGGTTTGCAAAATTTCACTCCTCTAAAGAGCAAGTCTGTAATGAACGCCGGCCGTGTGAGTTTATTCAGACAGCAGCGTTTCCTAAAATCAGACCGTATAAAGGTGATGATATGATTATGTTTGCTTTTTTGGTACATTTCATAATGAAAGTTACTAATACACTAATATATAAGTAATATAATAAGTGTTTTGTCATGAGAAATCTTCCAAAGCTTTATTGCAGTTCTAAATAAAAGAGTTGAATGTGTTTGTGGGTTTAGTGTGTGTTTGTGTAAGAGTTAATACTGAAGACACTGAAATAAAACTCTGGATCTCTGCAGAAAACAAACGGGTGAACATCTGAAGATAACGCGTAGGAGATGTTCAGACGAGAAGTTTCATCTCTGCCCGATGATTAAGATTAGACCAAACTGGGAGAGTTGAACTCTACACCCACATGTGATGCGTTTCACTATTAAACACAGCCGAAGTAGACATACTGTATATATAACCTAATAAGGAGATACTTCTATAATTTTAACAATAGTAGAGGCGTTCAAAACTCGTCAAACTGTGTGATGAAATTTCTGCTGAATGAAGGTGTGAAAGTGATCGGTCGCAGTAAAACATGTGAAAGGTTTTAAAGAAAGCCGTACGTACGTCTGTGAGTGACGATCCCGGCCGAGGTGGCTCGGAGCCTCACTGCAGTTCGTTTCCGTGAACATTCAGAGAGCGGAACACCTGATCACTGAAAATCAACGTCACCGACTTCACAGAGAGTCTGTGAACTGTACACACACACACACACCATTCACACACAACTGACTGTTTCAGATGTGAATCAGACGGCCCGATCATGTCTCCGGTGTACTGAGAGAACTGTCTCCCTTGATGGTGTCCAAGCGCTAGTGAGACACTGGGATAAGTGCATTAGTGTATCATGGGATTATATAGAGACATAAAGGGAGTGTTTACTCTCAGGACTGTGTTCTGTTAGTCTGTACTGTTATTAAAGTCCCGCTTTGACTCGAACACCCATGTAATAATAGTTTCTGTACTGTACGCTACTGATTTACTTTACCTGTGTGCAGCGGGTTGATGAGACATCACATGTTCCATATCAGTACTGTAGTAAAGCGCGGACCGCAGACTGGTAGAGGGCGAAGCTGATGATGCTCTAAACTCAGGTTTTTGTGTTTATTGTTTACAACAACCTTTGTAATTAAAAAGAGTTTGTTCGATGTTTTACTTATTCAAACTAAACTAATATATTATTAACACTAAACCGCATATTGACCCTGATTCAATCACAACTGCAGGCTGATTCTCCATTATGACCAAATTGGGCTTTGTGGAGTTATAGTGTTTTGGGGGGGGAATTTTTTATTTATTTATTTAAAGTAATGACTAATTGATATAATATTTTGGCATTTGTACTTTTTACCACTCTTGTATGGAGCCCACTCACACAACACAACCTCTAACTGTCTGATATCTCATTCTGCAGTCAAACTGAACGTATGTTTTCTTCTTTTTTTTCAAGAAAGAAATTCTGTTTAGAATTCTGCTTAAAGTAAGATATGATTGTAGGGATTATAGATTCATGATATGAATCAGGGAGATACTCAGCTCCCGTCGTCCTGGTGAGTAAACCTTCAGTTCAGGTACAGAATAAAGTCTAAAAGCGTCCCGATCGGGGCTGTTATTTTCAGACGACCTCGGTGTCCCAGACACGTCCTCTGTTTGAGAGCTAAAATATCAGAACTGCTTTAAAATAAGATTTTAGGGTGTATCTAGAGTCCACGGTGCGGAGGTGTGCGAGACGAACCGAGACTGAACTCCACACAATTCTACACAGATAGCGCCGGACAGTGAATTCCTCAAAACAAAATAAAAATCTCTTGATGACATCGTTTCATCCACGTTTAACCAGAATTAGTGATGCAAATGAACAACTCGACCAGGGTTAACTACAATATAAAACAGATGTTATGTCCACGTGTATGTGCTGTACAGTAGGGTGTGTACACTCGTGGTACTCCCATCTTGTATGTGTGTGTGTGTGTGTGTGTGTGTGTGTGTGTTGGTCTGGGGAAACCTTTCACATGGCCAATTCTGACTTTTTCAATGAAAAATGAAAAAGAAACGCGACAATTTAAATGTTTTACATTCAGACACATCAACTAACTCTAAACACTTCTACACTTTATCTACTGATGGAAACGTCTCACCAGGTCACGGCGGTCCATCATCGAGCCTCATCGCTGCCTGTTCACACCAACATCACTCACACACACTCACGTCTGTTGTGCTGCATCAGTTATTAATACCATATTAAACTCAAGTTGTTTAAACTTGTGAAAACCTGTACAGAGTGGAAACGCTGTTCTGTGTTTTGATGATGATGATGAGGATGAGGAGGAGGATGAGGAGTATGAAAGACATTATAACTGTCACTTTCAGACTGCAAGCTGAATCTGTTTTGATACAGAATCAAACAAAGAATCAGACCTCGCTGTGGAATTTATTAAACTAGGAAAACTTAGAAAGCTGAATTAATGAAATGATCTCGACCAGGTTTAGCAAAAAAAAAAAAAAAATACCCATCACCGATTACAGGGTCTACTTGAGGCCTTATCAGGTAGTGTTTTTTATTCAACTAAATCCAACAGAAATGGCATGTATTGAAATTACAAGAAGAGGAAGATCATGAATTGACAACTGTGTTTACTGGCAAACAACATGTGCAACACGTCAACTTAAAACATAGCAGCCTGTGCTTGGGTAGTAATTGGGGAAAAGCTTAGCGCTTGACAAATACAACTTTCCTGTAGATTGTATAAAATAAAATAAAATAAAATAAAATAACAGACGAGTCGCCGGAAAGTTCTGCAAGCATCCACGAGGACCGCAAAAAAGTAAACATGTTTAGTGTAAATTAATGTTTAGTTTAATTAAACATTATGTTTAGTTGAAGTTTATGTTGAAGTTTAATGAAGCATTCCATGCGAAAAATGGAAACGTAATCACCAAAACTCGCGGTGAACCATGAGGAACTGTCCTTACGGCCACCGAGTGAAACCGCGCAGGCGCGAGAGTGGCGGCACGTGAGTGGCAGCGCGCGAGTTACTGAACTCTCCCGCTCTTTTAGCGCGAGCCAACTGCTCGTGTTCATTCACGTGACTGACCTTCAACTGTCTGATGAGGTTCGTGGAGTTAAAATGCTTTGGCTGCTTCCCGCCCGGTGGGATTGTCTTGTTACACAGGCTGCAGCTTGCTGATGTTTTGTCTTTTTCACACAACACGTAGAATCGCCAGACCGGTGAAGACATTTTAGCTGCGCGCAAAGAAATAAATGTCCGTCAGCTTTTCAATATCGGCCGTTATAGAGACTGCAGATCAATCGTCCCGAAGCGATTATCGGCCGATTATGATCACCCCTAAAAATATACAGCTTGCAGAATTCAGGACCTAAAGAACCTCCCTGACGTCACTCCGTCCCTCCTCCGTCTCCTCCGTCCTCATGTCCGGTCCTTCATCTCTCTCTCTAACCTCTCAGAAGCTCTCGACCACATCATGGCCCCTCTCTCACACTGTGTACCAGCCTCGGGATCTTTCCACTCACACACACACACACACACACACACAGGGGTCTCTATTGAGACGTTTGTTAACGGAGACCGGTCTGCGCAGTGTGATGTTACAAAGCTCTTTTCTGATCACATGGACACTCCGAGTTTATTTTAATTATAATTATATATTAATGTAAAATTAATATAATTATAATTTCCTCAAACTTTTAGAACTTACATAGAATTTATTTCCAGAATTCTTTGATTCTGTAAAGCTTATCTGTGACAAAGACCATTGTGAAAAGTGCTATATAAATAAATTGAATAAAATTTTTATCTCTCACCATCATCATCGTGTGTGTGTGTGTGTGTGTGTGTGTGTGTGTGTGTGTGTGTGTGTGTGTGTGTGTGATTTAGGGTGTTGATGGAGAGCTTTTCGAATGACAGCCGGGACAGTGGTCATCACAGGCGGGATTCTAGCTACAGTAATCTTACTGTGCATCATCGCAGTACTGTGTTACTGTAGACTGCAGGTGAGTCTGTGCTCCACACGCTGCTCTCCTCCGTCCTGTCCTCTCTCCCTCTCTCTCTCTCTCTGTCTCTCTCTCTGTCTCTCTCTCTCTCTCTCTCTCTCTCTCTCTGTCTCTCTCTGTCTCTCTGTCTCTCTCTCTCTATCTCTCTGTCTCTCTCTGTCTCTCTTTTTCTCTGTCTCTCTCTCTCTATCTCTCTGTCTCTCTCTGTCTCTCTTTCTCTCTGTCTCTCTCTCTCTGTCTCTCTCTCTGTCTCTCTCTGTCTCTCTGTCTCTCTCTCTCTATCTCTCTGTCTCTCTCTGTCTCTCTTTCTCTCTGTCTCTCTCTCTCTATCTCTCTGTCTCTCTCTGTCTCTCTCTCTCTCTCTCTGTCTCTCTCTCTGTGTGTCTCTCTCTCTGTCTCTCTCTGTCTCTCTGTACTGCAGGAACATCATCTGCATCTCATCGTAATAAACATGCAGTGCTGTATTTCACTGCTGCCGTTCGATAAATTCGTCCTACCCATCAGTCTCTCCTACGCACACTCATGTTTTGCTGCTTTAGCGCCCCGCCCATAAATCCATGCTACCACTCCCAGTGACTTGACTGATTGGGTTCATGTTTAGTGTTTTTATCAGTTTGTCTTTTACTGTAGATTTTTATTAGCGTGGTAAATGTAACAGTCGACTTGTGGAATGAGAGATGACATTAAATCCACACATCAGAAAGTGCTACCGGCGTTAAAGTGATCAGACAACGTTAGAAACAACACGTCACAAAGTGTGCTGTCAGTATGTCAGAAACGTTACGCGAGATGAATCTGTACTGTATCTCCTGCAGCGCTGCGGCCGTTCAAAACTAGCGGGAGAAACTAGTGCGGCCTGATGGAGCTGGCTTCCTGTTTCCTACAGCGTATCCATTCCTCTCTCTCTCACATGCACACACACACACACACACACACACACTCACTTCACACTGATTTCGAGGCCTTTTTCTCATTAACACCCTTTAAACTCAAACTAATTCGAGATCTGATGATTTAAATTAAGGGGAGCAAACGACAGCTTTCATTATTCACTACACACGCGGCCGTGACCTTTTTTATTTCTGTCTCGTGGATTCGCCGTTAGTTTCATTACATGTCCTTTAATCCGCCCCATTAGCATCCCGAGTCTGGTTACTTCACACGACCAGCAGCATTTCAGGGTTTAATATCGTTTTTTTTTTTTTTTTGTAAGTGTGATTGCAAAGTGAAAACACAAGCTGAGACTAAACAGTTATTTATATCCGTCGTCATGGTAACATTCTAAAGCGGTTAAAGGCGCATTCATTTAGAAACGATCCACCTCAGAGGTGTCTCAGTGTAAAAAGAGAAATTCTACAAATAAAACCTAAAATAAGGGAAAACATTCCTGTGAAAATGGCTTTCTGTAATTCAGTAAAGCAAACATGTTTTCAGAAGAACTGAAATGAAACATTTCTACACATAAAATCTGATTATAAACAGCAGGAAACAGTATTACAGCAGAGCAGGCGTGACTGGGACGCTTCCTGCGGCGCTCTTTGTGTTTCTGTGAGATTAAACTAAATCAAATATTCAGCACTTTTTTCCTTTTTCACCCAGTTAAAACCATTTATCATTTATGCTAAAAAAACAAAACAAAACAAAAAACATTTATTCTAAAGCGATGCTGTGGGAGGAAGCGGCGCAGTCTGAGATGCGGGGACACAGGGACAGAGGGACGCACGGCTGGGCCAATCTAATCACACAGCCACATCATGATTAACCACATCACCATAATCACAAAACACTGAGATATTTTATACTGAGAAAAGAAAGGTGTCACAATCAGCTGTTTTTTTTTTTCATTTCTATATTATATATATATATTATATATCTCTCTCTCTCTCTCTCTCCATATATATATATATATATATATATTATATATTATTATATATTTATATATAAAATATTTTAATATTAGAATTGTTGCATTTATAATTCAGTTACAGTGAAACCTTGGATTACGAGCATAATTCATTCCGGAAGCGGGCTCGTATTCCAAAATACTCGTAAACCAAATTTAATTTTGCCATAAGAAATAATGAAAACTCAAATTATTCGTTCTACAGCCCAAAACAATAAATACATAAAAATTATTACAACATATAAAGTAAAAATAAAACAAATTAACCTGCAAAAAAGTAAAAATAAATCCAGACAGTTAAGTGTTTCCTTTGTGCGCGCAGGCCTTGTGTATTTGTGTGTGTGTGTGTGTGTGTGTGTGGAATTAGCCCCTCCTCTTGGCTTAAACAGTAAAACTCCTTCTCCCTCCCACACCTCGCTTTTTAAGTTTCACAACTAACATACACAATGCAAACACTGTTTTAGCGGGGAAAAAAATAAATCTCTCTAATGATACTCATGTGAGCAGACTAACGGAATCACTGCTGTAAAGTAAAAAATAAAAAATAACCAATGAACCAGAATCTTACCTTTGAAAAGAATCGCGACAGAGCTGAGTTTTCTGTGTAAATAAAGCACCGGGGAGATCTGTGTGTGTGTGTGTATGTGTGTGTGTGTGTGTCGGTGTCAAATTACGCGCGCGCGCACACGCACATCCACATGCACACGAAAAGTAGGTGAGTGTGTGTGTAAAAAGTGTGTGTGTGTGTGTGTGTGTCGGTGCACGCACACAGAAGAGAGAGGGAGATGTCGATTATAAGAGATGAGCACTAAGACGCAGCAGGGGACTCTTATTTTTACACCGGGGATGCAGCAGGGGAGACGATTACCCATAATTCCCGCAGCGCAAGAGAGAAAAATCATAGGCTCAGTTGTGATCACTTGAAAATAAGAGTCGCTTGCATGATACATGATACTCGGCGCTCGTAAACTAATACTTGCTCAGTTTCCGAATAAAAAATTATTAAAAATCTTTGCTTGGTTTGCGGAACACTCGTAAACCACGTTACTCGTGATCCGAGGTTCCACTGTAATTGATTTTGGAGACAAAACTGTGTTGTTTTTTTAAGGACACCTGTTATGCAAAAAAAATGTAAAAAAAATTCAGTTATGTTTAGACATTCAGTTTAGACATAGCCTCCTAATGTGACTTCTTGTCAGGGACGGACGTGGACAAGGAAACGACCCAATAGCAGAATTAGATGCTTTAGAATAGCCTTTTATTTATGCACCAGGGAAAAAATGAACAAAGGCTGGGAGAGCAGAGTGTGTGTGTATGCACGTATGTATGTATGCATGTATGTACGTAAGTGTGTGTGTGTGTGTGTGTGTGTGAGAGAGTTTAGGTGTGTGTGTGTGTGTGTTAGTGTATGTACGTATGTATGTGTGTTTATGTTTATTTGTCTGTGCGCGTGTAACGGTCCAGCAGGGGTATGTCCTAGAGCGCACGCGGTGATGACGTCAGGGAATCCTCCGCGAACCCGGAAGTAGCGCGTCCGATAATTCCTCTCAGCGGAAGAGAGTCGATGAGAGAAGAAGCAACATGGGTGCAGCTTATCATCCTTAGGGAATCTTTGTGATAAGATTGCTCCAACTCCGGTGTCCGAGGCATCTACTTCGACCACAAATTGAAGAGAAGGGTCTGGCTGAAGAAGGATAGGGGCTGAGGTGAAACGCCTCTTTAAATCAAGGAAGGTCCTAGCCGCCTGTTCTGACCACATGAACGGAGTCTTGGATGATGTCAAAGAGATTAGCGGGGCAGCCACCAAGCTGTAGTTGCGGATGAACCGCCTGTAAAAATTGGCGAAACCCAGAAAGCGTTGAAGCTCCTTACGGGTTGTTGGGACAGGCCAGTCTGTGACCGCTTTCAGCTTGACAGGGTCCATCTGAATCTTGGACGGGGCTACAATAAAGCCCAGGAAAGAGACTGTGCTACTGTGGAACTCACACTTCTCAGTTTTTACATAGAGCTGATTCTCGAGGAGCCTCTGAAGTACCTGGCGTACATGCATCTTATGTTCTTCGATGGAGCGTGAGAAGATGAGGATGTCATCTAGGTATACAAAGACAAAGATGTTGATAAAATCCCTGAGGACGTCGTTGACGAGGGCTTGAAACACGCCAGGGGCGTTGGCCAACCCGAAGGGCATGACCAGATACTCGTAGTGGCCTGACGGAGTGTTGAATGCGGTCTTCCACTCGTCCCCTTCCCTGATTCTGACCAGGTGATAAGCACAACGCAGATCCAGTTTCGTAAAAACTTGGGCCCCCTGCAGGAGGTCGAAGGCAGTGGACATCAGGGGCAGAGGGTAGCGGTTCTTGATGGTAATGTCATTCAACCCTCTGTAATCAATGCAGGGACGTAGGGTACCGTCTTTCTTGGCCACAAAGAAGAAGCCTGCCCCAGCGGGTGATGATGATGGCCTTATGATGCCCACGGCTAATCCCTCCGAAATATACTTATCCATGACTTCCCTTTCCTGGGGAGAGAGTGAAAAGAGGCGTCCTCGGGGTGGAGCTGTGCCGGGTAGAAGGTCGATTCCACAATCATAGGGACGATGAGGAGGGAGAGAAATGGCCCGCGATTTGCTGAACACGGCCTTGAGATCAATATAATCGTGTGG
>QNUK01000406.1:197500-365000 GCA_013621035.1 Clarias magur | reverse complement strand
AAATAACAAAAATGTTGTTTATCAGCATTTATGCTACAATGGATGAATGTGTTGGAAATTATCATTCTTGTGACTTTTTCTGTGCTGCTGCTGAGATAAAGCAGCATACTCAAATACAATTTTCACGCTCAAAGTCTGAAAACGTGTTCATAATGTTGTCAAGTATACAATCTGGGACATAATGAGTCATATTCTAATCATTTAATGATTCTCCTAATGAAGTAACCTGTTCTGAAAGACATTTTTCTACAGTTTTTATGTGCATTATTCGTATGGTTGTTTTTACCATGCAATTGTCTTGAATTGGCAAGAAAATCCACTGTCTATTATTTCTGGAGTTAACATTATCCCCACCGATGCGAATCTTCAATCACCTGTCCCTTTAGTTTACTAAAATTCAAGTATTTCCTCGAGTGTGAACTATGCTTTCCTGAAGAAACAGGAATTCTTGAAACATCTTACATGCTCAAGTCCTAGCAACTCAAACACATTGATGACATTTTTATGATAAATGGTGATAACAAATGTGGTGGTTTACTGTACCATAAAATTTGTTTTGACAAATTGTTTTGAATATTTAAACAAAGGACATTCTTTAACGCATCGATTAACGTAAGTAAAATAAAGTTCAGCAAAATATTTTTTGTCACATTATTGATAGATTATTATTGCACATGTGATTGTTTACAGAAGAATCTTTAAACCACCTTGGTCAGGTAATCCAAAATAAGTTTGCATTACATGACATTTTCTTCAGGTTGGTAATAAATCATTACAAGAAATCTAATTTTTTACTTCAACTGAAAGCTGATTTACACCCTCATATGTCGACACACAGTTCAAATTCAATAAAATTGACTAAAATTCAATTTTATTTGTATAGCGCTTTTAACAATTGACATTGTCGCAAAACAGCTTTACACAATAAAAATAATTATATAAGTTTGTATGAGAAGTGAACATGTTGGAATTCTTATAAGTCTTATAAAACTGTCCCTGATGAGCAAGCCGAGGACGAGGGCGACGGTGGCAAGGAAAAATTCCCTGAGATGGTAATAGGAAGAAACCTTGAGAGGAACCAGACTCAGCAGGGAACGCATCCTCATTTGGGTATAGTTATAGTTTTTTCAAATATGATAGAATGCATTAAAAACCATTTCAGAAAAGAAACTAGTGTATTCAATGAAGAGTATGAAATGTGAATAACGTAATATGAAGTCTATAAAAACATATAGATTATGAATAAGAAAATATTCAAACAAAGAATATAAAAGATGAAAAAAGAATAAAAAAACATATGCTGTATAAATTTTGAAAACATAAACATCTACATACAATATAGATAATATTGATATGTGTATAGATTATAGTTCGATATGTTTCGACTGCTCAAATGAAACCATTGATGTCCTAAGTGATTCCTTCTTTAATTTCCTTGCTGTTGATGGGCAAACTATGCATTTCTGAAAGTCATGCTTTTCTTCAACAGGAATGCATCACCCACAAGTCCTGTGCAAGTTCTTAACCACATGAATATTCTGAAAGAATTTGTTATTTGCAGTAAACGTAACATGCCGTCCTTGAAAAGGTACCGTTGGGGACTACTGACTGGATAGTTTAGTAATTAAGCACATTACGTATGCTGCCTCATTCTATAACCCGGAGATGCGGGATCAAAATAGGGAAAAACACATCACATTTCAACCACACCTCAACATCTCTCTGAGCAGCGCTATTGTTCCCATGTGATTCAAGCCCACCACGACCATCACCATGCCGAAGAAGTCAAGTCAAGGCTTTTATTGTCACTTCACCCATATAGTTAGTACACAGTGAAATGAAACAATGTTCTTCCAGGACTTCCTTGAGTGTCCTGTCTCAATGACCGTCCTGTTACACTCACACACATCATCATGAAGTGCTTCGAGTGGCTAGTCACAAGACACATCAAGACCCTACTGCCCCCCTCACTGGATCCACTGCAGTTTGCGTATGGTCCCAACCGTTCAATAGATGACGCCATCTCCAGCACATTCCATCTGGCCCTCTCATACTTGGACAATAAGGACACCTACCTTTGAATGCTGTGCATAGATTTCAGTTCAGGATTCAATTCTATCATCCACCCACACCTGATCGGGCAGCTGACACTGTTTGGCCTGATCACCTGCTGACTCACGACTATGTAGCGACACAGATTGAAAGACATAATCAATATTGCTTTTGAAACGACCGTGGTGGGTCTCATCAGCAAGCACAACGAGTCAGCATACAGAGACACACTGCATCTGCAAAGTCACCAGCATTCTGGCTGATCAGACACACCCATCAGACACACTCTTCACAAACTGTTCCCACAAAAAAAGGGACTGGACTGATAAACACACACACACAAACACACTGATCAACAACCATTTACCACTTGTCCATACCGACTGAAATTGTTCTTCTTGCGCAATATTTGTTATTTGCACAAAGAGCCTCACCCAGGACTACCAGAGCAAAGATGTTTTCTATCTTTGCTGCTATCTACAAGGAAAGTTTACTGGTTCTCATTCCACTACCTCAACTCTACTACAGAGTGTTGAAACGAATTATGGTGTCATGGTTGTTGTCATGCTCTTGTTTGCACATTTGCATGTGCACTTCACATTTGCATGTGCAGACTCAGGTAGTTTCTTTTAATTTATCATATTAATCTGTTTTGTCTCAGCTAGTCAGCTAATTAGGTTTTTAAGTTAGTTAGGTACTTAGTTTTTGTCCATCTGGTTGTGGGGGAACTTTTGTTTCATTTCATCGTGTACTGCTTATATAGTTTGGATGTGTGTGAGTGTGTAGTGAGCATGTGTGTTTATACTGTATGTGTGTAGTATGCATGTATAATGTTGTGTGAGTGCGAGTGTGTCTGTAGTATGTGTGAGTGTAGGATGAGTAGTGTTTGTGTCTGGTGTGTGTGTATTACTAGAACTGCCCAGACCGGGGGATTGTAGGCGATCAGCTAGAACCACCTGCCGAAGTTTGAAGCCACGAATGTACATCAGGCCACTGAAGATACAATGAAGATTTAATTTCATCCTGTTAAGGGAAAAAGAAGAAAAATATTTACAACATGTGCACCTTTTTATCACTCTAAGACCTCAGAAGCAAATAGGACATAAGTGGAAGGCATCGTCATTGCTAGAAGTGTCTTTCTAATGCAACATTGCTAGCTGTCACTTACTGTGTGCCTGGTTTGGTGGTGACTGTAGTGGCGCAGATGCTTGAGTAGGTCTTTGTCTGTTTAGGATCAGTTCAATGTTTGATGTGTGTGTGTGTGTGTGTGTGTGTGTGTGTGTGTGTGTGTGTGTGTGTGTGTGTGTGTGTGTGTGTGTGTGTGTGTGTGTGTGTGTGTCTTTGTGTCTGTGTGTGTGTTCAGGATATATGGGTATTCGTTGAAGTGCCCAGAACCTTGGCTCTAGGAGTTTGCCAAGAACGACACAATGAAGTTTGAAGCCAAGAAAGTACATTGGTACGTCGGGCCAATGAAGATTTAAGTTTGGTTGTGTACCGCTCCTCTCTCTCCGTTCGATGAAGATGAACATCTTCTCAAGCTCGCTCAAGCCAGTCCTGTGCAGCAGGATCATCGTCAGCAGCATCACGATGAGTAGTCCTCATGCATGGTCAGGTGAGGAACAATCGTGTGTCCCTGACCAGCATATACTATACCCCGCTCTGGTTGAATACCAAGGACCTCTCTGAAGATGAAAGGCAAGAAGTTGGCACTCGGACCTTTTAAAACAAAAAAAAAGAAAAATAGTTACAAGCAACAATGAGCGGGCCCAAGCACCTGCGCCATTGCCACTTGGGCTCCCTCACAATGTGTGTCTTTTTAGCACTCTAAGACCTCTTAAGCAAATATGACATATGTGTGTGTTTGTACATGTGTTTTTGTTTAGTATGTTTACTGTACATGAAAAACAAGAAGGTTGCTTGGGAGTGTCTGTGTGTGTGTTTGTTTAGTATGTGAAACATAAAAAGGTATGTCCTGTCCTATGTGTTTTGTGGTGTGTGTGTGTGTGTACTTCTGTGTGGGTTGTTTATTTTCGATGTATGTGAATGTGTAGTGAGCATGTGCGTTTACGTGTGTGTGTGTGTGTGTGTGTTTGTGTTTGAGGTAAGTAACTAGTGTATAGTGTGTATTGTGTGTGTCTGTGTACGTTTATGTATGCCTTTTAGGGTGCTGATGCTGAGGGAATAAGAAAGAATAAGAAGAAAGTTGTTTTTCAGCATGTATGCTATAATGCATGAATGTGTTGGAAAATATCATTCCTTTGAAATATATGCTGCTCGTGCTTAGATAAAGCATTTCCTGTGTTCTTAGCGCTGTTCGAGCTCAGGAAAGCGGTTTTCTCACACAACTAATGCACAGTTATGTACAACATACAAAATGAGTTCATATTCTGGTTGCATGCTCAAAATGTGAAAAAGTTGTTTTTCAGCATGTATGCTATAATGCATGATTGTGTTGGAAATTATCATTCCTATATGCTGCTCATTGTGACGCTTTGCGCCGGATAGCCAGAAAAAGAAGGAACCCAGAGACAAACTGTGTTTATGCAACTTTTATTAGCTTTCTCAGCATCACAAAAATACAATACAAAATGCAAGCAAAATCAAAGAAAAGTGCAAGAGTGTAAGACGTTTCGGGAGGAGAGCAGCACACGCGCACCTTCTCCGACTTCTTCTCCTCGCGCTCCTGCTCCGCACACACTCTGGGGGCGGGGCAGCACACCTTAAATGGGCAACAGACAGGCATACAAACATGCAGTGGTATAACGTTGTAGTGGCCGTTACATCATGCCGAGATAAAGCGTTTCCCGTGTTCTTAGCAATCTACGAGCTCTTGCAAGTAGTCCCTCCAGAAAGCAACTGCTCTGTTTTCATCAGCCCTTTTGTTGCTCCCACTTTCTGACCACTGAATATCAAACAGGTTATCCATTAATTCAGCCGTGAGTGAATTCATCTGGTGACAAAATAAAGATTCTGGATGTTGCTGGATCTTAGCAAAAATTCCCAGGGTCTTCAGTCCTTCACAAAATTTTAATAAAGAATTATTAATAAATCACAACTTTATAACTTTATACAAAAACTTTTATGTTTAATGTATAAAAGATGATTGTTTATGACAAATAAAAAAACAAAACAAAAACAAACAAACAAACAAAAAAACACACCCATATTGCTGAAATTAGAGCAAACCTTTCAAATGGTCCACGAACACGATTGATGACCTGAAACATAAGAACATCTTCCATCAACCTTTCCTTCTCCTCAATACTTTTTAAAGGCCTCAGACAGCCTGCATTGGCTAGATAGTCTGTGATGGGCTCTGTTGAGTGTTGAAGCTCTTCTAGAGTTTTGGACTCTGAAACCCATACAGTACATATACAAAATAAAAGAACATATGGAATAGGTTTTTAAATTAAGAACAATGTCAAGTCATTTTTCCATTTCAAAGAACACCATAATATTAAATCAAATACTACAATATATACATCCTTAAGGAAAGCAAACATAAATTAGAGTTGGGTATTGATACAGATTTCACAATTCAGTTAGATTTCCATTCACAATTCACATTCATAATTAAATTAGATTCATCTTCAATTTTTAAGCACATCTATAAAGCAAACAAATTACCAAGCTAATGTTGTAAACTATGCAAGAAACCTGGCTGTATGAAAAAAATTTAATAAAAATAAAAAAACGGTCTGATTGTTTAGATCAAGCACTCGAACACTCTTGTAGTCAAAAGAGACTTTAGAAAGTGGGTAGGCCTGAAAATTATTGCTGAAGTTGCTGCATGATTTAATGTTGAAAATGGTTTGCTTGTGTTGCATAGCGTGTTCATGGATTTGGGGCCAGAACAATGAAGGCAGGGATGCATTTATTTTGCTTGTTTTAGTTCTTGTTAGAAATCACTTACTGCACCTTTAACCTAAAGCAGCTTAGAGGTGTCACACCAGATTAAAATGCCAAAAACATTTTACTTTTACATTTTGTGATAAAAAATGACAAATTGTAAATAAAGATGGGAATGGGATTTAAAATGCATATTAAGATAGGCCAAATAGAGATTGGGATGCAACGAAAAATCTGTATTTTTACCCACCCACATTATATACCTTTTTGATCTTATTATATAGCTCACAGTCAGCTACATCCTCCAGAATCGGTCTGCACATGTCTGGGCCCTGAGCTATGCAGTCAAAAAGGGCCTTTGAAAAGCAACTTGATGCTGGTCCTCCATGTACAAGACTGACTGCCACTGCCCTGCCTGCTATAAAATATTTGTCCTGATATGAAAGCTGATATGAAAACAAAACAAATATTAACACAATACCTTTTTCAGAACATTTAAACTTTAAACATACTTCTAGTGCTGGGTGATCAAATAAAAACAATAATTATTGTGATATAATTTTCCACTATAAAATGCTTATGCACTATGCAAACAGCATTAATAAGCAAATGTCCCAAAAGCAAGATAAAATACCACTACTTGTTTGAACCCTGTGCCAAACAGACCAATGCCAAAAACTGTCCTAAAGCCTAATGAAACTGCACTGACATTCTCAACAACACAAGAAACATTGTGTTCAATCCAGTTAGAAGCCTTTTCAGTCCACAAAACACCAAACATTAACGAGAACCATGGAACTGTAGCAGAAACATTGGATATTCGCATAGCATTTTATCATATTAATGTAGATATTATATTTATTAAAAGAATAATTGAATATAATTACAGTATTTTTAAGTTATAGCCATTTTAGTGCATTTGTATAATGCCATTTACTTTAGGCAACTGTTTTTCATAAGAACCATAGAAACAACACTTACTTTTTACCATGGTTATGACAATGCATGGTTTTACCTGGGGTTAATATGATCCAAATACTATGGGAGGTCAATGGTTAATTTTAATAACTCAGTCAGAATATTTTAAATTTACCCTAATAAATTAATGTGATTACAATTTTTACAGATGTTACCATTTTCTTTTATGAACATGAATTTACATCTGCATTCCAATTCAAGCTACAGCCAAATGTGCGTCTTTAAGAGACAAAACATGTACTATTCATTTATTGAAATGTTCACATGTTTGACAAATGTTTGTCTCATTTTTATGATAAGGAGTAGTCTGACGATGAAACCAAAATTAACAGTCTGGTTTATGCAAATTTCACCCAGCAAATATCTGCCTTTAAACTTTTTAGATTTGATATTTGTGATAATAATGATATCATATCACCATGCCCTACATACTTCATTCACTAAATGTATGACACAAGTGCACTTTGATACCTTGTGAATTTAGTGTTCAAGTTGAGGCTCCCCTCTTTCCCTTCAAACAGTGAAGAACGCAGCAGTGCTTCCAGGAGAAGGCGTAAAAATTCCCTCCTAGGACCTCCCAGATCAATGGCTTCTTCATATCTGCGTTTGTCATCAGAAAACCTAATGACCACTCTGTTATTAGGGTTGTATGAGACTCTTGTAAAGCCACGTATTGCACCATACTGCAATACGTGGAGTATTGCACGGTTTATATTAAACTTTGATGTTTGGTTGCAACTGATTTTTTCCGAAAGTTCTTTCAAGATTTGCTTGACTGGAATGTTCTCTCTGTTAAGGCAATGCTATGAAAGATCACAACATATTTTGCTCTGTTTAATGTTTGATCCACTACTATAAGAATTATTTCTAAGAATTATAGATGCAATTGCAACTGCAAACTCACGTCTGGTCCTCAATGCTTGCCATTATAGCATTGCAAAGATCCTCATTCTTATCCTCATCCTCTAAAATTCCCTGAATAATAGTAAGGTAAGTATTGTAATCACTTTCCCAGGAAGTGTTGCTAGTTGTGATTACTTGGGCAGAACTGGAGGACTTGCCAGAAGAGGAAGATGGTGCAACTGAAGAGAACTGGTCTCTGGTGGAGCACTGGGCACTGGTGGAAGACTCGCCATTTGAACCGTCAGATGACTTGTCAACCTCAAAGAGCTTTTGTCCAAATCTATTTCAGCCTATAACAAAGAAGACATAACTTCAATTTTTTTTCCAACAAATATGAATTTTTCATGCACTAAAGTCTTGTTTTATTTGCAACACATATTATTCTTACCTGGTGAAGTGGTCTTGATGGTCTTACATATAAGGTCTTTAACTTGAAAACTTTCTGAATCAAGCTACCATTAAGTTCTTGACCATCACTCAACTTTGGTTTAATCAGAATGTTTCCACACCCCTCATTTAAAAAAAAGGTTTTTATTATTTTAAAGGGATAGTTCACCCGGAAATGAAAGGACCCCAATGACTTCCACAGTAGAGTTTAATAGGGAGTCATCAACTGTTTGATTACACATTTTCATTAAAACAACTTTTTGGGTTCAGCAAAAGACATGTTTTTCACACATTTGAAAAAACTCAAGGTTGAGTAAATGATGACAATTTTCATTTTTGGATGAACTATCTCATGATCCAAAATTCTATGACAGGGATGGTGGTTTCGTGCCAGAAGTACCATTATTTTGAGATGATAATGTGACATTCTACTTTAATTAATTGTGCATTTCTATGGCAACACTATCAATGCACAAGTAGAATCTCAGTTGAGGAGTTGTAATTAAGAGTTCTATGAGGACATTAGGGTTATTGATTCTTATTGAGACCCAGGTTAAATTCCAATGCGGTTAAAAAGATGAAGTCAAACATTTACTGTATATATCAAACATATTTCTTCTGTGTCTCTTTTTGCATAACAAAATCAGCAGGTTACATAAAAATTGGACTCATTCATGAGCTGTGCGTGTGCAAAATAAGAGTTGCACTATTCTGAAGAAAAAACATTTCAACAAATAAACAATAGCAAGTAATTTATGAATGAATGATTCAATGAAAGTTAATATTTACAGCATGTTTTTGCAGCGTTGATCATTGTAGCCAGTCACAGACATATCTGTTGAGTTCATAAACACAATGGCCAATCAAAACTGGTCAAGTTAGGTACCACTCACTGCTCCAAATACCAATTCTCTGTTCAATGCTGCCGAATTCTGCATGTTAGCGAATCCTCTCATTATAACAAACAGTTTAGACATGATGTAACTAAAAGATTAATTGCGCAATCAAGCTCCTTTGATTACTTAAAATTTACTTTGTAAGATTCAGATTAACTAAGATGAGTGACAGCTTTCCAGTGATTATAAGGGGAGAGTTCTTTGTTTGCTTTCTAAGCAATAAATCTGTCATGTGTCACGTCCTTCCACGACCATTTATTTATTTATTTATTTATTCCCACGCTGCCACTTCTCCATGTGCTCATGTTTTCCCCTGCCCGTCATGTATCCGTTCCCACGCCCCTGTTTCCTCCCCGTCTGCTCACCTGTTTCTCATCTCCTCCACTGATTACTCTAGCACGCACTGCGCGCTGCTTAAATCGCTGGATTATCGAGAGTTTTTTTTTTCGCCTTGATTCTCTCGCGTTTTGTTTCATTGCCTTCACGCTGCCAAGTTTACTTTGATTTCCTCAGTTCGTCTCTCGCCTCACGTTTTGGATTGTGTTCGCCTCGCTGTTTGATTTCCCGGCTTTGATCTTGCGCTTCCTTTTTTTGACCACAGCTTGTTTTACGTTTTTTGAACTGTCGCTTCGCTGATTGATTTCCCGGTTTCCGATCTCGCGTTTCTCCCCTCCCCTACAGCTCTCGTTTTGCGATTTGTTTTTTTACTCTCCGCTGACTGATTCTCCGGCTGTTGACCCATGCATACGCATTCCGACCACGCCCCCCGTTTAACGCTGCGGTCATTCATCTGCGCTTGGATTCGTCTCGCTCCGCGTCGCCCCGTGACAGAATAATCCAGCCATCGAAATGAATCCAGCAGATTTTGACCGCATGAGATCGGCACTGGAAAGACAAGGCGCTCTTCTCGGAGCTCACCAGCAGGATGGAGAATTCAACATGCAGCGAGAAACTCATCTACCTGCCCCTCCCACCTATGAAGGAGACCCAGGCACGTGTCGTCCTTTCCTCTCCCAGTGCTCATTGATCTTGGAGCTGCAGTCCTCCACCTTCACCTCTGTCCTGGGTCCAAAAACTCCAAGCCAGACGCACTCTCCAGGCAGTTCACGCCCAAACCAGACTCCACCGCCCGTGACACTATCCTCCCTTCTCCCTGCTTGCTTGCAGCAGCTGAATTATACATAGAAACCAAGTGAGCAGGCCCAGTCTCACGAACCAGGGCCCAGTAATGTACCCCCCAATTGTCTCTTCGTTCCCTACTCTCTCAGGTCCTGGAATGGGGCCACAGCTCCAAGCTCTCCTGCCACCCTGGGTCGGCCCGAACCCTGTCCCAAGTCCAGCAACGTTTTTGGTGGCCATCATTAATGGAGGATGTTTCTAGCTTTGTGGCAGCATGTGACATTTGCATACGGAATAAGCACGTCAATACAGCCCCTGCAGGCCTGCTCAGACCCTTACCAATCCCAAATCGGCCCTGGTCTGACATCGCACTGGACTTCGTCACAGGGATACCCTCTTTGAAAGGCCACACCTGCATCATGACGGTGGTAGATTGGTTTTCCAAGGCAGCTCCCTTCTGCCAAAGAGACTGCGGAACTCATGATTCTCCATGTTTTTAAGCTTCATGGCCTCCCCAATATCGTCTCAGCCCGCAATTTACGTCACAATTCTGGAAGACATTTTGTAAGCTTATCGGAGCCACACCCAGTCTGTCCTCCGGTTTCCATCCACAGTCCAGTGGTCAGACCGAGAGGAAGAATCAATCCCTCGAGGTTGCTCTCAGATGCATGACCCCCCGGGATGCTACCTCTTGGGGTAAGTTTCTACCCTGGGTGAAGTCTCATCATCTACCGGATTATCTCCTTTCCAGTGCTGCCTGGGGTATCAACCACCCTTGTTTCCTTCTCAGGAGGAAGAGGTCAGAGTCCCGTCTGCACAAGCCTTCATCCGGCGTTGCAGGAGAACCTGGTCTCGAGCCAGGAAAACACTATTACGACTAGGCAGAGCCTACAAGAAGCAGGCAGATCGTAGGCACTCTCAGGCCCCCAAGTACAGGATAGGGCAGATGGTCATGCTGTCTACCAGAGACCTCCCTCTAAAGACCCTCTCCTGCAAGCTTTCCCCTCGTTATGTCGGTCCCTTCACCATTACCAAGATTATCAACCCCTGTGTAGTCAAGCTCTTGCTCCCATCAACCATGCGACGAATCAACCCGACCTTTCACGTGTCCCAACTACACCGTCTCGCTTCAAGCCCATTCTCATCTCCTCCACTGATTACTCCAGTGATTTAAGCACGCACTGCGCTCCGTCTCGCTCTGCGTCGCCCCGTAACAAAACCATAATTTGAAAGTTTAATTATTTATCCAATATTATATTGTGTTTAATACTTCAGTTAACTAAGTGAAGGGGGAGTAGGTACTGGCTTAGCAAAATAGGCACATTTGGGTCCAGGTGTCAACATGCATCCAGATATAGCATTTTCTTCTTTTGAAATGCAGTAAGCATGAAAAACCTGGGGGAAAAACACCTAAAAATACCATTTTTAACCGTTTAAAATATCAATATGAGAATTCCTATTTGTTACACAGAAATAGTGACAGGTTACAGTTAGGATATACCGTGTGCTTGAAAAGACCAGCATGGAAAGTTCAGGCAGGTCGCCAGGTTAAATCCTTGCAGATGAAAAAGGAAAAAAAAAAAAAAAGGATGTGCACATCGGAATCAAAATTTTACCGCAAATATTTACTTCCAGAAATGGAAATAGATTTTCAGTTTCCAACCCTGGAGGACATGAATGTTTTGGACAATTTGTGGTCTTGTAATTATTGTAAATATTGTAATGTATTTCTTTGAAGGCGTCTTTGATTTTTTTGTACAAGCATTATACTGTCCCATGCTTTGTCAAATTCAAATGCACTTAATATATTTCCAATTTCATGCAAGTGTTGTTTGGTCCGCTGTTTCACAACTGCATCATCAGCTGGACTATTCAGCAGTATAACATCCTTGTTGAAGGTTCGATGATATGGCAGGGGCGCAACTGCACATTTGCTGAGGGGTATGCAAGATCCTGCAAGACCCCCCCCCCCCCATTTAATTGCATTTACATATAAAATATGTAATTAGAATGGCAAGCTGCAAAAATAACTTAGACTTTCAAATAACCTATAGTACTCTGACAAGGAAAAGGGAATACGTATGCTTAGACCCTGACATGGTGCAAAGCACTTTTCCACATCAAGGCCATTTTAAAAAATGTGACCGTTGCAGCATATCTTCATCTTCACAACTGAGTAAACAAAATAGATGTTTCACAAACTTTGTTTTTTAAGACTACAATAATTTATTCTGCATGTTTCTTAATACTGTGTAAGGCATAAAATCCTGTATGGCCTTTACACCTACCTGTTTTATTTACCTTCTCTGAACTCATTTTCTATCATTGCTTCATTGTCCTCCTCATCTTCATGGCTAAGTAAATGAACCAGATATTTCACAAAATATATACCTTAAATCATCAATCACAAATTTTTAAAAAATATATTGTTTAAAGTGGTCATGACAAGATGAATTCAATTTTACTTGATTTTTTTGACAAATAAGAGGTCACTGCACTATAAAAAACATTTTGTAATTCTGGTGCACAAAAAAACTGTAACTTACTGTAAGTGTACATCAGAAAACACATTAAAATGGTAAATGTATGTCATGACCCCTTTAAGTCATAGTATCCTGTGTGGTAGCTCATACCTGTTCTCTTCACCTGCTCTTGACCTATTTGCTTTCTCTCTGTACTCTTCATCTTTTTCGTCTTTTTTATGAACACTCATGTACAAAGCATTAAAATGATTGTATTTGCTAAACAGTGATGTAATTTCATTAGCACTGTTATTACAACAGAAACAGAAAAAAGCTCTTGTATTAATAAATTTAAACTGCATCATTTTTTTTTAGAAACTTTGTGGTTTTTCAAGCTGTTTTTGAGAATCCTGTTTACAAAAAGTTTACAATAGGAATACTGTATGAATGAACGTGCACGGATCCATACGCTAGTCTCGTTCTGTTTACACAGCAGCGCTTTCCGGAAGAAAAAAAAAACTTGGTTGTGCTTGGTGGTGAGAACCTCAGTTAACATTTTTAACAATAAGTTTTTTTTTTTTAACCAAACGCCTATTTTTCAGGAATAATGATTTGATATTAACGGACGGTAACTATGCCCAGCCTCGCTGGCAATAACGTTAAATGTTGGTGAACTTAAAGACTTACAGTAATACAAAATGATAGGTCAAGCTTACCAAGACACTGTTTTTCATTTTCTTTTTTTCATTTTCTGTTCTACGCGTCTGTTATGTTCTTCCCTCTTCTGTCCATTTTGCATACGTGACTGGCAACTATTGGGGGGGGGGGGGTATTTTGTAACCATAGCAACTTGCAACTTGTTTGTAACCATAGCAACTTGCTCTCTGAACATAACCTGCTCGGTAGCAGGTTATGTTCCAGGGTAAGTTTGTTTCAGGTTGAGCATGACGTGCGCTTTTGATGATGATCCTGTGGATGTGGAGGCACAAATTATACGAGTTTTTTTTTCGCCGGGAGAGAGTTATAAGACCGCGTATTGATGTCTTTTAATTTCCTAAAGATTATTTGAAAGAGTTATCGGTTTTCAAGGAAATCGTTAATCTACTTAACACATCTCTTGAAACCGCATATTGCTAATGCTCAAATCAATTAAACACGCTGAGTACTGTTGACTTAAATAATTTCAATTAGGTCAAATTAATAGACCTTTTTTAGTATTCAGAACTTTTTGATATTTTAATTAATCGTGCGTACGTAAGTAACAGTAACCGTCACCTTAAAATTCCACTAAGTAAAACTCTATAGACAGGGGCGGATCTACCGGGGTGGCACCCCATTCCTCGACCGATTTACAGCGGCGACTCGTGAATCACGTGAGCCGGCTTAAACGCGGAATCGGCAAAGGCTTCGGGGAGGAGAGATGTGGATTTACAGCGCTGTTTCTAAGAGAGAGAGAGAGAGAGAGTTTGTTTGCCGCAGCCACTAGGTTACTTTTCCTGGGTGGATTAATCTGTTGTGGACACATTCAATACCCCTCTCGTTCCGTTTTCTCGTGCTCTCGGATTGAACATCTTTACCGGTGAGACCGGGCCATCTCTCCCAGACTACATCACACACACAGACAATAAAACACGGACTTTGGACGTTCATACATACACGCACACACATTGTTTATATTTGTATATATTGTTTTTTTTTTTTTTTGGTGCACCTGGTTTGTTTGTTTATGAGGCGCCGTATAGGGCTTAAATCAAACTTCACTCATGCACACACATATGAAACACTTGCATACACATATATGAAACAGTCACACATCTATATATACTACTAACTGCTCACACAACTACATACGAAATGCGCGCGCACATACCTATGAGACGCGCGCACATATATGCAAACTCTCCGTGCACACACACATATGGCATGCACGCGCATACACCTATGAGATGCACGCACATACACAGTCTCCGTGCGCACACACACACTCACACCTATGAGACGCGCACAAACAAGGGAATTCCTATCAGTCATTATAATCTTTATTATAATTATTTTCGAGGACAACACCATATAAAAAGAACACAATTTTATTTTAATTTAATTAAGAAATATTTAGTATTACATAGACTAGTAATCTGTATAAATAAATAAATAAATCTCCGTACATCTTGTAAATTAATCGAATCATTTATTCATAAGTTATAAACGTTTCAAAACGGTATGTATTTTAGTGTCAGTTTTTTTCAATAAATATTCTATATTTACTGTCCGTAGCGTGAAATTTCCACAGCAGCAGGGACAGGTATCCAAGGTGCTTATGTTACTATAGTAACGCATGTAGGAAGTGACGTTGCAGGATGTTCCGAATGGCGGAATTTTGTAGAGTGAAGTTCCCTTAACAGACATTCCCCCACATGGAGTAGGGTGGAGGGAGTAGGGTGTAGTAATTTCAATGTATATGGAGTTGCCGGTTCATTCTCTCTGATTAGTAGTAGCATTTTAAATAGACTGTTACTGGACAGTTTAGAAGACAGCGAGTGGTTTATTTATTATCACCGCGGTAAAAGGATCCGACATATTAGCCACAGATTCCGTGCTTCAATTTTCTTTTCGCTAAACATCACCTGCGTTTTGTGCCGCTGCAATATTCAGACATTATGTGGACAGTTGTGAATATGCCTTGTGATTTGAGCAGTGATGATACTGTCCTACTCCGTCTTCTAAACTGTCCAACAGCAGGCTGGCCGCTACTACCAATCATGGAGTATGAAGCGACAAGTCCGTCTACACTGAAATGACTTCCTTTTACACTGAAATGCCTTCCGGTTACACTGAGAATTTCATATGTGTGTGTGCACGGAGAGTTTGTATATATGTGCGTGCATCTCATATGTGTGTGTGCGCGGAGAGTTTGTATATATGTGCGTGCATCTCATATGTGTGTGTGCGCGGAGAGTTTGTATATATGTGCGCGCGTCTCATATGTGTGTGCGCGCGCATTTCATATGTAGTTGTGTGAGCAGTTAGTAGTATATATAGATGTGTGACTGTTTCATATATGTGTATGCAAGTGTTTCATATGTGTGTGCATGAGTGAAGTTTGATTTAAGCCCTATACGGCGCCTCATATTTGTTGGTTGGTTTTATCACTTAATACACTTTTGACTTGTTGTTGTGTCACGTCTAGCTTGTTCCACAAAGCTCATACCGCACCGGAAGTAAGTATCATGATCATAAAGTATTATTAGCTTTATTTACATTTTAGATTCGCGACCCCGTAGCATTGTAGCTAGGTTTGTTTTAAGAGTTCCAATAATCGATCAGCGTCGCTGATAAAAATAAATTGTTCAATAAAACCACCCTCCGGGGTTTGTTCACCTGTATTTCCGTTGTTGCTCTTTATTCCCCGCTACAATACCCATAAATAAAAGAACAAAATCTCGTCTTTCTATTAAAGCATAGTCCGAACAAATGACACTTATGAACTGCTTCGTTTTAGTGAATCAAAGACATTTAGTGCAGCGATATCACACACACACACACACACAAACAAATAAATTACCTTGTTAGCCTTGTTAGTCAAAAATTTTCAGTGTAGTGTATGTTTGGAAAGCAATAAAGTCCAAACTTCATACTTGTTGCATCTCCCAGGATACTATGAAAAGAAAGGCTGACATCCAGCGCTTTTTTTAAACTAAAAAGAAAAGGAAGATCAGAATCAGATACTGTGGGAGTACGAAAAGGGTACAAAGGAAGTTGTGGAAGACAGAGGAGGGGATAGAGTGTTGGAAGAAAGAAATATAGAAACTGATGACAAAGAACTAGACAGAAGTGAAGAAGTAGAAGATATCCAGCATGAAGTTAGTGAAGAGGTGGAAGAAAAAAGGTTAAGAAAGGAAGAAAGCTCAGATATTGAAAGAGAGGAGAGAGAGCTTGACAAACACCACCCTGTTTATCAGGTGACCATGGTATGTTGTTCATTGTGCTTTTCAAATATTTTTTTACATAAATCAAATAGGTTGTGCTTATTATTTATTTATTTAACCTATAATCATTTAAAGAACCATAACTCAATATATGCTTAACTTTGCTTATCTTGGTTGCATTCAGTGTTCTTTAATATATATTGTTGAGATATATGTTGTTGAGATATGCCTAAAAAAACCCTTTAGACAAAGGTTGTTGCAGTAGTAGCTGTACATGAACGATTAGGTGTTAAATGTTTTGTACTGTAACATTTTAATATAAGTATTACTTTATTTAATTTTTATAGGACAATGTAAAAATGTGCACCCTAGTGTATACACGGAATAACAATAATGTTCCTTTAATCCACAAAAACCATGCAAGGATGCTTGCTTCAGTGTTGCCACCCCTGATAATTTTAATGCCACCCCCTTGCCACCCCATGAATAATTTTCTAGATCCGCCCCTGTCTGTAGAGCACTGGTGACCAATCCGTGTCGATAATCAAATTAATAATTAAAAGTTAAAAAGTGTAAAGCAATGCACCAGTGCATTTTCCTTCTCTATATGACTGTGACCTGCTTGAATGAAGGCAAATTCATTACAAATGAAATATATCATAATCTGGTAATGTATTTATAGAGAAACATTTTTTAATTTATTTCATCTTGAGTCTGTAAAAAAAGCCAAACTCTGCTTGACTCCTGTTTGTACAGATATTTCTCATTCATTATCTTCCAGTTTCACCTTCTTGCAGTTTTTTTAAAACATCCACACATGTAAAAATAAATGCTATGAAGAAATATATACAAAAAAATTAATAAATAAATACTGACTTTCTTGTAGAATTGGTGATAAAACAATAAAATCCCAGCTGCAATGTGCAACGTAGACACTATTTACACAAAGTGTTACAAAATATGTCTATTTTGTACCAGCCCTTTAATCACTGTCCATTTTGTCAATGCATAATGACTTGTGAATGTCACAGAGTACGACTAAGATGGCCTCTACTAGGCGAAAACAGTCTGGTCACTGGCCAGGTGATCCGATGGATCCTAAGACACAACATGCCAGGGTCCCCACATCTTGTGTAAATTCACCCTTTGTTCTGGGATGTCTAAAGCGTTCAGTGGTCAGCCGCATCTTACGCCAAACAGAGTATGCCTCACGTTGCTTGTTGTATGGCAGAAAGTTTCAACAGAGAGCTCTGATGGTGCAGGCCTGCTGCTTGCTGAGCGTTCAACCAGTTTCAGTTCTCGGCCAGGCTCGATCCCTTCCTGGGACAGTGCTTATCCACAGCCTGGTAAATATAGCACATACTATAAAAATAATGATACTACCACAAGCAAGAAAACAATACACATGATGCTGCATAAACTCGCACCAAAAGACCTAGCAGCTGTTGCTCAGGTGCCAGATTAGACCCAGACAGATTTTTACATTTCTTTTTCAGACCTAGACTACTCATTTCATTTTGATATATACAATATATTTTTTTTCTATATTAATTGATAGATAGATAGATAGAATATTGGTGTATAATACAGAAGAACAGATAAAAATGCAGAGAATAGACAGGTTGGTATTAACTGTATAAGTGCCTAAAAATACTCAGGGTGTACTTGTGCCACAACAGATGCACTAACTGACTAAGGTTATAACACAAGTCTCATTCAGATTGTGATACAAATCTGTATGAGAATATAATCTACTGGTCTACTAACATTATGTCGTTAATGTAGTCGGGCTGCAGTTACGGGAGAGTCGTGATTATTCATTGTTTTGGCGAATGCACAGTAATCTATTTTAAAGCATCTGATTATAATCTCATATTAGTTAAGTATGAAAGCATCACATGCCCGTTATAATGCTGTTATGCATTCCAACAGTGTCTGTTACATGTTGGAATGCAAAAGAAATGCATGTGCATGCAAAAGAAACGTTTGTGTTTCTGGTCTGATCATATGCAGGGCAAATTCACCCAGGACTAACATCACCACGACCATGTGTTAAATACAGCTAAAGTGTAATTACTGGAGAAATAAACTGCGAAAACAGAAGCATTAAACGCTGTAAATCACTAAAATGCACCGCTAATGTGTAACTAATGTAACTCAATGAAGTCGTGTCAATATTCCGAACCTTTTAGAAGTTTGAATAAGTCGCGTCCAGACTGGGGGGCGGGTGCAAGGCAGAAATTGCAAACGGAGACACCTGATTGGCTTCGAATTTTGCAAACGGAGGAACCTGGTTGGCTTTGAATTTTGCAAAAGCCAGGATGTGATTTGACGGAGAGACTCGATGCGGATTGGTCAAGCTGATATTTTTGGAAGGGAGGAAAGATGACTGGCTGTGAATTATGGAGAATTTTGCAAACTGGGAAAGATGATTGGCTTTGAATTTTGCGAAGGAGTGAGACGTGATTGGCCGAAAGAAGCAGCCGCACGGCGTCCAGGTATTACCCAGCTTTGGCGCAGTGGTAAGTGTTTCGCTTGCCATGTCGGCGGCCCGGGTTCGATCCCCGAGCTGGCTTGTCTGATGTGGCGACAGCACCAACAATTTATTTGATTTGCCACAAGTTCAACAAACTCAAAAATTTATAATTCTGTTTACTTACAATTGAAAACATCATCACTTAAAAAAATGGATGTAACTTATTACAGTGTACATAGCACTTCGTTTTTTTTTGCGTCATGGCATTTTTTTGTACAATGTGGGTGATGCAGAGCATGTGGGAAAGGCAACTGTGTGTAGAGACGTTCACACAGTATGTTTGGCACTCAGGGGCGCCGCTAAGGGGGGGAAAGTTAGGACGATTCTAAGGGCCCACGCCCTTTAGAGGCCCCCAGAGATCTGCTTTATTAGTAATAACACTACTAGTGGGTGTGGTAGGGGGGCCCAACCGCTTATTTTGTCATAGGGGCCAAAATTGCTAGCAGCGCCCCTGTTGGCACTTAAACACTTTTTACACACACCGTAAACCCGATTAAGTTGTCAAAACTTAAATACTTGAGATAATCAGTTACATAATTTTTATGATGTTTCCAATTTTAAGTAAACTATAATTTTTAAAAAATAAATTATTGTGGCAGTTGTTGGGAATCGAACCCGGGTCTTTTGCATGGCAGGCGAACCACTTACCACTCCGCGAGCCACCAGTGCTGTATAGAGTTTAAGAAGGTGGAATTTTAAGGTGACGGTTACTGTTACTTACGCACTTACGAATACTTAAAATTTCAAAAGGTTCTGAATACTCAAAACGATCTATTAATTTGACCTAATTGCAATTATTTAAGTTAACGGTACTCAATGTGTTTAATTACTTTGAGCCTTAGGGTTTACAGTGTATAATAAAAGAGAAGCCGATGTCAAATGTGCTGTTTAACACTCTCACGCATTTACTCTGTCCGTTATTTTTTGCCAAGCCAACTCTCTTTCTTTAGCCGATGCAGCCGTGTTGCTTTTTCATTATTATTGGCTTAAATTCTTCATATGCTGCATTTAAACCTCCAACTCCGCCTCTGTGAAGTATGCCGCTCGCTTTTTCACTTTGATTTTCCATTTTGACTCGTGAAATCGGCGATCCATTGAAAATGTCTTTATCTATGTACCGTGCACGCGCATTAACTCTGGGTAACCAGTAGGAGGTTGATTAAACTTACTCTTCTCAGGGGTTTTGGAACCGACATACTCATGGTATGCGTGTTTGGGGTAAATCAACCCGGAGGTTAAGTTTTACCAAATGGTAAGTTAACCCAGCTTTCTGGAATACTCCCCCAGGGCTGTTAAAGTCAAGGTCATGATTACGGCTCTCAGGCGCCGTAGCGCATTCAGTTTTTTTCGCCGAATCGGCTCTTTTCAATTTCAGTGGACTTGGTAACTCTACACACCCGCTCACGGATCCAGCCCGAACATCTTTCCTGTTTGTTGTTTTCTTTGATTTATTTTTTGTTATGAGAGCATTGAATAAAAATCCTTGAAAATATTTCCCTGCATCTGCGTCCGCTACTTCATGACGCTCACATTATTTTAATATAATCTAATAATTATTATTATTTTAAATATATTAATCTCAGTCATGTATGGACACTAGTATATATGCTTGCAGGGTATTAAATATTCTTACAATTATCCCATTGGCAAACATATTAAGTCATATTAGCAAGCATATATACACATTTTTTTTAAAATAATTGCCCTATTCCAGTCCTACATCCTACACAACACATTTATCTAAAACATGCTTTTATATCTAACTATAAAATATAATAAAATGAGTAAATATTATTAGTATATTGCCCTGCTAGCTATTATTTTTTTCTTAGTATCATTGTTTTACTGATAACTTTGTTCCCTGCCTTCTGCCTGCATGTTCCTCACTTCCCCTATTTGACGTGCGGGCGCCTTTTCTTTTGCAATGAATGGTTCAAGGCCTCTCGAATAGAGCCCTTCTGGGTATTTGGTGCCTTGCTCTTAAACACAATTATTAATCAATAAAAATTTTCCACAATACATGTGTTGGAAATGATAATTCCATTGACTTTCATGTTACTGATGCTGAGAAAGCATTTGCCGTGTTATTTGGCGTGTTATTAGAATTTCTCACACATGGTTGTGTAAAAGACACAAAACGAGTTTCTCATTTCTCGCAGTTTTCATTCTTAAAATGTGAAAAAGTACAACAAAAAAGTTGTTTTTAACATGTATGCTAGAATGCATGAATGTGTTGTAAACTGCGTTTTATGTTACTGATCCTGAGATAAAGTGTTTGCCATGTTCTTAGCGTTGTACTAGCTCAGGAAAGCGGTTTTCTCACACAACTAATGCATCAATGTATACAAAATGAGTTTATATGCAGTGTTCATGCTCACAATGTCGAAAAGAATAACAAAAAAATTGTTTTTCAGCATGTATGTTAGATAAATGTGTTGGAAATGATGACTCCATTGAGTTTTAGTTTACTGATGCTGAGATTTGAAATTGAAAGCATTTACAGTGTTCTAAGCGCTGTACAAGCTCAAGAAAGCTGTTTTCTCACACAACTAATGCATGTTTAAGTAAAAGCAGGCTAGTTCTTCACGTTGATCAAGCTCAGAACCACTGAGGTCTTGCAACACTTGTACAGTCGTGGCCAAAAGTTTTGAGAATTACATAAATATTGGAAATATTGGAAAAGGTGCATGCACTTCTTAGGACCAGAGACTCTGCAAAGGCAAAGGCCAAAACTGTCCCGGGCCATCAGAGAGGCAAAGCCCCGCCCAGAGAATTCACAAACATTTCAGGGACAGCGGTGACACACGGCGCATGTGGCAAGGCATACAAGCTATCACCAACTACAGGACTTCATCACCTGCCTGTGACAGTGACGGCTCCCTTCCGAATGCCTGAACAGCTTCTACGCACTGTTCAACATGCAGAATGACGTGACGGCGAGGAAGACCACCCCTCCTCTGAACGACCAGGTGCTGTGTCTCACCACGGCTGATGTGAGGAAAATTCTACGCAGAGACAACATCACAGGCAGAGTGCTCAGAGAATGTGCAGAACAACTGGCAGATGTTCTCACCGAAATCTTCAACATCTCTCTGAGCAGCGCCGTCGTTCCCACATGCTTTAAGTCTACCACCATCATCCCCTGCCGAAGAAGTCTTCTGTGTCCTGTCTCAACGATTTCAAGCAAAGGTCAAGTTCAAGATTGAGACACTCTCACTACTTTGTGCTTTCTGTCCCCGCCGGAGAGGCTTTGTAATTCCAGGATTTAGTGAATCAGCGTGCCCGTCTGCAGCTCCACCCAGGAGCTTCTCGTCCTCTGTGTGTTTTTCTTTTGTTTTGATTTTGTGTTGATGCTTGTGTGAGAGTAAAGAAATGGGAAAAAAACAATAAACATTCTGTGTTGTAACCCTGCATCTACGTCCGCATCCTTGAGCACCATGACATGCAAAGTATTTTTGACACACTAATAATCAATTAGAATTACACACGTGAGTTTTTCAGAAAACAATCATAAACCACCTCGGTCAGAGAAACCAAAATTAAGAAGTTTCCATTAACATGACATTTTCAGTGTGTTCATAATAAATCATTACTAGAAATCTGATTTTCCCATTATATATTGACATACTGTCACGATCTGGTAGTACGAACGGTTCGGGCGGATGTAATCCGTGGAGGCTAGGAACACAAGAAACACACAGCACAGTACACACATACATCCACAGAATAAACTAAAAGGTACACTTTCAGATGAGCTCCGTCATCACCAGATCCGAGGTTCCTTCTGGGAAACTGAGTCGACTAACAAAAACTACAAAACAAACACAAACCTGCACACAGTGCCCTCTAGGGGTGGACCCTCACACATACAGTTAAAAATGAAGCAATGTTAAAATGACTTTTTAAAAAAATTTGACAGAAGTTGCTAACATGACGTTTATATAAAGTTAATGAAAGTGAATTTTTGTTTAAATCAAAATCTAATTGTATTTGTCATATACACAATATGATATTCAGAGAAATGCTTTTGCAACCGCCCTTGACCTAAGCATTAAAAATAGAAAATAGTGTATTCAAACAAAGAATGACTATAATAAAAAAAGAATATGAATAAGAACATATTCAAATAAATATGAAATTATATAAATTACGGAAAACAACTTTTAGATATTTGCTGACATAAAGATAAAAATGCAACAATGTCAAAAATAATGTCAAAGTTGTCATTCATCATGAATGCTCTAATGTATCCATTTGTGTGTGCGTTTCATATGTGTGTGTGCGCGCATTTCATATGTAGTTGTTTGAGCAGTTACTAATATATATGTATGTATGTGTGACTGGGTCATATATGTGTATGCCAGTGTTTGCCTGCCAGTGTTCGTGCATGAGTGAAGTTTGATTTAAGCCGTATACGGCGCCTCATACATTTTCTTTATATTGAATCAGAGAAAAAAGCAGATGTGTAGTAATATCAGAGGGGAAACAGTGTGGGGACACAATGAAGAGACTCATCAAGGTATACCATAAAAATCATCCAGTTTTACAGCCTCTCTGTGGTAATTACATTACGACAGGATTATATAATTATATTGTGATGTATTATATTTTATTTTATAGTTAAACTGATGCCAAAATCATTAATCTAATAGGTTAGCAAATGATTGTGACCTATAGGAGCTACAACAGTCCAAGTTTGTTAAATGGGTCCAAAAAATGGGTTTTGGCTAGACTAGATTGAATGTAGTGCAGGTGGTTAATTAATAATAATTTCATGGCTAGAATGTTACATTTGTTAATAATATGTTAATACTAATATTGTGGCAAAAATTTTATATTTCACTCACTAAACTGACTTTTTGTCGACTAAAACCTGACTAAATAAAACTAGGATAAGGTTGACTAAATAAAAAAAAAATCATTTATCTCTGTACTAAGACTAAAATTGAAAATAGCTGATAAAATTAACACTGCATAGAGTTTTCCTCACATCAGCTGTGGTGAGACACAGCAACTGGTTGTTGTGAGGAGGGAAGTTCTTCCTCGCTGTCACGTCGTTCTGTATGTCAAACCGAGGGTAGAATCTGTTCAGTGCATCTGGAAGGGAGGCTTCACTGTCACAGGCACGTGATGATATCTTGTAGTTGGTGATGGGTTGAATGCCCCACTTGCACCGAATGTCAACGCTGTCCCTGAAGTGGTTGAGGATACTCTGGTCGGATGTTTGCGCTTTGCCTCTCTTATGGCCCAGGAACATACATACATACACATGGCTTATGGCTCTTTCACACACACAAACAGCCACTCACATATGCACTCACATCACAAATGTTAACATTCACACACATTTCTCACACGCACACATGCCCTATTATTTCATATTGTGTGAAGTGTGCAAGTTGTGCAGTTCACCCTGGCAGCGATGGCTTTTTGCAGATCTTGTCAAAAGACAAACAGGTTGCGCGGTGTGCCCAGGTGACGATGGTGCAGGGTGCTTGGGCCCGCTCATTGTTTCTTGCAAATATATTTTAAAAAAATTTTCAACATTCAGGGCTTTTTGGAGGTGTCAATCAGACACGGGGCCCTCAGGGGCCATCACATAAGATTTTGCTGCATAGCTCATATACATTTGCATGTAGGCAATCGAAACCTGGTATCCATCCCTCCGGGGACCTGGGATGACAGACCATGTTTTGAAAACCTGTTTGATCAATTTTCTGTATTAGAAGTTCATGGTCTGTTAGTGTGTGTGTTTCCAGCTGGAGGGAGTAACTACAGAAGCAGATCAGTCTCAAAAATAATTCACGCAAAAGACACGATGCACACATGCGTATCCCACTTCATGTGCGTAAAATTCAATGCACAAATGCATATTCCACCAATCACACACCTTAAGTGTTTTGAAAGATGATAAAGCGGTTAGCTGTTTTATTTTCGGCGAAGTTAATTAATGTAACATTATGAAATAAAGTAATAACTTAGATGTGCATCCTGTTCTTAGTCGCCATGCTGTTTTGAGGTAAAACGTCATTTTCGTTGTAATTAACTAAATTGTAAGATTGCGCAAAAGATGTGCAAAGCTGAGTTATTTGAGTAGTTTGCTCCTGGAGGGCTGTGTTTGTGTGATTGGTTGAATGGTGATGTCGTATCAGATTGGCTAAAGAGAACAGGTGACCCACGTTGCTGCCAGCAAAGTCCGAAAAATACACACACACAAATCCAGTGATATTCACACACGTAAGACGATTTTCATATGCACAGTCCATGATGCACTTGTGAATTTTAAACATTTGCATTTTTGTGCATTTGAGTGCACACACGCATGTGAATTGGGATACGCATATGTGCATTGGATTTTACGCACGTGAAGTGGGATGTACATGTGCATTGTGTCTCTTGCGTGAATTATTTTTGAGACTGATCTGCTTCCATAAGTAACTCATAGGGTATATTGAACACAGTAATATTAATGTTTTCAAATTGATAAATTAATTACTATATTTAAATTAATTGCAATATTTATGTTAAGACCTAAAAGACTAGATGAAGTAATGAAGTATTAGGAGATCTCCATAAGTTTTATTTTGTTCCAAGATTTTTTGTTGTGTATTTTCTTTATTATTTTTATACAATTGTGTGATAAGTGAGGTAAAGCCACTGTGTTGGGTCAAGGCCTGTCGAGGAAACTTGCCAACCAGTGGGACTGGACCCACGAAAAAAGTCCTGCAATAGACTAAGTAGGACCTGCAGTTCCAGACATGGAAGGTGGAAAATTCCTGAGTCCGCCGTTAGGTACAGAACATAAAGGAGACGCGAGTGCAGCAAGGTGTTAATTTAAAAATCCTGTAGGTGATTGTGCTGTAATCTCAAGTCCTAGGGATAGAACCCACTTGTGTGAGGTATCGCTATAGGAACAGTACTGTGATCACGTTTCCTAGGGCTAGAACCCATGTATATGAGGTATCGCTAGGGAACGGAAGGTGATTGTTATTCGAAAATTCCTACAGGTGGTATTAATGTTTTCTGGGCCCAAGTTGTGTGATAGAATGTTTTATTGTTGAAATTGTTTCAAGTACTCAAATTTTTTAAATCGTAGAAAAAAAACAATTGTGTCGTGCGTTGTTTGTAAGTCTTGTATGTGTACAAAATGTTTGCACGGAATAGACATGTCTCCTACACTACTCATGCAGAAATTGCAAAGAAAGTTGGTGATGAAGTTGCAAAGAAGACATTCAAGCTCAGCCCCACCGGTACATACAAAATGTCACTGGAGTTTGCTGTCATCAAAATTGACACTCCAATGAATGCAACAATTGCAGAATTGTCTGGAGAAAGTCTTGGCAAACTTAAGGAGCTTGAGTATGTGGATATGATGAAGAAGAATCCTGTCATCATCTGTGGAGACTTTAATGAAGACCTTCTTTCTCCTGGAAAAAAAAGCCTGTAAAGGAGTTGTTTCAATAATTAAAAAAAAAAAAAAAAAAAGCAACATTGTTGGAGCAGATTTACGTCTCTCATCTTGACATCTGCATCCAATCAAGTGTATTAAAGAGTTACCACAGTTATCACAATCCTCTTTGCGAAAATGAGTTTCTGCAGTTGACAAGAATTGTTTTTGTGGTTGATGGGGGTTCTGTTTTGCTATATGGAACCAGGGGCACTGATGTTTAATGCCAATGAGGCTAGTTTAGCCATCTAAAAAGCAGTTTGTAAAAAAGTTGAGTGATGATGAGATGTTGAGCACAGCAGCAGCAGCAGTGAGGATCAGTGGCAGGTTCAGAGAAGATTTGGGAGAGTAAAAGCAACAGGTCCACAAAGTATGTACAAGAATAGTGTGGCATCTTCAACGAGGAAGCAGGAAGTGAGAGCAGTAGGAACAGTTAGAAAAGATAGCAAGATAAAAGGAGAAGCATTAAGACACTTGTTTAGTAAGATTTAAAAAAATATTTTACTCCAATATAGGTTGTGAAATGTTGAAACATAAGTTTACCCTTAAATTTGTGTTCTGCAATATTTACTTACTGTAGTAAATGCATTTCCTCTTCTGTCATTAATGTTTACCCTTTTAAAGTTGCAGGAAAAATTATGATACAATAGCAAAAACAGGACTCTTGAGATTCCTCAAGATACAATTTTAAGCTAAGTTTAACCATTTCATTTCAGTCAATGTACTACTTTATATCATCATGTTTTTAGAAAAAGGTCAACTTTTAATCTAATTGGTGATTTTAATGTTTCAGCAAGGAAGAAAATCTAGTGCACTGGTAAGCATGGAGTTGGGTCTATGTAAATAATGTTCAATGTATACATAATTTAAAGAATGTTTACAAATCTTTGTGTGTACAGTTAAAAGTTTGGAAACATGATTTTTAAATGTTTTTAATGAAGTCTCCAGTCAGTGCCACATGATTCTTATCAGTGCTAAAAAACAGTTGTGCTACAGTAACTATGTTTCAAATGTTATGGATAAATTTTATTTATTATTTTAATTTATTTAAAAAGTGACAGTAAAACATTTATAATGCAAATTATGTTTCAAATGAATAGTACAAATAATCCTGATTTTTGTTCCATAAAATACAAAGCATCAAAAAGTGTTTTTAACATAAGAGCCATTATTAATAACTGACCACCAATAATAACTGAGCAGCAAACCAGATATTGCAATGATTTTTGAAGGAACATGTAAAATTTACATCACAGAAATATTGTATAATAAAAATATATATTTAAATATAGTAATTTAAAAATATTTCATTATAATATTTCATTGTATTTATGACGATCTGCTTCGTGTGACCCCTTCCTGCTTTGTATGACTCCTGCCTGCTTGTTTTTATGATTATAGATTATTTAGATATCTTGATACAGATGTTAAAATTAAGAATACTCACTTTTTCCCGTGAAAGGCTGTAATTCCCACGAGTACCATTTAAGAATTTAAATAAATGTGTCGTGCTTCACTGCCTATCCGCCAGATGGCACATGGAAGGATTTTATCTAAAAGCCAGACAAAGTACAACAAAGAATTGTGTATAATTAGGTTAGCCTAAAACAATGCTGAAGCAAGCATGAATTTTATTTTGTTTTACAATAGACCTTTCATGATAAATCTGTGTATATGTGTTTCATATTATGTTCATAATAATGAAATGAGATGTCCTAAATATTGCTTTAAAATTCATAATAAAAAGTTTGTTATATAGTTTTTGTAGTGTTTTAACGAGGACAAAACATGAAACACATGGCAATGCCTCAGTTTAAATGGTCTGAAAATTAATAAAATTTCCTGATTGTATGCTATCTTTAAGTATGCGAATGTCCTGATTCGTGAATATGTCAACATATCTTCGTTAAAATGTAAACATGTTTTATATGTTTTACACAAAAACACACAATACATTGAGCACCATCAGAAGACATAAATAAACACACAAAAAAAATCAATATTTTGTAAGTAAATATTCTTATATGCTCACGAACTGCTTTGAGGGAGTATGTCTGCATTTGACATACTTCATGACTGAAATAAAGCTGAGCATCGGCTTGCATAAACCCGCGGCTCGTACTTTACAAAAGGCAGAGAAATGCAGACATACTCCCCCAGAAATGCACCAAACACAAATATATAAGCTACTCGCTAGATAAACGCCGGCTTTTCCAACACGACAGCACGCTCCGATGTGAGCCGCTTTATTCATGTCATAATATAATATAATATGACATATTTTTGCTGTGTAGTTTTTTTTTGTGTGCATAAGAATTGCATTTAATATGAATGTCACATATGAGATGCGCGGACAAACACAGACAAACTCTCCATAGACACACACCTATGAGATGTGCGCGCACACACAAACTCTCAGTGCACACACACACTCTCTGTGCAGATAAATAAATATGCTTATTTTCCTATGAGACGCGCGCACACACATAGTTCATGATATTCAAGGTGCATTCTGATTGGGTTGAAGGACCCTGCACAGTATACTTCATATGCATCCAGCATGGTACCATCTTTACTTCACCAGAAAAGAGAATGAAACATTTCCCATCAGTCATCGTGTCTCGCAATAATGCAGATCAAACATAAATAAAAAGGAATATTTAGGCGTATATACAAAGTATATTTCACTTAAAGATTACAGATTAAAACAAGGAAAGAAGATGAAGAAGAAGTGCTGAGCTTTAGTCCATTGTGATGCGGACAAAAAGGCAATCCTTTGCTTTAGCTGATCAGCAAGTATTTGCCCAGCCTTGTCCCCATGCTCATAGGACACATGCCGTGATTTAGAAATAAGATACTCAGCCTGCCTTGTTGACATGAGGTCTTCAAAAGTATTCGCTTTTTCATTGTATCAGCAGGGGGCAGATGACTATATCGTCTATCTAATTCCAGTATCTGGTTCGTCAGGTCTTTTAGGCGTGCAGCATTATTTTTATTTTTATTTGCACAGTGTGAAATAATCTCTAGTTAATGGTACATGCGATGCGAAGCACTACTATTATTATCTCACAGGCTTATTAGTGGTGCTTGCGCAGCGAAGCACTACTATTATTATCTCACAGGCTTATTATTATTATTAGTAGTATTATTATTCTAGTCCCGCACCGTTTGTCATAGACCAATGAATGTGGTGTCAAATTGTGTGGCTTATTCGGGAATGGGGTGCTATTACTTTTCTAAGGGGTGACTTAACATTGAGACCAACTGTGTCAGAACATACCCTGCACAAGGGTATATGTTTTACCCCCGGGGCACAAGACGTCCCCATATTTGCCCATTGACATCTAATGGAAGAACATTGAGACCAACTTGAAGAGACAGATTAAAGCAGAGTGAGAATTTGGCAGAAGGGGTCTCAAATTTATCTTGTGGAATGTTAAAGTATTAAATTATTCAGTTAACAGAAGCAAAACATTATCACATTTAAAATCCGTTTCCTCCGATATAATCTATCTCAAGTCAAGTCAAGTCAAGTCAAGTAGGCTTTTATTGTCATTCCAACTATATACAGTTAGTACACAGTGATACGAAACAATGTTCCTCCAGGACCAGGGTGCTACATAACAACATAAATTTACAACATAAATTTACAACACACATTTTTACATTTTTAAGTTAATCTAAAAGAAGAACTATCAAATATCTATACAAAAATACACAATAGACAAAGTGCACGTGCAAATAGTGCAAACAAAGAGGTACATGACAGACACAACAATGTAACACATAACAGTACTTTTTGAAAAAGTATGAATTGAGGTAGTGGGAAGAGCAGCAGGAAACAGTTTACATTTTGACAAGAATATTGTGTGCAAATAGCAGTCAAATAAATATTGTGCAAAAAAAAAAAATTGCGAGGCGCAGCACAGGTAGGTAGGTATGAGCAGATTGAGATGGATGTACATCAGTGTGATTGTGCATGTGTGTTTATCAGTTCAGTCCAGATGTAATTTAGTTCGTCTGAGTGATTTGTGTGTGTGTGTGTGTGTTTATCAGTCCAGTCTCTCTGTGTTAAGGTGACGGATGGCTTGCGGGTAAAAACTGTTTCTCAGTCTGGATGTGAGTGCCCGAATGCTTCGGTACCTTTTTCCAGATGACAACCATCTCTTTTGTCTTTTCGACGTTCAGAGCCAGGTTGTTGTCTTTACACCAGTTCGTTAGCCTCTGCACCTTCCTCTCTGTACGCTGACTCGTCGTTCTTGCTGATGAGACCCACCACGGTCGTGTCATCAGCGAACTTGATGATATGATTGGAGCTGTGTGTCGCTACACAATCATGAGTCAGCAGTGTGAACAGCAGGGGGCTGAGCACGCAGCCCTGGGGGGCCCCAGTACTCAGTGTGGTGGTGCTGGAGGTGTAGCTCCCGATCCGCACTGCTTGAGGTCTTTCGGTCAGAAAGTCCAGGATCCAGTTACAGAGGGAGGTGTTCAGGCCCAACAACCTCAGCTTCCCGATCAGGTGTTGGGGAATGATTGTGTTGAATGCTGAACTGAAGTCTATGTACATCATTCTGACGTAAGTGTCTTTCTTGTCAAGATGTGACAGTGTCAGGTGGAGTGTGGTGGAGATGGTGTCGTCCGTTGAACGGTTTGGATGATACGCGAACTGCAGGGGTCTTGTGAGGGGGGCAGCAGGGTCTTGATGTGTCTCATGACGAGCCGCTCGAAGCACTTCATGATGATGGGTGTGAGTGCAACAGGGCGGTAGTCATTGAGACAGGACACAGGAGACTTCTTTGGCACGGGGACGATGGTGGTAGATTTAAAGCGTGTGGGAACAACGGCGCTGCTCAGAGAGATGTTGAATATGTCGATGAGAACACCTGCCAGCTGTTCTGCACATTCTCTGAGCACTCTGCCTGTGATCGTGTCTGGTCCAGCAGCTTTACGTGGATTGACTCTGCATAGAGTTTTCCTCACATCAGCCGTGGTGAGACACAGCACCTGGTCGTTCGGCGGAGGGGTGGTCTTCCTCTGCGTCACGTCGTTCTGCATGTCGAACCGTGCATAGAAGTTGTTCAGCGCATCTGGAAAGGAGCCGTCACTGTCACAGGAAGGTGATGAAGTCCTGTAGTTAGTGATGGCTTGTATACCCTGCCACATGCGCTGTGTGTTACCACTGTCCCTGAAGTGATTGTGGATTCTCTGGGCGTGTGCACGCTTTGCCTCTCTGATGGCCCGGGACAGTTTGGCCCTTGATGTTCTTAGGGCCGCCTTGTCCCCCGCTTTGAAGGCAGAGTCTCTGGTTCTCAGAAGTGCACACACTTCCGCAGTAATCCATGGTTTCTGGTTGGGTCGTGAGATGATGCTCTTGGAGACAGTGACATCATCGGTGCACTTGGTGATGTAGCTGGTCACTGATGACGTGTACTCCTCCAAGTTGGTGTAGTCGCCGTAAGTTGCAGCCTCCCTAAACATGTTCCAGTCAGTGTTCTCGAAACAGTCCTGAAGAGCAGAGATGGCTCCTGCTGGCCAGGTTTTCACCTGCTTCAGAACCGGTTTCGAATGCCTGACGAGTGGTCTGTATGCTGGAATTAGCATAACAGAGATGTGGTCTGAGTAGCCGAGGTGGGGGCGGGGCTCTGCCCGATATGCGCCGGGGATGTTTGTGTAAACAAGATCCAGCGTGTTTTCCCCTCTCGTTGCAAAGTCCACATACTGATGGAATTTAGGAAGCACTGACTTGAGATTTGCATGGTTGAAATCTCCAGCAACAATAAACAGTATCAGTAACTAAATTCCATCAGTATGTGGACTTTGCAACGAGAGGGGAAAACACGCTGGATCTTGTTTACACAAACATCCCCGGCGCAACTTACAGCGACTACACTGACTTGGAGGAGTACACGTCATCAGTGACCAGCTACATCAACAAGTGCACCGATGACGTCACTGTCTCCAAGAACATCATCTCACGACCCAACCAGAAAACGTGGATTACTGCGGAGGTGCGTGCCCTACTGAGAACCAGAGACTCTGCCTTCAAAGCGGGGGACAAGGCGGCCCTAAGAACAGCAAGGGCCAAACTGTATCTGGCCATCAGAGAGGCAAAGTGTGCACATGCCCAGCGAATCCACAATCACTTCAGGGACAGTGGTGACACACGGCGCATGTGGCAGGGTATACAAGCCATCACCAACTACAGGACTTCATCACCTACCTGTGACAGTGACGGCTCCCTTCCAGATGCGCTGAATAACTTCTACGCATGGTTCGACATGCAGAACAACATGACGCCGAGGAAGACTATCCCTCCGCCGAACGACCAGGTGCTGTGTCTCACCATGGCTGATGTGAGGAAAACTCTATGCAGAGCCAACCCACGTAAAGCTGCTGGACCAGACAACATCACAGGCAGAGTGCTCAGAGAATGTGCAGAACAGCTGGCAGATGTTCTCACCGACATATTCAACATCTCTCTGAGCAGCGCCGTCGTTCCCACATGCTTTAAATCTACCACCATCGTCCCCGTGCCGAAGAAGTCGTCTGTGTCCTGTCTCAATGACTACCACCCTGTTGCACTCACACCCACCATCATGAAGTGCTTCGAGCGGCTTGTCATGAGACACATCAAGACCCTGCTGCCCCCCTCACTAGACCCCCTGCAGTTCGCATATCGTCCAAACCGTTCAACGGACGACGCCATCTCCACCACACTCCACCTGGCACTGTCACATCTCGAAAAGAAAGACACTTACGCCAGAATGCTGTACATCGACTTCAGTTCAGCATTCAACACAATCATCCCCCAACACCTGATCGGGAAGCTGAGCTTGTTGGGCCTGAACACCTCCCTCTGTAACTGGATCCTGGACTTTCTGACCGAAAGACCTCAAGCAGTGCGGATCGGGAGCTACACCTCCAGCACCACCACACTGAGTACTGGGGCCCCCCAGGGCTGCGTGCTCAGCCCCCTGCTGTTCACACTGCTGACTCATGATTGTGTAGCGACACACAGCTCCAATCATATCATCAAGTTCGCAGATGACACGACCGTGGTGGGTCTCATCAGCAAGAATGACGAGTCGGTGTACAGAGAGGAAGTGCAGAGGCTAACGGACTGGTGTAAAAACAACCTGTCTCTGAACGTCGAAAAGACAAAAGAGATGGTTGTTGACTTCAGGAGGACTCGGAGCGATCACTCTCCGCTCAGCATCGACGGCTCTTCTGTGGAGATCGTCAAGAGCACAAAATTCCTGGGCGTCCACCTGGAGGAGAACCTCTCCTGGTCCCTCAACACCAGCTCTCTGCATAAGAAAGCCCAACAACGTCTTTTCTTCCTGAGAAGGCTGAGGAAGACACAGCTTCCACCACCGATCCTCACCACCTTCTATAGAGGAACTATTGAGAGCATCCTGAGCAGCTGCATCACTGTCTGGTTTGGGAATTGTACCATGTCAGACCGCAAGACCCTACAGCGGATAGTGAGGACAGCTGAGAAGATCATCGGGGTCTCTCTCCCTTCTATCGAAGACATTTACACCACACGCTGCATCCGCAAAGCCACCAGCATTGTGGCTGACCGGACACACCCCTCACACACACTCTTCACCCTCCTGCCATCTGGAAAAAGGTACAGAAGCATTCGGACACTCACATCCAGACTGAGAAACAGTTTTTATCCGCAAGCCATCCGTCTCCTAAACACAAAGGGACTGGACTGATACACACACACACACACACACACACACACACACACGCACACACACACACACAACACACACACAAATTACTCAGACGAACTAGATAACATCTGGACTGAACTGATAAACACACATGCACAATCACACTGATGTACACCCATCTCAATCTGCTCATACCGACATACCTGTGCTGCTCTTTGCAATTTTTTGCACAATATTTATTGCTATTTGCACACAATACTCTTGTCACAATGTAAACTGTCTACTGCTGCTCTTCCTACTACCTCAATTCATCCTTCATCAAAAAGTACTGTTATGTCTTACATTGTCTTACATTGTTGTGTCTGTCATGTAGCTCTTTGTTTGCACATTTGCACGTGCACTTTGTCTATTGTGTATTTTTGTATAGATATTGATAGTTCTTCTTTTAGAGTAACTTAAAAAAATGTAAAATGTATGTTGTAAATTTATGTTGTTGCATGTATGTAGCACCCTGGTCCTGGAGGAATGTTGTTTCATTTCACTGTGTACTAACTGTATATGGTTGGAATGACAATAAAAGCCTACTTGACTTGACTTGACTTGACTTGAGATTACTGATCTTAGCATACAGTTCCCATAGCGCTTCCTTAGCATTAGCGCTAGGTGGAATGTACACTCCGATAAAGAAAACAGTGGTGAATTCCCGCGGTAAATAAAAAGGTCTACATCTAACAGTCACAATCTCCAGCAATGATGAGCAAAAGCTAGAAACTAGCACAGAGTTCTTACACCATTTTCTGCAGGAAACTCATCTCAAAAGGGACTCTAAGAATAAACTTAGTTGGATAGGACAAATCTATCAATCCAAATTTTCAGTTAAATCTAGGGGGTTTGCTATTTTATTTTGAAAAGGTGTTCTATTTAAACAAAAAACTCTGTAAACAGATAAGGATGATCGTTATATTATTTTATCTGGTGGGATTTATGGTTTCCCGATTACGTTAATAAATGTATACGGTCCAAATTATGACAAACCAGAATTTTTTAGAAAGATTTTTTTTTCTCTCATCCCTAAATTTTCCCAAATTAAATCAACTATGTCCTATGTCTATGATGATAGATCATCATTTAAAATATCTCTGCAATCTAATTCAAGAAATATATATTTCTATATATATAAAATATATAATGCTTTTATTAATAATTCTAATTTGGTAGACATATGGAAACTAATGTACCCAACCAAAAGAGATTTCACTGAGGCCGGTTCGACGCAGGGGCAAGAGGGGACAGCCCCCTCAAATCAATGTCTTGCCCCCTCAAATAAAAATTTTGAAATGTTGAAAATGCACATGTTAAAATACTTACAAAATGAATATATTATAAGTTGATCAAATGATCTGCGGTAGCGGAAAAATCCGCCGAAAAAGGGACACTACACAATACGGTATTAGATTTCCCTCATGTCTCTGTCCCTCCGCTGTGTGTGTTCATTCACGGGCGCACACACACACACACACACACACACACTTCTCCCCTTTATTTTTATTTTATTTATATATTTTTTTATTTTTCAACCTGGATTACTTTTTGCACTAACTTTTTACATTCTTGCTGCTACATTAAGGAACGTTTACTGTTTCTCCACCACCTCAATTCATTATCTCAAAACCACTGAGTATTGTTATGTTATGTCGTGTTTGTCGCACTGTCACTTTGTTGCTCTTGTTTACATTGGCACATGCACTTTATGTTGTCTGTTATGTGTATTTATATTAATTAAAAAAAACGTAGATAGTCTTCCTGTCTAAGTCTAGTTAGTTTTTTTTATTTATGTTGTCTCTTAGTTAGCTAGTTTAGTCTTTCTGTTAATCTATGTTGTAAATTTATGTTGTATGTAGCACCTTGGTCATGGAGGAACGTTGATTCGTTTCACTGTGTACTAACTGTATATGGTTGAAGTGATAATAAAGCCTACTTGGACTTGAACTTGAACTAAGCCAAAGCGCAAAACGAGAGTTGTAGTTAAAATAGGAAGCGTTAGGTCAGTAATCGGGAAATCAAGCAGCGAGACGACTATCCAAAAAAAAACGTTTAACAAAAGCCGTAGTCAACGCGAGCAAGCGCGAGATCAAAACTGGGAAATCAAATAGCGAAGCGACAATCCAAAACGAGAGGCAAGAGACAAGAAAACGAGAAAACAAAATGGACTTGGCAACGTGAAGGCAAGAAAACAAAACACAAGAAAATCAAAGCGAACAACACTCAATAATCCAGCGATTTAAGCAGGACACAGCACGTGCTTAAATCCTGGAGTAATCAGTGGCAGATTCGAAAAGGTGTGCCGACAGGGCGGAAACGGGGGGTGAGAAAGCACACAGACAGGAAAACATGAGCACATGGAGAGAGAGTGACAGCGTGGGAAAAAACAGGGCAGACAGAGCATAAATCATGACAGTACCAGTGTAATGTGTTTTGCATTGTTTTCCTAATTTGAGACCAGGTCCTCAATGAGGTCCTGCAATGGCATGGGCAGAAGGGACACTGGCCTCCTCCTTCTGAGATGGGAACAAGGGTGGTTGATAACCCAAGCAGCATTGGAAGGGAGACAACCCGGTAGAAGACGAGACTAGGAAGTTGTGGGCATATTCGACCCAGGGCAGGAATCTGCTCCAAAAGGTGACATCCTGGGAGGTCATGCACCTCAGCGCGACCTTGAGAGCCTGGTTTGTCCTCTGTGTCTGCCCATTGGAATGTGGGTAAAATTCTGACGACAGAAAGAACACAGGAAAACATGAGCACATGTAGAGAGAGTGACAGTGTGAGAAAAAACGGGGCAAACAGGACATGAATCATGACAGTACCTCCCCCCTTACGAACGCCTGGACGTTACAGCACTTAGTGGGCATGAGTCGACATGACGTAGCTGGGACACGTGGAAAGTGGGATTGATCAGCTGCATAGTAGAGGGGAGCAAGAGCTTAACAGAGCAGGCACTGACAATCTTGGTTATGGTGAAGGGACCGACGTAATGTGGGGAAAGCTTGCAAGAGGAGGTCTTTAGAGGGAGATCTCTGGTGGAGAGCATGACTCTCTGCCCTATCCTGTATTTGAGGGCCTGAAAGCGTCTACGGTCTGCTTGCTTCTTATAGGTTCTGCCTAGTCGTAGCAGTGTTTTCCTAGCTTGAGACCAGGATCTGCTGCAATGGGGTGGGCAGAAGGGACGCTGACCTCCTCCTCCTGAGATGGGAACAAGGGTGGTTTATACCCCAAGCAGCTCTGGAAGGGAGACAACCCAGTAGAAGACGAGACTAGGGAGTTGTGGGCATATTCGACTCTGGGCAGGAATCTGCTACAAGAGGTGACATCCCGGGAGGTCATGCACCTCAGCGTGACCTCAAGAGCCTGGTTCTTCCTCTCCGTCTGCCCATTGGATTGTGGGTGAAATCCTGATGACAGACTAGGGGTGGCTCCGATGAGCTTACAGAATGCTTTCCAGAACTAAGAGGTGAACTGTGGACCACGATCAGAGACAATGTCCTTGGGGAGACCATGGAGCTTGAAAACATGGAGAATCAGCAGTTCCGCTGTCTCCTGTGCAGACGGAAGTTTTGTCAGGGGGATGAAGTGCGCTGCCTTGGAGAACCGGTCAACTACAGTCATGATACAGGTGTGACCGTCGGAGGTGGGTAATCCTGTAACAAAATCCAGTGAAATGTTGGACCATGGGCAGGATGGAACTGGTAAAGGTCTGAGGAGGCCTGCAGGAGTGGTGTTGGCATGCTTGCACCTTACACAAACGTCGCATGCTGCCACAAATCCGGACACATCCTCCTTCAATGTTGGCCACAAAAAATGTTGTTGGACTTGGGACAGAGTTTGAGCAGCACCAGGGTGGCTAACTGTGATTTCGTCTAGGCCCATATAATCAATGCAGGGACTATAGGGAATAATCCCTGCCGCGAGGGACTCTGTGATATTGTGGTCCATGGCTTCACGTTCCTTGGGTGACAAGGAATAAAGGTGGCCTTTTGGAGGACTGGTGCCCAGGAGCAGGTCTATGGCGCAATCATAAGGTCATGGGCGAGGGGGGGTGGGAGAGAAACCGCACGGGATTTGCTTAACACCATCCTGAGGTCGTGATATTCAGTGGGCACATGGGTGAGATCCGGCGGTTGCTCCGAAGCAAGAGGATTGAGGCGTGGTCTGATGGCGGCTTGTAAGCAGGTCGGCGGATCAACAAAGGCAGGCTCAGGACGACCGTAGCGTGGGATCCTACCATGATGAACAGGGGGATCTGCTGGGAGTGAAACCTAGGTTTCTAAGTTCCTTCTCTTTACTGGACAGAACTTGAGTTGGTGATCTGACTTTCTGCAGTAGAAACAGGCCCCCTCCACTTTGCGTCGTCGCTCTTCAGGGGAGATGCGGGTCCTGCCCAATTGCATAGGCTTCTCCTGTTTGTGGGCTCATGGTCTTGGGGTGACTTTAAAGTGGTGATGTCCTGGCTGATCTCCAAAGACGAAGACGTGAATCCACTCGGCCAGCCTGGTCCATGAGTTCCTGGAGCTAGGAGGGGAGTCAGACATACCCTCAAAAAACATGTTGCTCAGTGCTCATTCCAGCCACTTGAGAGAGCCAGTGAACTCAATAGTGTAGTGGTAGGCCGAGCGGGAACCTTGGCGGAGATTCAATAGCTTGAGTTCAGCTTCTCTGCCGTGACATGAGCGATCAAATACCCACCTCATCCCCTTAGAAAAATACTCAAAGTTTGGGAGAGAACTGGAGCCGTTGGTGCTGGGTCGTGACATCAGCGAGGGCTTGCTTGGTGCTGAGAAGTTCCTGCTGGTGTACTCCGAGAAGAGCGCCTTGACTCTTCAGCGCTGATCTCATGCGGTCAACATCTGCTGGATCCATATCGCTCTGCTGGATCCATATCGCTGACTGGATCATTCTGTCAGAAGGTGGAGCGGAACGAGGTGAATCCAAGTGCAGATGGATGATCGCAACATTAAGCGAAAGCGTGGGTCAAATGCCAGAGAATCAATCAGCGAAGCGTCTAAACTAAAGTCCAAATAGGAAGCGTTAGCTCGGTAATCGGAAAATCAGCGAAACGACTATTAAAAAAAAAGTTTGACAAAAGCCATAGTCAAAGCGAGGAAGCATGAGATCAAAACCAATGTGAAGGGAAGAAAACAAAACGTGAGAAAATCAAAGCTAACAACACTCAATAACCCAGTGATTTAAGCAGCGCACAATGTATGCTTGAATCCTAGAGAAATCAGTGGCGGATTCAAGACAGGTGTGCCGACAGGGTGGAAACGGGGAGCGTGGGAAAGGACACAGACTGGCTAGGGAAAACATGAGCACATGGAGAGAGAGTGACCGCATGGGGGAAAAAAGGGCAGCCAGGGCATAAATCATGACAAAAATTCTGATATTTGATATGATTTCAGACCACACTCCAGATTTGAAGTTGTTCTCGATCAAACATCTTTTAATTGTCCTTTATGGAGGATGGACCCTCATTTAATCGGAGACCCTAACTTCATTGATTTCATGAGTTTGCAACTGGAAATTTTTTTCGATAGCAACGATAAGCCAGAGACATCATCAGGACCGCACTGGGAAACATTATAGGGATTTATAAGAGGTTGTGTTTTATCATATCAAAGGTATAGGAATAGATTATACAAAACAAAATTAACTGGTTTGGAGAAACAAATTCATCAGTTAGACCCTGAAAATGCACTAAACCCTTCATTAGACACTGCTAATAAAATTTTACAGTTAAGGTACGAATACAAGAAAATAGTATGTACTAAAATTTATAGAACTTTTCATTTCATTCAACAGAAATACTCTGAATTTTAACCAAAGGTGGAACACACTGTCTTGCAAATATAGAAATAAACAAGTGTTTTAAGGACTTTTACTCAAAGTTGAACTGAACTGGTCCCACAAGTAATGGATAGATTTTTACATAAATGTAATCTTCCCATATATCTCCAGAAGATCGGACATATCTTAATAAAGACATTACTTTAGATGAATTAAAGAACACAATAAATTCTTTGAAGAGTGGGAAAACTTGTGGTTTACAAGTGTTCTGCAAACCGAGCAAATATTTTCAATAAATGTTTTAATTGGGAACCGAGCAAGTATTAGTTTACGAGCGCCGAGTATTATGTATCACGAATGCGACACTTATTTTGACACCGAGCGGCAAGTGATCACAACTGAGCCAATGATTTTTCTCTCTCTTGTGCTGTGAGAATTATGGGTAATCGTCTCCCATGCTGCCTCTTAGTGCTCGTCTCTTACTGGTATAATCAACATCTCCCTCTCTTTTCTGTGGGCATGCGAGCGTAATTTGACACTGTGCCCCACACACACCGACATACACACACACACACACACTTTTCTCATGTGTACTTTGTGTGAGCGTGTGCGCGCGCGTAATTTGACACCGACACACACACACACACACACACATACACACACACACACACACACAGATCTCCCCGGATCACAGAAAACTCAGCTCTGCCACGATTCTTTTCAAAGGTAAGGTGCTGGTTCATCTGTTATTTTTTATTTTTTACTTTTCAGTAGTGATTTCGTTAGTATGCGCTCACGCGAGTTTCATTAGAGAGAATTTTTTTTTCCTGTTAAAACAGTATTTGCATTGTATATGTTAGTTGTGAAACATAAAAAGCGAGGTGGGGGAGGGAGGAGGAGTTTTACTGTTTAAGACGAGGCGAGGGGCTAATTCCACACACACACACACGTACAAATACATGGCGCCTGTGCGCACAAACGGAAACACTTAGCTGTCTGGATTTATTTTAACTTTTTTTTTAAATGTTAAGTGCAAGTTAATTTGTTTTATTTTTACTTTGTGTTGTATTCATTATTTTTATGTATTTATTGTTTTGAGCTGTAGAACGAATAATTAGAGTTTTCATTATTTCTTATGGGAAAAGTCTATTTGGTTTACGAGTGTTTTTGGAACACGAAACTAATTATGCTCATAATCCAAGGTTCCATTGTATATTAAAAAATCAAGACATTTGCTAATAGATTTTGCAAATTAATTAATAAACTGGTTAACACAGATCAGAATGCATTAATTCCAGGAATAAGCACTGTGCATAATATTAGATGATTATTTAACATAATTCATCATCCTAAGGCAATGCGAGACAATTTGATTGTAATATCACTGGATGCCGAAAAGGCGTTCGATCGAGTGGAGTGGCATTATCTGTTTGCTGTCGTTGAGAAACTTGATATACAGTAGTCCATCAGCACGAGTTCTAACAAATAAAACTATGTCATACACTTACTATCTTAAAAGAGGAACGAGACAAGGCTGTGGCCCCTCACCCCTTTTGTTTGCGTTAACTGTAGAACCTCTTGTAGAAACCATTCGATCTAACTCTTGCATACATGGCTTCAATACTTCAAATACCATTAACAAAATATCACTATTAAAATAACTTTAAAGTTAATTTTGAAAAAAATTAACTCATGCCTATTGGCTTAAATGATTTGTCTGTAATACATTCTTCCCCATTTAAGGTTTCCACAGAAAGAAATTGTATATTTAATATTTGTTTTTACTTGTAAATACTCTCCGTTCTTCAAAGCTATGATAATTTCAGCCCCTTAGTGTCTAAGTTACAGAATTGTATACACTATTTGAGGACTCTCCCTAGCTCTCTAATTGGCACAATAAATGTGATAAAAAATTATACTTCTTCCAAAAATAGTATACTTATTTTGTAATATTTCAGTACTATTACTATTATATTTAAACACAAAGACTCAATTATTCTTCCATTTCTATGGAGTTAAAGAAAAAACTAGAGAGGTACATTTCCTGAAAATGTTAAAGAAAATGTGAGTGGTGCTTGCTAGCAACTTGCTAGCAACTTGTTAAGCACTCCAGCATCATGTTAGCAGCACTTTAATGATGTAGCTAGCAATATGCTAATGTAGTTAGCATAATGCCAGCTACATGCTAATTAGGTAAACACAGTGCTAGTAACATGTTAAGCACTCTACCATCATAATATAAACATTCTACTGATATTGCTAGCAACATGCTAATATCGTTAGCATAATGCTAGCAACATGCTAATGAGCTAGACGTCATTTTAGCAACATGCTAATCACACTAGCATCATGCTAGCAACATGCTAAACATGTTATTAGCAAATTGCTAATATAGTTAGCATAATGCTAGCGACATGCTAATATTGTTAGCATCATGCTGGCAACATGCTAATAAAATTAGCATAATGCTAGCAAAATGCTAATCTTTTTAGCATAATGCTAGCAACATGCTAATTGCGTTAGCAACATGCTAATTGCGTTAACAACATGCTAACTGCATGATAATGATTTTGCTAGGGTTGCTAGGATTTTACTACCATGATAAATGCGAAAGACTGATTGATTGCCTGAGTAAAATGAGCCCAACCCCCATGTCTCTACGACAGTGGGATCCACAGTTAAATTCAGTTTCAAAGTTCATATGGAATTTACAATTGTATGTTAATTGCCCCCTTCTGGGGCAATTTACCCTCGCTCCTTAGAAAAGTCACGTCAAGCCCCCTTTCCATGAATAAACCCACATAAAATAAATTCCCGAATGAACCACACAATTTGCCACCTGTTTCATGGGTCTACAAACAATGGAAAGTGACGAGTCATCCACCAAATTCCTCATTATAAGTTAATGGGGCAAATTTGGGCACGTGTTATACCCCTGGGGTAAAACCGATACCCTCTTACAGGGTATGTTCCAACACAGCTTGCCAGCCTCTTCAAATGTGGGAAACTTAAGATTTCTATCAAATTCTCACTCTGCGCTTTAATCCGTCAAAGTTGGTATCAATGTTAAGTCTAAGTGATTTTTTGGGGTGGTTAATTGCCCTGTGGGGGCAATTAAACCCCCCCCCCTCAGAAACGTCTGAGCAGCCCAATCCCGAATGAGCGATTTGACACCTCTTTCATGGATCTACGACAAACTATACTGTAGTAGTTATGCGTCAAAGTCTGCATTATATTTCAATGGGGCAAATTTGGGCACCTTTTCTGCCCCGGGGGCAAAAACTTATACCCTCATGCGGGGTATCTTCTGACACAGCTTGCAAACCTCTTCAAATGTGGTGAATTTGAGATTTCTACCACATACTCACTCTACACTTCAATCCGTCAAATTTGATCTCGATGTTAAGACTTTTTCCCCATTATAAGTCAATGGGGCAACTTTGGGGACCTCTATTGCCCCGGGGGTAAAACTTATACCCTCTTGCGGGGTATGTTCTGACACAGGCTGCCATCCTCTTCAAATTTGGTAAATTTGACCGTTCTACAAAATTCCCTCTCTGCGCTACAATCCGTCAATCACCCCTTAGAAAAATCATGTCAAGCCCCCTTTCCCCGAATAAACCCACAAAAAAATAAATTCCCGAATGAACCACACAATTTGCCACCTGTTTCATGGGTCTACAAAGAATGGAAAGTGACGAGTCATCCACCAAATTCCTCATTATAAGTCAATGAGGCAAATTTGGGCACCTGTTTTACCCCGGGGGTAAAAACTATACCCTCTTGTGGGGTATGTTCCAACACAGATTGCAAGCCTCTACAAATGTGGTAAATTTGAGATTTCCACCAAATTCCCACTCGGCACGTCAATCCGTCAAAGTTGATCTCAATGTTAAGTCTATGGGCTTTTTTCTCCATTATAAGTCAATGGGGCAAATTTGGGGACCTCTATTGCCCCGGGGGTAAAACTTATACCCTCTTGGGGTATGTTCTGACACAGGTTGCAAACCTCTTCAAATGTGGTAAATTTGACCGTTCTCCAAAATAGCGTCTCTGCGCTACAATCAGTCAAAGTTGGTCTCAATGTTAAGTCTATGGGACTTTTTGGGGCGGTTAATTGCATCCCATTCCCGACCAAGCCGCACGTTTTGACACCTCATTGATGGGTCTACAACAAACGGTGCGGGACTATTTACGCGCCGAAATTTCATACGGAAGAAGAAGAAGAAAAAGAAAAATAAGCCTGTGAGATTATAATAGTAGTGCTTTGCTTCGCAAGCACCACTAATAATAAGCCTGTGAGATTATAATAGTAGTGCTTTGCTTCGCAAACACCACTAAAAACGTTAATCTTTGTAAACCCAAACATGAGCAGGGTTTGGCCTTTCCAGATTTTCATCTTTACTACTGGGCTACTCATCTACAAGTTTTTGCACACTGGTTGGAACAGATTTGCTGCAGATAGAGCAGGATTACTGTCATCCTTATGATCTTGCAACAGTATTACTCTCTCTAGTGATACTAGACCAAACAGCAGTTAATAGTGTAGCACTGTCATCTGGCGTTGTCACTGTCATCTGGGGTCATCCCCGTTTCGTTGCTATCCGGGCAGGCAGCTGAGTGGGCCACGGTGGTCCTCAGATCAGATTCAGACACGGCCTACTCATACGGAGAGTTCACCCATCAACTGAAACTAACATTTGAACATCCTGCTGCTGAGGTGGAGACCGACACCAAATCATATCATCTGCGGCAGGGAGGGTCGTCTGTGAGTCGCTACACAGCGGACTTTCGTACTCTAGCCGTGCAGACCACCTGGGGAGACGCCGCCCTCCGGACAGCCTACTACAAGGAACTGGCCTCACGGATTAAAGATGAACTCGCCGGGCGAGAGATTCCTGCCACGCTGGAAGGACTGATTCAGCTTGCCCTTCACATTGACCAGTGCCTGCTCTCTCGTCCGAGGCCAGCAACCCGGACCCTGCCACCCACTACATCACCTTCATACCCTCACGCCCCGGTTCCTGAGATTCGTCCCTCCTTCACCACCACCGCCATGGCACCCGTCGGACCTCCACCTCCACCTCCACCTCCCGCCGTGGTTAACCGGAGCTGGGGAACCCATGCAACTAGGACATGCCTCCTTGACCGCTGCAGAATGGGAACGACGCTTCAGAAAAGGGCTCTGCAGTGGGGGCCGACCTGCACCGAACTCTGCCTGCGGGGCCCGGCTGGGACGTGTTCTAGGGAGTCCGAGGCACCCGATGTCGACACCAATGCCATCCCCGTCATCTACCGAGACCTGGCTGAAGTATTCTGCAAGAGACGAGCCACACACCTTCCTCCTCATCGCCCCTATGACCTGACAATTGAACTTCAGCCGGGCTCGGTCCCCCCCCGCGGCCATCTTTACTCCCTCTCCGCCGCTGAGACGCAGGCAATGGAGAGATATGTTTCTGACGCCCTTCGCCACGGCACCATTCGGCCCTCCTCCGCGCCTGCCGCCGCAGGGTTCTTCTTTGTCGATGTCCCTGTGTCGATTATCGGGTGCTTAATAACATCATCATTAAGAACAGACACCCTTTGCCTCTTACCAACTCAGCCCTGGACGCCCTCTCTGGCGCCACTATTTTCACAAAGTTGGACCTCCGGAGCGCCTACAACTTGGTGCGCATCAGAGAGGGCGATGAGTGGAAGACGGCTTTCATCACCCCTACTGGACACTATGAGAGCTTGGTCATCCCATTCGGACTCTGCAACGCACCCGCAGCCTTCCAACAGTTCATCAATGATGTCCTTAGGGACATGCTAGGGCGGTGGGTGTTCGTTTACCTGGACGATATCCTTATTTATTCATGCACCGCCGAGGAACACACCCAGCATGTCAGAGCGGTCCTTAAGAGATTACTCGCCCACCAACTGTACTGTAAGTTGGAAAAATGCGCCTTTCACGAGCGCTCCACCACGTTCCTGGGTTTTGTCATCTCGCCCCAGGGTGTGGCCATGGACCCGCAGAAACTGGAAGTTGTGTGTCACTGGCCCCTACCCAAGACCCTCAAGCAACTTCAACGGTTTCTCAGGTTTGCGAACTTCTATCGTCGCTTTATCCGGGACTACAGTACGGTTGCCGCCACTTTAACCGCTCTGACTCGACCCTGTTCTCATCACTTCAGCCTCAACCCTGCCGCCATCACTGCCTTTCATGACCTATGCCACCGGTTCACCAACGCCCCAATTCTACTGCACCCAGACGCAAGTAAACCATTCGTTGTAGAGGTGGATGCTTCGGATGTGGGCGCCGGGGCTGTTCTCTCTCAACGAGCTACATCCTTGTAGTTTCTTTTCCAAAACATTTGACCCCACTCAGCAGCGATACAGGGTAGGGGACCAAGAGCTGCTGGCCATAAAGTGGGCTTTGGAGGAATGGCGACACTGGCTCCAGGGCGCCAGAGAGCCGTTCATCGTCAGGACCGACCATCAGAACCTGATCACCATCCGCAACTTAAAACAGCTCAACCCGAGACAGGCGCGGTGGGCACTATTTTTTGAACATTACAACTTCCACCTATCCTACCGCCAAGAACACCAAAGCTGACGCCCTCTCCGAAGAGGACGTTCCCCGGGCTGACCCCGCACCTGTCATCACACCCACCAAGATCATTGCACCACTTCACTGGGAACTGGAAACGAGGGTTCGCCGCGCACAGGCGATGGAGACCGCACCGGCAGGTGTGCCGCCTGGGCGACTCTACGTGCCGAACACCGTAAGGACCGAGGTGTTGCGATGGGGTCATTCCTCGTCATTATCCGGACACCCCGGCGCCAACCACACCCTCCAATTCATCAGACGTGCCTTCTGGTGGCCATCTATGGCGAGTGATGTCAAGGAGTACGTCCAGGCGTGCCCAGTGTGTGCCAGGTCCAAGAATACCAACCAACCAACACCAGGGGAACTCAAACCACTCCCCGTTCCCCATCGGCCCTGGACGCACATTGCTGTCAACTTCATCACGGGCCTGCCGGCCTCTGAAGAGAAAAACACCATCTTAACCATCGTCGACCGGTTCTCCAAAGCCGTGCACCTGGTGGCCCTCACCGGACTCCCGTCAGCCAAAAAAAAACAGAGCTGATTTTAGAACACGTAGTCTGACTGCATGGGTTCCCAAAAGACATCGTCTCGGACAGGGGGCCCCAGTTTATTGCCCAGTTCTGGAAGGCCTTCTCCCGTCTGATCAATTCCACCTGTAGTCTATCCTCTGGTTATCATCCCCAGACTAACGGTCAGACGGAGCGGACCAACCAACAACTGGAGCACTACCTGAGATGCTTTGTTGCCGATCGCCAGCGCTCCTGGGCCCGCTCCCTCCTATGGGCTGAGTTATCTCACAATCTCCATGTCTCTTCAGCCACCAATCTCAGTCCATTTGAGGTATGCCACGGTTTCCAACCTTCGATGTTCGATCATCAAGAACCGGAGGTTGAGGTGCCGTCAACCCAACAGTTGGTTCAAGTCGACGGCTGTGGAACCACGCAAACGCTGCCATCCAACAGGCCAACAACCGCTACACCATTCAACATCGCCGTCGACACCCGCCGGGACAATTGTACAATGTAGGTGACAAAGTATGGCTTTCAACCAGAAACCTTCACCTTCACACGGAATCCAAAAAGCTATCACCCAGGTTCATTGTTCCATACCGCATCACCCTCCGTATCAATCCTGTCACCTACCGGCTCCAGCTGCCTGCAGCGCTCTGGATCCATCCGGTATTTCACACCTCCCAGCTCAAACCCTTCATCACTTCACCAATGGTTCTCCCCACCCACCCTGCTCCTCCTCCCCGTATCATTGAGAGTGGTCCCGCCTACACCGTTCGCCGGATCCTTGACTCACGTCCTCGGGGCAGAGGGCTCCAGTACCTGGTCGATTGTGAAGGTTACGGGGAGCGATCTTGGATTCCGGCTCGGTTCGTCCAAGACCCCGAACTCATCCGGGACTACCGTCGTCGGGTATCCTCCACCCCAGGACCGTCGAGAGTCGGTCCTGGACAGGGGGGTACTGTCATGCACACTCGTAACACGACCAGCACTAGAACTTGGAAGTAATACGGTCGCATTTCAGGAAGCTTAAAAGGAAACAAGATGGCGCTTCACATTGCTCAGTCATTGAGTTTGCCCATGCCTTGTTTGACGCTTCGCCGACTATTCTGTGAGTACTCACCGATTTGGGTTACTTCTTTGATTGAGTGTGTGTTGCTAGAACGCGGATTTATTTGTGTAGATCCTAGCTCTTCGTGTAAGAGAGTTCTTAGATAAATTGGGTGGTTATCCTGCCTACTCGCGTTGCTTCCGCGTTTGGGTTTACCATCCACGCTACACGGGCTAACTGCTAAGGTTTCTGTGCTTACCCTCCGATAGCTCGTGACATCCGTAAAGAATGCGGACAACGCGGAGGAAGAGCTGAGGGGCAGCATGCTTAACAACAGGAACCCCAGGGTGGTTGACGCTCTCAGACCAACAGGGGGCGCAGTGGAACAGAAGGTGAAGGGGGGATCGAATACGGAACAGAGTGGCATAGTAGACAAGAGTGACGGGCCGAAGCTGAAGGCTCCGCACAGCAAGGAGGAGGTGAAGAAAGACCCAGAACAGTCATCAACCTCACACCTAGCTGGTTTCTCTCACACGCAGACCTGCTCAGCTGCCTATAAATTCTCCTATGGGCAACTTCCAAAGCCAGATCCTCCAGTACTTCACAAGTTTTCCTCTGACCTACCCTGTGACCTGGGGGAAATAGCAAACGCCCAGCAGGACGACAGCGTCATAGCTCAACTGGCTAAGGGGAAGTACCCAGGGAAAACTCCAAGCCAGAGGGGCTCATTGTCCAACAGCAGGCGCTATATAGAAGAGCTACGGTGAAGCAAGGGGAAAAGCTCCAATTGGTAATCCCGCAAGCACTGACCCAGCAGTTTATACGCCATTACCATATTCATCCATCAGGCGAACACAGGGGGAGTCTAAAAACCCTGTTGGGGCTGCTAGAGAACGTCTGGTGGCCCACAGTGTGCAAGGACGTCTGGGAATTCATCAGAGCCTGTAAAATCTGCCAGAACACCAACAACAGCCGTAAGTGGACCAGTCATGTCCGGAGCTCAGCTGTCCTCGTAGCTCCACTCAGCCAGCAACTCCGGGGGCAACATCAGCGGAGCTATCATGGGGCAAGCCACTCAAGGGACCATTGGTGCTATGCATTGACTGACCACTCACTCCAGACCAAGCAACAACTTTTTTCTGGCATAACCCACGGGACACAGCAGAGGAAGACACTCAACATCAAAGACGTCAACAAGCCAGTTCCAGCATTTCCCGGCAGCACGGAGCACTCGTGCTACTGGGCGAATTGGTTTGGCCAAACGATGTTCCCAGTCTCCTCTGCACTTCAAAATTTCTCTGCCAAGCTAGCGCCGAAGTGGGGGGATCCAGCAGTAATTAAAAAATGTAAAGGGGCCAATAAATTACACTGACATAGGGAAACCCACAATAACCTGTAATGTGATGTTTTTTTTTAAGTGTTAAAATGGACTCTGTCCTCATACGCCGGAAGCTGGGGGAGGGGTCTATGTAGCACTGCCACATAAAGGGACTTTGAATAGGGTAAAGTAAGTCGGCTAAATAGATAAAGAAAAAGCAGCACATCCTTAATTAATTAATTGGGCCCTGAAAGGTTTTGTGCCTGTATGTACTTTAAGTGTATTGGTTCCCACTCTCGCGAGACTTTGTCGGTCGGCACAGGAGCACGGTGAAGCACGTGATCACATGACCCGGAACAAAGCCGGCCCAGAACAGGACTCAGAGGAGGGAGTATGGAGTTACAGCGCGCTGATATTGTTTACATGATAACGGAGTTCACGGAGAGACTGTCAAGGACTGTGCCTTCCAGGTTTGCATTTCCATCAGGAATAACCCTGTCTGTACTGCTTCGTCAGAACACTCTCACTCCCCGTGAGAATCGTCCTCCTGGGATTATTCCATCTGTTCCGGTGAGACAGATTCCACGCTCTCACACTCACTTGCAATAACCTGGACTCTGGACATTTTACACACTCACACACACCCCATTTTACTTTGTATATATTTTGTATATATTATTTACTTTGTTGTTGGTTTTGGTGCACCTTTTTTGTTTAATTTTTTTGTATAATACACTTGTGTAACCATACACTTGGTTTGTTTTTATTGGTCTTGGGTTTGTCTTTCTTGTTCACTGGTTTTTAAAGCACAGCGGCACGAAGACAAAGATCTCTCCTTTTGTGTAGCCTCTGGTAATTATATTATATCTGAGCGTTACAATAGTATTGTCACTAAGAATCACTTAAGGGTTTGGAGACAGATAAGAGAATATCATAAGATTAATTCACTATCTCTCTTAATTCCAATTGCAAACAACCCATCGTTTCCCCCTTCAAGGTTGGATACAACCTTTAATCAATGGAAGGAATTATAATAATTATTATAATTATAATTATAAGCACAAGGACCTTTACCTGGATGGGGCTTTATATTCCTTTATACAATTACAATTACATAATTACAGCAATATAATTTCAAATTTTCTTTTTTAGATTTCTATAAATAAGGAATTATTTGCATACACATAATGTTTCTCTAGATAAGATCCGATCCTCAACCCTTGATGACTGTCTCACACAGTTCAGAGGAAACAAATGTCAGCTATCTTTAATTCATGAAAGGTCACTAGCAGCTAGTTCCCCCTCCACTAAATTGATCAGAGAGGAATGGGAACGAGAGATTGGAAAGGTAATCTCGGAAGAGATTTGGCAGATGGGGTTGATATTCTGGATATTGATAAACAATCTGTCATTACTACATTCTGCCTCATTCAGTTTAAGGTCCTACTATCACGGCACGCCAGGTCACGCCCACATCTCAAGTAATGTCATGAACACCTGCACACTCCGGCTCCATGTTCCATCCCACTCCTTGCTTTTCACTGCCTCATTCATCTCTCCAAACACACCTGTTCTAAATCCTAGATCATCACAGCTCTCTATTTAACACTCCTCCAGACAACAGTTCTCTGCCAGATTATTGTGTGCTATCCATGCCCAGTATTCCAGCGTTTCGTTTTGCCTTGACCTTTCGGATCTCGATCACGTTTTGTTTCCACAACCACGACTCTGCCTCACGTTACAGATTTCCTGACCATCCGGATTTGCTGTTGCCGACATTCGGATTTGTTTTTCGACCACGAGTTTTGATTACGGACTTTCCTCGACTCGCGAGCTACTTCTCGCGAAATCCGCGCTTCGGAATTTCTGCCGCAGAGATCATTCAGAGAAACAGCAAGCGCTCACTCACCACTTCCGCATTCCCGACGCGGACTCCATTCGGAGAAACAGCGAGCGCTCCTCACGGCACTTCCGCATTCCCGACGCGGACTCCATTCGGAGAAACAGCAAGCGCTCACTCACCACTTCCGCATTCCCGACGCGGACTCCATTCGGAGAAACAGCGAGCGCTCTTCACGGCACTTCCGCATTCACGGATCTCATTAATTTAAAGCGCTGCACTCACTCTCTACAAACGCTCGTTCTGCACTTGGATCCTCCACCGCCACGCCCCCCGTGACAGTATAATCTGGCCATTAATGGATCCAGCAGAGGCAGCACAACTAAGAGGGGCACTAGAGAAACAGGGGGCGCTCCTGGGTACTCACCAGCAGGATATACAGCAGATAACTAACACTCTTCATAAGGGAACAGAGGTTTTAACTGCTCTCACCTTACAAATAAAGTCTGATGTTGCAGAACCACCCACCGCTCACATTCCCCAGGCTCCTCCTCCTCCTGTGTATTCTGTCAGTCATGAACCACGCCTCCCAGCACCGCCTACTTATGATGGAAACCCGGCCACTTTCCGCTCATTTTTGTCTCAGTGCTCCCTTGTGCTTGAGCTACAGGCCTCCTCCTTCCCCACTGAACGTTCCAAGGTCGCCTACATAATCACTCTCCTCTCTGGAAAAGCGAGAGAATGGGGAACAGCCTTATGGGATGCCCAGGTACCCTGCTGCTACACATACAAGACATTCACAGACGAAATTAGAGAGGTTTTCGATCGTTCATTCACAGGACGTCAGGCGGCAGCTCACATACTGGAACTATGTCAAGGATCTCGATCTGTGTCTGATTATGCCATTGATTTCCGCACTCTAGCTCCCTCCTGTGGTTGGGATGATCAGGCACTTTTTGATACCTTCCTCCACGGACTTGCGGATCCAGTTAAGGATGAGTTAGCAGCCCGAGAGCTCCCCTCCAACCTTCAGGGACTCATTGACCTAGCAACGAAAATTGATGCCCGCAAACGAACCCGGCAAAAGGAGCATTGTCAGGTTCTCCAAGGACCCATTTCTAACCCCACCTGAGCTCCCCTCAGAACCTATGCAGGTCTACCGGACACACATCTCTCCCAAGGAACGCCAACGCAGGAAGGACGACGGTGCTTGTTTCTACTGTGGTCAGGTCGGGCATATCATACAAACCTGTCCGTTAAAAGGTCAGTCCCCCCCGGTAGTTCTGGGGGTACAGGGGGGCCCTAGACACTATCCATTCCCTGACCTCCGTTCCCGCTTTCCTGTGACCCTGATATATGACAATCGGCCCCACGTCACGCATGCTCTAGTAGACTCTGGAGCAGACCAAAATTTAATCTCCTCGGTTGTGGTTTCTCAACTCAAGATTCCACACACACCACTTAACCAACCATTTAGCGTACAGGCTCTGGATGGCAGCAAGCTCTCTTCAATCACCCACCGCACTGCTCCAGTCACACTGCAGTTTTCCGGTAATCATGTTGAGACCACCACGTTCCTCATCATTAAGAGTGCTCATGCACCAATAGTTCTGGGTCTCCCATGGTTAAGACTCCATAACCCTCACATCGACTGGGCAAAAAGAAGCATCCTGGATTGGAGCTACTACACTGCTCATGCCTCCGTTCTGCCGCCACCAGAAGAGTCTTACCCACCTCTCTGGAGGAGATCCCCGACCTTTCTAAGGTCTTTGCCGAGTACCATGACCTTCGCCAGGTGTTCAGCAAGTCACGTGCCATCTCATTACCTCCTCACCGTCCATACGACTGTGCCATCGACCTTCTCCCAGGCACCACCCCACCTAAAGGGCGACTCTACTCTCTCTCTCGTCCCGAGAGAGAAGCCATGGAACAATACATCTCTGAGTCACTTTCAGCTGGAATCATCNTAGATAAACAGGGGGCGCTCCTGGGTACTCACCAGCAGGATATACAGCAGATAACTAACACTCTTCATAAGGTAACAGAGGCTTTAACTGCTCTCACCTTACAAATAAAGTCTGATGTTGCACAACCACCCACCGCCCCCATTCCCCAGGCTCCTCCTCCTCCTGTGTATTCTGTCAGTCATGAACCACGCCTTCCAGCACCGCCTACTTATGATGGAAACCCGGCCACTTGCCGCTCATTTTTGTCTCAGTGCTCCCTTGTACTTGAGCTACAGGCCTCCTCCTTCCCCACTGAACGTTCCAAGGTCGCCTACATAATCCCTCTCCTCTCTGGAAAAGCGAGAGAATGGGGAACAGCCTTATGGGATGCCCAGGTACCCTGCTGCTACACATACAAGACATTCACAGACGAAATGAGAAAGGTTTTCGATCGTTCATTCACAGGACGTCAGGCGGCAGCTCACATACTGGAACTATGCCAGGGATCTCGATCTGTGTCTGACTATGCCATTGATTTCCGCACTCTAGCTCCCTCCTGTGGTTGGGATGATCAGGCACTTTTTGATACCTTCCTCCACGGACTTTCTGATCCAGTTAAGGATGAGTTAGCAGCCCGAGAGCTCCCCTCCAACCTTCAGGGACTCATTGACCTGGCAACGAATATTGATGCCCGCAAACGAACCCGGCAAAAGGAGCATTGTCAGGTTCTCCATGTACCCATTTCTAACCCAGCCCCACCTGAGCTCCCCTCAGAACCTATGCAGGTCTACCGGACACACATCTCTCCCAAGGAACGCCAACGCAGGAAGGACGACGGTGCTTGTTTCTACTGTGGTCAGGTCGGGCATATCATACAAACCTGTCCGTTAAAAGGTCAGTCCCCCCCGGTAGTTCTGGGGGTACAGGGGGGCCCTAGACACTATCCATTCCCTGACCTCCGTTCCCGCTTTCCTGTGACCCTGATATATGACAATCGGCCCCACGTCACGCATGCTCTAGTAGACTCTGGAGCAGACCAAAATTTAATCTCCTCGGTTGTGGTTTCTCAACTCAAGATTCCACACACACCACTTAACCAACCATTTAGCGTACAGGCTCTGGATGGCAGCAAGCTCTCTTCAATCACCCACCGCACTGCTCCAGTCACACTGCAGTTTTCCGGTAATCATGTTGAGACCACCACGTTCCTCATCATTAAGAGTGCTCATGCACCAATAGTTCTGGGTCTCCCATGGTTAAGACTCCATAACCCTCACATCGACTGGGCAAAAAGAAGCATCCTGGATTGGAGCTACTACACTGCTCATGCCTCCGTTCTGCCGCCACCAGAAGAGTCTTACCCACCTCTCTGGAGGAGATCCCCGACCTTTCTAAGGTCTTTGCCGAGTACCATGACCTTCGCCAGGTGTTCAGCAAGTCACGTGCCATCTCATTACCTCCTCACCGTCCATACGACTGTGCCATCGACCTTCTCCCAGGCACCACCCCACCTAAAGGGCGACTCTAGTCTCTCTCTCGTCCCGAGAGAGAAGCCATGGAACAATACATTTCTGAGTCACTTTCAACTGGAATCATCCGTCCGTCTTCATCCCCTGCAGGGGCGGGCTTTTTCTTTGTGGAAAAGAAGGACAAGTCCCTCAGACCCTGCATCGATTATAGAGGCCTTAATGAAATCACAATTAAGAACCGCTACCCGCTTCCCCTCATGTCTACCGCATTTGAGTTACTCCAGGATGCTCGTCTATTCTCCAAGTTAGACCTAAGAAACGCTTACCACCTGGTCCGGATACGAGAAGGTGATGAATGGAAGACCGCATTTAACACCCCCACTGGTCATTATGAGTACCTGGTGGTTCCGTTTGGTTTAACTAATGCACCGGCGGTCTTCCAGGCGCTCATTAATGATGTTCTTAGAGACTTTCTCAATGTCTTTGTGTTTGCATACCTTGACGACATCCTGATCTACTCACGCTCATTAGAGGAACATAAGCATCACGTGTGTCAGGTCCTTCAATGTCTGCTGGAGAATAAACTCTATGTCAAGGCTGAAAAATGTGAGTTTCACCATGAATCCACCTCCTTTCTGGGGTATGCCATCTCACCATCAGGCATCCAGATGGATCCAGTCAAGGTAAGGGCCGTCACAGATTGGCCAACACCATCGTCGAGGCGGGAACTTCAGCGCTTTTTGGGCTTTGCCAACTTCTATCGACGTTTTATCTGTGACTTTAGCATTGTGGCGGCCCCACTTACATCTCTTACATCCACCAAGGTCCCTTTTCGATGGAACCCTCTGGCGGAGGAGGCATTCAAAGGACTCAAGCGGCGCTTCACCACAACACCCATACTCACCTTCCCTGATACTACTCTCCAATTCATTGTTGAAGTCGATGCATCTGAGACAGGAGTGGGAGCAGTGCTCTCCCAAAAATCACAGAAGGACAACAAGGTTCACCCATGCTCATTCTTTTCTCGTCGCCTGACGCCCCCTGAACGGAACTATGACATCGGGGATCGTGAGTTGCTCGCAGTGAAGCTAGCCCTTGAAGAATGGAGACAGTGGTTGGAAGGAGCTGAACACCCGTTTCTTGTTTGGACTGATCACAAAAATCTAGAATATCTCAAGTCAGCCAAAAGACTCAACTCACGGCAAGCACGCTGATCACTTTTCTTTTCATGGTTCAATTTCACGCTGTCATACCGCCCAGGATCCAAAAATACTAAGCCTGATGCACTCTCCCGACAGTTCCCCGCCTCTCAGGATGCATCCACTAGGGAAACCATACTCCCACCCCAGTGCCTTGTAGCTGTAACCCGGCTGGATGTGGAAAACCTAGTTCTGCAATCCCTTGAACAGGAGCCAGGACCCAGTAATGTCCCACCTGGGCTTCTTTTTGTCCCTGTTTCTGTTCGCCCCCAAGTCTTAGAATGGGGTCACAGCTCTAGGCTAGCCTGTCATCCGGGGGCAACCCGCACCCTCTCACTGCTTAATCAACGTTTCTGGTGGCCGACTATCAAGGAAGACGTCAAAGGCTTTGTAGCATCCTGTGATGTCTGTGTCAGGAATAAAACAACAAACCTTCCTCCCGAGGGACTCCTCAGGCCCCTCCCCATTCCCCATCGACCCTGGTCTCACATCTCACTTGACTTTGTAACTGGGTTGCCGCCATCTGACAATGATACCTGCATTCTGACAGTGGTCGACCGGTTCTCTAAGTCTGCCCATTTTATTCCATTACCTAAGCTTCCGTCTGCCAAGGAGACAGCTGAAATCCTCATCTCCCATGTCTTCAGACTTCACGGACTTCCATCAGATATAGTCTCTGACAGGGGACCACAATTTTCGGCACAATTTTGGAAAGCATTTTGTGGCTTCATTGGCGCCACCCCCAGCCTTTCATCAGGATTTCATCCTCAAAGCAATGACCAAACCGAGCGCATGAATCAGGAGCTAGAAAAATCTCTGAGATGTATGGCCTCAAGGGACTCAGCTTCATGGAGCTGTTTTCTCCCTTGGATTGAGTACGCCCATAACTCTCTCCCCACCTCATCCACAGGCATGTCACCATTTCAGTGCTGTCTTGGCTATCAACCTCCACTGTTCCCTACCCAGGAGGCAGAATCTGCTGTCCCTTCCGCTCAAGCTTTCATCCGTCGCTGTAAGAGGACATGGCAACGGGCCCGCGCTCAATTACGACGCTCCGTGACCATCTTTCAGCGCAAAGCTAATCTCCACCGCTCAGCCGCTCCTACTTACCGTGTCGGACAAAGAGTTATGCTCTCCACACGCAACCTACCACTTAAAACAACGTCCCAGAAACTTTCGCCTAAGTTCATCGGGCCATTCACTATCTCTCGAGTCATTAACCCATGTTCAGTCAGACTAGCCCTGCCATTATCCATGCGCCGAATTAATCCCACGTTCCACGTCTCCCATATCCACCGACTGGTCCCATGTCCCTTGTCTCCACCTCCACCTCCCCCTCCTCCCCCTCGACTTATAGATGGCAGCGAAGCCTTCACCGTCCGGAGACTCCTCAAGTCTCGCCGCCGTGGCGGCGGCTTACAGTACCTGGTAGACTGGGAGGGTTACGGACCCGAGGAGAGATGTTGGGTGCCAGCCAGGTTCATCTTGGATCAATCTTTGATAACGGAGTTTCACAATCTCCACCCCGAGGCACCCTCAAGAACGCCAGGTGGCGTTCATAGAGGGGGGGGTACTGTCACGGCACGCCAGGTCACGCCCACATCTCAAGTAATGTCATGAACACCTGCACACTCCGGCTCCATGTTCCATCCCACTCCTTGCTTTTCACTGCCTCATTCATCTCTCCAAACACACCTGTTCTAAATCCTAGATCATCACAGCTCTCTATTTAACACTCCTCCAGACAACAGTTCTCTGCCAGATTATTGTGTGCTATCCATGCCCAGTATTCCAGTGTTTCGTTTTGCCTTGACCTTTCGGATCTCGATTACGTTTTGTTTCCACGACCACGACTCTGCCTCACGTTACGGATTTCCTGACCGTCCGGATTTACTGTTGCCGACATTCGGATTTGTTTTTTGACCACGAGTTTTGATTACGGACTTTCCTCGACTCGCGAGCTACTTCTCGCGAAATCCGCGCTTCGGAATTTCTGCCGCAGAGATCATTCAGAGAACCAGCAAGCGCTCACTCACCACTTCCGCATTCCCGACGCGGACTCCATTCGGAGAAACAGCGAGCGCTCCTCACGGCACTTCCGCATTCCTGACACGGACTCCATTCGGAGAAACAGCAAGCGCTCACTCACCACTTCCACATTCCCGACGCGGACTCCATTCGGAGAAACAGCGAGCGCTCCTCACGGCACTTCCACATTCACGGATCTCATTAATTTAAAGCGCTGCACTCACTCTCTACAAACGCTCGTTCTGCACTTGGATCCTCCACCGCCACGCCCCCCGTGACACCTACATACTGTAGATTACATAAAAACAAATGATGTCTCTCCTATTTGTTATAAGTGCAAAACAGAGAATGCCGATTTATCTCATAGCTTTATTATCTCTCATAAAATACAAGGATTCTGGTGTGAGTTTTTTAAAGTGCTTTCAGATATCCTTGATGTAAACTTGGATCCAGACCAAATGCTTATTATATTAGGAAATTCTGATACATATTCATTTACCAGTGCTCAACAGAAACTCCTTACTGTTTGATAACAGCCAAGAAGCTATTATTATGGTTCTGGAAAAAAGGCTAACCCTTTCACTGCTAAACTTGAGGAACTGACATCTACTCTGCACTTGAAACAAACCAGGAATCTTTTAAAAGGCAACATTGGGCAGTTTCACAAGATTTGGGGCCCTTTCTTCTGTTTCTTAATCCTGTATTCAGGGTCACAGGGGGCCTGGAGTCTATCCTAGAAGACTTAGGGCACACACATACACTCACTCATTCACACACTACGGGCAATTTGGGAACGCCAATCAGCTTAACCTACATGTCTTTGGGCTGTGGGAGGAAACCGGAGTACCCGGAGGAAACCCACCAAGCACAAGGAGAACATGCAAACTCCATGCACACAGAGACGGGAATCGAGCCTGGCCGGGGATCAAACTCAGACCCTGGCGGTGCAAGGCGACAGTGCTAACCAATGCAACGCCGTGCCGCCCTTCTTCTGTTACCTCAAGAGGAATTTATTCCTTAATGCAAAATATTGTAACTTCAAGTTGTTTTTATTGTCACTGTGTTGTATATTTACATGCTGGGGTAAGGGTGTTACTTTTAATGTGTTTTGTTTTCTGTTCCTTTTGTTTGTTTGTTTTGGTAAGTGTTAATGCATATCAGAAAATTAATCCTGCACTGCAACATTCCCAGTGTTGATTTAACACCCCAAGTGTTTATATATGACCTAATGGTCACTAATGTACTCTGAAAGTGTTAAATCAACACTCTGGGTGTTAATTCAAGACTCAGGATTTTGCTGTGTGGAAATTGTATTACTCTTTGCCATCGCCATCAAGCCTCTGTCTATCGCATTAAGATCTTCGTCTGTATTTAAGGGAATCATCCGTAATGGAATTGAATATAAATTATCACTGTCTGCAGATGATTTGTTATTATATATAACTGATCTTGCACTCTCCATCCCTGCTGTTTTGGGTATTCTGGAGAACTTCAGCTTGTTTTCAGGTTATAGATTAAATATGGGGAAAAGTGAGTGTTTTCCCATTAATACGGCTGCATGTCATCTTGAACAGTTCGATCTACCCTTTCTAAATGACAACCATTTGTTTTCCCCATCACTCCTGAACTCGACATTCTCAATGTGGTGTGACAAGGGTATAAAACTATTTAAATATCTATATGTGGATGGTGTCTTCACTAGTTTTACCAATTTGTTATCTCGTTATGGTCTCCATTACCCATCCGTTTTGCTATTAAATTAGAAATTTTGTTGCCAAGTGCTTCCCTTGTTTCCCCTCTTTACCTCCAGAACAGCAATGGGAAACTATGTTATCATTTATTCCTCATCATAGAGGAACCATTTCGAAACTCTCTGATACTATCCTGTCTCTTAGTAACCACTCAAATGTTAAGCATAACCGTACAGAACTAGGAATTCAAATACAGCAAATAAATCCTGGGAACAGGCTATAGAGAGGGTATGGTCTTCCATCTCTTGTGCTCGTCTTGGACTTGGATTCAATTTAAGGTCATACACAGGGCACATTTCTAGACATTCTAAGTCTACAGTAGACTGTCAGAATTGTATCCGGTAGTCGAAAACAAATGTGATAAATGCCATGCCATCACGTTAGTCACATGTTTTTTCTGTGTCCTAAGCTGGAAGGTTTCTGAACAGTTGACTATTATGTCAACTGTTCTTGTCCTCTGATTGCTACAGTATATTTGGGAATCCTGATCGCTCACTTTCACTTAATTCTACACAAAATGATATTATAGCTTTCACATCCTTATTAGCAAGACGTCTATTATTGTTGCATTGGAATTCTGCTAAATATCCTCCCAGTGGCTTAAGGATATCAATTTTTTTTAAACTTGAAAAAGTTGTTCTTTGGTTCAGAGTGGTTTTTATATATTTATTTATTTAGGAAAATGAAGAAAGGTAAATTTTATTTCTGTAAATGCAGGTACTGTATCGGTTTCTTTTTTCAAAAAAATATTTGGAGAAAAAAATCCTGGAAATTGTGATTACTGCAAGTTTATTGGATGACTGAATAAAAACTTATTTGACAAAAAGAAAACTCAACCACAGATTTATAGGACGATACAAAGTTACCCCATGACTGCCACATTGCTTCCACTTTCCACATTACACAACCAAAACCAGCAAAAGAGCGACCTAACCACATGTTTCAGCATGTACTTTACAGGCTGTGACATGGCATTTATCACTTCCTGTCTAAACAGTGTAGTGAGTAATGAATCCACCTCTGGATCCCCCTCTGTCTCTTGTTTCCATTTTTCAGCTGGCTCTGGATGTATAAGGTTGAGTTTTTTGCTTCCCCCAACTGATTGCCCCTTAATGTCTTCGGGTCAACTTTAGTTAAATACTCGGCACACAGGACCTACCACATGGCAGGGCAGTAAGTATCAAAAACAATTCCATCCATGTGATGTGTATCCACTGCCTCGATCAAGTCAGAAGCTTGGAGGATTTCTTCCATTTTTCCACCTCCCAAGATTTTTGCCAAAAGAGCTTTTACATCCCCCAGATAAAGGTTTGCCAGCAGTCTCCTCCTCTATCACTTTTATCTATTTTCCAGCTATGTTGTGGATGTTAGTAAGGCGAGTGACAAGCCCCTCAAGGTCCTGTGTAGGCCTGTGTTGGAACTTGTGGAACTAGGGGCTTAAGGCTTCCAGGATTTCTCCCGTTTCCAATTACATACAAACTCCTCTTCACCTTCACACTCTCTACAATATAAACTTTATTTATCTGTCTCACATATCATTTATCCTGGTCTTTCATTGGTTTTTAATGGTTAATGGTCTTCTCTTCACTTATCTGAACTACTGCCCCCTTCCTTTTCATATATTTTTTTCATCCTCTGTAAATCTGCCTTTACAACTTTATAACACTCTAAGGCCAAATCCACATGTAGCCGGGTCTTTTTAAAAACAAATTTTTATCTGCAGTTTTGGCCTTTTGTCCACATACAAACACAGTTTTGGTTGTTGAAAATTGAGCTTTTGGAAAACTCCGTCCAAAGTGAACATTTTCCAAAACTCAAGATTTTGGCTTGTTGTAACGTCACCTTGTGTGCAGATGATGTCAATGTCTGCGTGCTAGTCTCCTTGATTTGACATCAGCTTTGTTTATGAGGGTATTTGTACAATAGTCTTGTACAGACTTACGTACTGTAAACCAGGGACTGTGTTAACATTGCTTATTGCACTTTTTATACGAGTGAATATACATGCGTTACTCATACATTACGTTAACAAATGTACTACGAAGCTTGCTGCTGCTACATACAAAACTCAGATTACACAGATCTCGCAGACAGCGATGGCAGTTTTGGACGAGACTTGTCGCATTCCACAGAGCGCAACCATTAAAGTTTTTTCTAGGCTTCTGATTGGCCTACTGTTGATTAGGGATCCTCCTAACATTTAGCAAGTGTTTTGTGATTTCATGTATACAAAGATATTTTTAAAATGTAGGTTGTGTGGACAGAATTATTTTAAAAAAGGAAGTAGAAAAATCTCTGTTTTTAAAAATCTGTGTGGACATGGCCTAAAGGTGTTTTTATTTTTCCTCAGTTTTCCTGCCTCTTCCTTGGTTTTACATACAGCTCTCCATCACCTTCACTCTAACACCTAAATCAACTTTCCATTTGCATTTCTCCTACAACTTCCACTGTTCCTTTGAGTACTGGGAATTGACCTTCTGGGGGCATGTATGGGGCAGTGTAACTAACTCTTCCCTGCTGTCATTCTGTGGATCGCTGAGCACGTTTTTTTTTTTACTAAAGGTCATCGTACCTTTAGTTTTCTTTTGTCATTTATTTTAAATCTTAATTATAAGGTCTTTACAGAACGGATGTTCCAACATTAGTGTTTCCACAAGAAAGGCTGCCATTATATTTGTCACAAACTGGTATGACAGGCAGTTCAGACAGATGTTATTGCCGTGGGCAGAGAAGGCAAGCATAGGCGCAAAGGGGTTGTATCAACATAAAGTAATTGTGCACAAACAAACAAACAAAACATAGAGCTCTGGACAAGCATACAAATACCCAGTCTCTAACATATACAGACTTTTCTAGACATTTACAGACATTTCTAGCATTTCAGACCCTGTAGGACTGACACAAAGGATTTAGGACTGACACAAAGGATTTAGGACTGACCCGGATACTAGAGACTGGACGAAAACACTAGCTGCGAGAAGGGAGCACACAGGAAGCTAAGGGAACGCACTGGAGGCTAAGGAAGTACAGTACACTGGAAACCAGAGGAGCACAGGAGACTAAAGTAAACTGGAGAAACACTCAACACAGTGCACATATAAATACAAAATAAACTAGGAAGACACACTTACACATTATCCAAATCACAGAACACAACAGAGCCCAAAATAAACAAACATAAGTAAAATAAAACATAACAAAAACAAAACAAAACCATATGCCCACTGACAATATTAATGCCTGACCCAGTTTCCCAGAACCATCAGCTATTTATAACAATAATAATGAGCTACCTTTGTTCAGGTGAGCACCCGCATCACCTGACCGAGGTGCCTTCTGGGAAACTGAGTCGACTAACAAAAAATTCTGAAGCAGATGGGGCACGCTTCATGCTGGTCCTTCTCGTGCAAAGAGAAGCCACATACCTGAGGACAGGGGTGAATAGCGGACTTCTTCCTTGCCACTGTAGCTTTCATGCTCGCGATAGTTGGCACCGTTAGCCCAGCTAAACAGAAGCCAACCAGACTGAGACTCTTACTGAAGCCTCTTACTCTTACTGTAGCTACTGTAACTCTTACTGACAATGCACTTAAAATCAGCGCTCCGCGGGTAAACGACTCACCAATTGAGGTTGTTGTCGCTAGCACCAACAAGAACAGTTGAGCTGATTTTAAGTCTAGTTTTGTACTGAAAACACGTAGAGTTGCTAACAGCAGCTAGAAAACTCTACACAACAAGGTGTTCACAGCGAAGTGAAGAGCGTCAGAACTGAGAGTCAACCGTGGTGACGAGGGTTTATAAGGGTGGGTGGGGCTACACCTACGTCACCACAGGTTTGACTGCCTTTAAGGCATCAGTCTTTAAGATGGCTTCAGCCAGCACATTAGAGGGCATGATATCCCATACAATATGTGTTGTACCTCGTTCCTCTACTTCAGGGAACAGAGGTTATAGTCATTTTAGGCGCTGCAGAGTCACGTGATGGTGGGGCAACAAAACACAGCAGATCAGGGAGGGGTGACCAAGGTGCGTGCCGTGTGAAAAGAGTAACACAAACAAGCACAAAACACAAGCACATTTACTCGTCACACACAGACAGACACATCCACACATCACACACCTCTCTCCCTCACTCTCACACACACTAACCCTCACACTCTAACGCACTCACACACACACACGCATGCATGCATGCACTCAAACACACTCATATTACAAATGTTTACACTCATGCACACAAACACCTCTCACGACGCACACATACCTCTCTCTCACACACACACACACACACCATACACACACACATTAGTCCTGTATAGTGTGTGATGTGTGCAGGTTGTGCGGTGGCTTTTTCAAGGTCTTAACACACTCGAATAACACAGGTTGTGCGGTGCGCCTGGGATGGCGATGGCACAGGGTGCTTGCAACTATATATTTAGGGCCCAAGCACTATAAGGTTATAATTGCTAAAAGCGCTATAATTAGTTATTGACCTAGTTAACCCAGTGTAAGTATCTATCCAGTGATGTAAACTTTAAAGCACTTTTTGTAACTCACTCTCGATAAGAGCGTCTGCCAAATGCCTAAATGTAAATGTAAGCACTATAAGGTGCGCAGGACCCTCTTTTTTTCCTACGGATTATTTATTTATTTATTTATTTCTCTCACCCTTTTGGACTTTTCGGGGGTCTTAACATGCTCAAAAACTCATGAAACTTGGCAGACAGGTTGGAATCTGCTGCCATCAGGATGCCTGAGAGTCTCGTGGCCCAGGGCCCCCCAGGGGCCCCCACACGAGATTTTGCTGTCTAGCTCATACACACTTTCACGTAGGCACACGAAACTCGGTATGGATGGATTTTGATATACTCCTCCTAGGGAAATTATACAATTGCTACCAAACTGGGCCAAAGAGATCTAAAGACATTGAGGATGCAAAATTGAAGGGGGATTTTCGATATCTCAAACAGGTCAGCCGTGATAATGTCTTAAACATATGCCGAAAAATTATTAATAACTTTCTGTGTGGCATTATATTGAGTGACATTATATTCAGTGACACTTTCTGTGACATCACGTTCAGTGACATCAAGTTCAGGAACATCATAGTGTGAGGCTTTTCTTCTGGCACCTGCGGCCTATTGTACACAAATACACATCACAAATGTTAACACACACAAACACATCTCACACACTACCACACGCATCCCTAATGTTAATACACACAGACTCAAACCATACACACAAACACAAGCACATTTACTCGTCACACACAGACTGACACATCTACACGTCACACACCTCTCTCCCTCACTCTCTCCCTCAGTGTGTCCCATAGTGTGTGATGTGTGCAGGTTGTGCGGTGCCCCCGGGGTGGCGATGGCACAGGGTGCTTGGGCCTGTCATCGTTGCTTGCAACTATTTTTTTTTTTTTTTAGGGCCCAAGCACTATAAGATACGCAGGACCCTCTTGTTTTCCTAAGGATTTTTTCCCACACTTTTGGACTTTTTTTTAACATGCTCGAAAACTCGTGAAACTTGTCAGACACGTTGGAATCTGAGTCTTGTGGCCCAGGGCCCCCAGGGGCCCCCACACGAGATTTTGCTTTATAGCTCATACACACTTTCATGTAGGCACATAAAGCTCGGTACACATTTAGAGCTCATCGAGCCGAACAACTGTCGCACTGCATGTCCTGGGCTAAATTCAGCAGGAGGCCAGTTATTTTGGGTCATTTGCAAAAACACACCAGATGGATTTTGATATACTCCTCCTAGGGAAATTATACCATCGCTGCCAAACTGGCCCGATGTGATCTAAAGTCATTGTGGATGCAAAATTGTGAGGGATTTTTAATATCTCAAACGGGCCAGCCATGATAATGTCTTAAACTTACACCAAAAAATGATTAATAACTTTCTGTGGCATTATATTGAGTGACATTATATTCAGTGACACCTTCTGTGACATCACGTTCAGGAACATCATAACGTGAGGCTTATTTTCCAGCATCTGTGGCCTATTGTACACACATACACACATCACCCTCTCACACACAAACACATCTCTCTCTCTCTCTCTCTCGCACACACACACACACACACACACACACACACACACACACACACACACACACACACACACACACACACACTAACGAACTCAACAATTATTTAGGGCCCAAACTGACATTAGTCCTGTATAGTGTGTGATGTGTGCAGTTTATGCGGTGCAACGGAGTGGCGATGGCTTTTTCGAGGTCTTAACACACTCAAATAACACATGTTCTGCGGTGCGCCGGGGTGGGAATGGCACAGGGTGCTTGGGCCCGTCATCGTTGCTTGCAACTATATTTTGTTTTCGTTAGGATTGTTTTTTTGTTTTTTTTCCCACACTTTTGGTACTTTTGGGGTCCTTAACATACTCAAAAACTCATCAAAATTTGCAGCCTGATTGGAATTGGCGGCCATCAGGTCCTCAGTGGGGCTCGGACCGGGGCGTCGCACACGCCTGGCACAGCGACCCCTAGAAAATCGTGCCTCACAGCTCAGACACACTTGGACATGTACATTTAGATCCCAACAAGCTGAACGAGTTTCGCACTGCATGTCATCCGGTGTAATCGACAGGAAGTGAGTTATTTTGAGTTGTTTGCAAAACGCACCCAATGGAAAGTGAAATACTACTTCTACGCAATGAATACAATTGCCGCCAAACCAGGCAAATAAGATCTAAACGATTTGCAGATGCAAAATTGCGGAGGGATTTTTGATATCTCAAACGGTTCGGCCGTGGCGATGCTTTAAGATCATGGCAAATAACTATGAACAGGAAGTGGCTAATAACTTCTGTGTACATTAGGTTATGTACATGAAACTTTACAGGTATCTTAAAAGTAGGAAGCTGATCACATCATATGACAATCATGATTCTATGTCATAGCGCCACCAACTGGCAGCAGGAAGTGTGTCACTTTTGGAAATCACTAATATTTTGTCCTTTTCTTTCACCTGATTTGGGTCAAAATTAGCCAGAATAATGGAAAGACATGGGTCATTAGAAACCATGGAGGATTTTTTCTCAATTGAATTGTGTTGCTATGACGAAGATTTAACTAAAGAAAATATCAAAGAAAATTATTCTTCTCATATCTTACGAGTGGAAAGACCTACAGGTCCAAAAAAAAAATTTCACTTTTTTTTTTTATTGAACAATTATCATACATAAACATATAAACAACAATGAATTAAATGTATTATTTATAGATCAAAATGAAAAGAAAACTGAAAAACTTCCCACCCACCCCGAACATACACTAAAACCTACACACACACACACACACACACACACACACACACACACACACACACACACACACACACACACACACACCACTTCATCCTTCAGCTCAAACAAATCTGTGTGAAATAGATTGGTCATGCATACACTGATGCATGACCCAATTTGGATAATCATTCAGGCAGTACCTGTAAGTTTGCAAAATAAGCAATAAATGGTTGCCATTTGTGAAAAAAAATATTAGTAGACCCTCTCAGTGTATATTTTATCTTCTCTAGTTTAAGAAAAAAATAATAAATCTTTAATCCACTGAGAGATAGAGGGACACTTAACAGACTTCCAATGTAAAAGTATGGAACGTCTAGCCAACAATGATGAGAAGGCGATAACCTCTTTATGTGCAGAACTCAATGGAACTGAATCATCCGTAATGCCGAATATATCAGTATGTAGGTTAAGAGAAGAAACCTCCTGACATTGCCATGAGTCTCATAGCGCCACCAACTGGCAGCAGAAAGACTCTACTTTAGGAATTCAAATATTAAGATTCTCAAAGAAAAGGGTATCTGTTTCCAGACACAACCTCCGGCTAAACTTTGCATATTTTTTGAGGATGGTCCAGTAGTTTATAGCAGCATAACGGAAGCGATGGATGGATGGTCTGAAAAAGAAAGGAGTGACTACGGCCAGCATTAGAGAGGAACAGACCGCTGCATCGGCATCCATGGAGAGGCTGAGTAAAATCTCCTGGGAGACAGCGGGCGCGAAGCAACAGCGCGGCCGCGAGACACATCGGGAGAGAGCGCGGAAAAGGCTCCAGGATTTCCGCCGAGACACTGGAAATACTAAGTGACTTTCTCTCAGGGTAAATTTAGTTAATAATAATTGTTACACCTGTTATTAAAACTATTACAAATAGCTTATAATAAAGACAATATTTATTCAAAAGATATATACGATTTGATTTACGTAAAAAATTATTTAGCCTCAAGGGTTAATTTAAGTTCTAGCCTAATAGTTTTATAAAAGGGAAATAGCCCCCTTGCTTTTGTCTGGGAGTACTTGGAAGAGTTGCTTTTCACTGAGTGCACTGATTTATAACATCAGCTCGCACTCGGCAGGCCCTTCGTTGACCGAAGATTTCCCTCTCCAAACAGAATTTACTTTGGAAGAAACTTTTGACTATGGAAGATACTGTTATTTTTTCGTTTACATTTCACTGTTCTGTGTTAATTGTTATAATGTAAAGATCATCCGGGGCTTACAGTATGATAATACACATAAGGATACATGTTGCACCAAGAATATAGAATAATATCACTTAATGTAAACGGGTTATAAAATCCCATTAAGAGAAGTAAACTCAAAGCAAAGATGAAAAGAGAGAACCAACATATTATTTTCTGGCAGGAAACTCATCTGGTACAAACTGAACATGAAAAATTAAAAAGGTTAGGATTTAGAAACACTTTTTTTTTTCATCCTACAATAAGGGACATGCTAGAGGAGTTGCAATAATGATATCAAATAAAGTGACCTTCCAAATTGCTGATGGACGTTAAAAGAAGGACGTTACATCCAAGGGATTCTTGATTCCAGGGAAGTAACATTGTTTAACATTTATGGACCACCTGGTCAGGATAAAATATTAATTGGGAAAATATTTGACCTAATAACCACAGAAGTTTCAGGCACTCTTATTTGTGGAGGGGACTGGAATGTCCAGTTGCATCCTACCCTTGATTCTTCAAATCCAACAAAGAAGATAAATTCGGAATCACTGTTCGTTAAAAAGATGCTAAAGGCTACAGGCATGTTTGATATATGGAGGGAGCTCCACCCATCTAGTAGACAGTTCACTTTCTTCTCTCATCCTCACAAGGTCTACTCTAGGGTTGACTATTTTTTCATGTCTCACTTAGAGAGGGACAGAATTATAGATTGTGAAATAGAAGCCAAAGATGTGTCCGACCATGCAGGACTGTATTTAAGATTACATCTTGACGTTCAACCTAAGAACACTATTTGGAGATTAAATACTAGTCTTTTGAATGATTGCCAATGTAAAGAGTATATTAAAAAGGAAATTAAGGACTACATTGAATTCAATAATAGCGAGGAATTATCACCAAGTGTTATATGGGATGCTGCTAAGGGCAGTGCTGAGAGGAAGGATTATAAAATGGGCGTCGGGAAAAAAAAAGCAAAACAGACATTAATAAATGTCTTAACAAAAAAATTAAAGATACAGAGAGGAAGGAACAGAAGCATACTGAATTAAATAACCCTGAACTACTAGACGAAATAAAAAGAATAAAAAACAAATAAATAAAATACTTGACAAACAAGTGGAGATTAAACTTAAATTTGTTAAACAGAACTACTATGAGAGCTCCCAGAGCTAAAAGAATGCTAGCTTGGAAACTTCGCAAACAACAGGTGGAAAGGTCCATTTTTAAAATTAAGGATCCTGAATCCAATACAATGTGTTATAAACTAGAAGAAATATCACAGTCCTTTGAAAAGTATTATAAGAAACTATACCGTCAGCCAGAAGCAGTGAACCCCGTTTTTTTTGGAATCCCTAGATTTACCATCAATAGGATCAAGACAAAACAAATTGGTAACACAAGAAATTACAGAAATAGAAATCGATAGTGTAATATCAAACCTAAAAACAAACACAGGTACCAGGCGGGGATGGATACACAGCAGAATGGTATAAAACTTTCAAGGAATTATTAAAACCAATGCTTTTAAAATGTTTTAACCATGTTCTTAAGGGAGGGGAAACCCCAATGTCCTGGAAGCAAGCTATTATATCTGTAATACCAAAGGCAGGAAAAGATAAGACAGAATGTGGGTCATATAGACTCATTTCAGTTTTAAACATAGACTACAGAATTTACGCATCGATAATAGCGAAAAGATTAGAGACTATAATTCCAGAATTAATTGATAGTGACCAAACAGGATTTGTTAAAAATAGGCAAACACATGTTTGACGTGCTTTATTTTTACTTGAGAACATGGGTAAAAATAATTATAAATCTTATTTATATCTGGTATTGGAACGCTTCGGCTTTAATAAAGAAGTTATAGGAAGTCTTAAATCATTATATCATTTACCAAGAGCCCAGATTAAAATAAATGGTAATGTCTCCAGTTCAATCCCACTGGAACGGGGATGTCGTCAGGGATGCCCCTTAAGTCCCGCGCTTTTTGCTTTATTTATAGAGCCTTTAGCTCAGGCAATTAGAGAACATACAGGAATTTTAGGCATTCCATCGGGACAAACAGAACACAAAATATGTTTGTATGCGGATGACCTTCTGGTGACTATATCTGACCCGGATTTTAGTTTACCTAATCTCATGTCACGCCTTGAACAGTTTGGTTGGTATTCAGGATATAAACTAAATTTACATAAAACTCAATGTCTTTCTTTTAATTACTTCCCACAGGAAAACATATGTAATAAATATAATTTTAAGTGGAAAGCGAATAATATTAAATATCTGGGAATTATTATAACAAAGAACTTGACAAAAATCTATACTACTAATTATGATCCTATTTCAAAGGAAATTAAAGCAGACCTGGATAATTGGACATCCCTACCTTTAAGTTTAGATAATCGAATAGAAATTATCAGGATGAATGTCCTTCCACGATTATTGTTTCTTTTCCAATCTCTATCTATAGAGATACCAAAAAAACAATTTAACAATTGGAACCAAATGATTTCAAGATTTATATGGAAAAATCAGAAGCCCAGAGTGAGACACTACAGTTGCCAAAGGAAAGGGGAGGACTCTCTCTACCATGTTTAGAAGACTATTACAAAGCAGCACAACTAAAACATCTAGTCAGCTGGTGTATTGATGATTGTGATGCAAAATGGAAAGAAATAGAATTTAGTCAGGTGAACTTTCCTCTCCCATGCTTATTAGGGGACAAACATACTATGATTACGCATTCTAACAAATTAAGCAGTTGGACATTGGTTCCTCTTAATATTTGGTTTAAAGAGTGCAAAACCTTGAAGTTGGAGAGACAGCATCAGTTGTTAAGATGGGTGGCATATGATAGAAACTTTAAACCTGCACAGGACGTGAGGTTTAGACAATGGGCAGGGAATGGTATTACTTCATACTGTACAATCTCATCTGGCACAGATCTAGATGGCTTCCAAAATCTCATCGACACTTATAACTTAGAGAAACAGGATTTTTATAGATATTTACAACTTAGAACTCACTTTAATAAGAACATTAAAAATAAGGAGGGAATGGACCCGAGTCTCATTAATATTTTTGCTGCAGCATATAAAGGCAATATTCACAAGAAACTAGTTTCAAAATTATATTCATGCATACAGTCTTCTAAGTCTCTCTCTACCTTATACGTTAAAGAGAAATGGGAGACGGAGGCAGGTATATCTCTGTCAGAAGAAGAATGGGCAAATATTTGCAAAACACAACATACCACATCCAGTTCTGGTCAATGGAGAGAATTCTCATGGAAAAACGTTATTAGATTCTTTATTACTCCCAAAAGAAAATATTCACAGAATGGAAACCTGGACTCTGCACGTTGCTGGAGACAATGTAACAACCTTATGGCTGACTATTATCATGTATTCTGGAACTGTCCAGCAATCCAATCCTATTGGTTAACGGTCATCACTGAAATTGAGTCAATACTGGGATTTGGGATTGATAATAGCTTCGGTACTATATATTTAGGAAACATACAAACCGATTTAAATGCACAAGACACACAGCTTCTCAAAATATTATTAGTTGCCAGTAAAAAAGCAATAACCAGGAAATGGTTGGAAGAGCATCTACCAACAAAGGATGATTGGATAGCAATTGTAGATGACATGTCTGAAATGGAGAAACTCACCTTCTCTCTAAGACTAAACATGGATAAGTATGATAAAAAATTGGTCAAAATGGTTCATATATAAGGAAATAGATAATAAATAAGTTTCTAGTAATTGTTTTTGCAATAAGTATGAACCCCTCCCCCCCTCCTGCCTTCTCCGGTATTTGTAAAACCTTTTATGTGTATGCATATATATATATGTATGTGTATTTGTGTATGGGAGTAATGCTAATGGGAATGTAACTCTTTCTATAAAAACAACTGTATAAGAAGAACGTAATATCTGTATGTGATCCCTTCGATGATCCCCCTTTTTTGTTGTTGTTGTTGTTGTTGTTGTTGTTGTTGTTTGTTCTGTTTTTTAAAAATGTTTAAAAAATTTAAAATAAAAAAATAAAAAATAAAAAAAGGAATTAAAATATTTTGTGACTAATTTACAACTAATTGGCTTCAAAATCAGCCACAATAATTTGAAGACATGGCTGATGTGAAAGTGTAAAGAACTTTTCGCTGCTTTTAACATTGTTGCTATGGCAAGGTATAATTTTAAGGAAAAATAAGATACTTATATCCAACAAGTGGAAAGTCCTAATGTGTCCAAACATTTTTCGTAGAAAGAACAATTGATTCTAAGTAGATTTTTTGAGTTTCATGATTTTGTGATGCTCATACGGCTCTCAACAATGTTTTAAATTTATGCACTCGTTGCCTAAAGTATTCCTGCAGTACTAAACTATGTCCACTAGATGGAGGTTTTTCTTGTTTCCTTTACTATGTCTTCATGCTTACAGTTTAAACATATGCAGAAATAATAAAGATTAACAATACATACATTTAAATTGACCACTGTGCAGCATTCTGTCTGGTGGACAGGGGCAGCAATATACACACCACAGACAAACACTCATACACACACCCACACACACACAAACACACATACAAAAACTCTACTCATTCTACACACAAACACACAAATACACAAAAAACTACATGCCCTACAGACACACAGACTACCTATCTCTCTCTCACACACACACACACACACACACACACACACACACACACACACACGACACATCACTCACACACACATGCACACATACCCACATATACAGACACTTACACAATATTCACACACTAACCATAGTACACACACACACACACACACACACATTACACATGCTATACACAGTACACACATCCTCTTAACACACACACACTGCACATCCCACAAAAACAAGCACCTGCACCACTATCATCTTCAACAAACGACCCATATAATCTCAATACATTGAGGATGGAATACTCTGTTTAGCCATGGAGATGCCTCATGCTGAAAAATGGCTACTAACGTCACACGCGCACACACACACACACACACACACACACACACACACACACACACACATATTTATATAAACACACAGTATAGACATTAGAGCTTAGATGCTGAGTCCCGTTTGCCAACAGTGGACATTCTTATAATCTGTTTCATTAGACCCAAACTGTCAGGTCTGTCCTTTAGACATTCCCCTTTACATGCATTTTGCGCTTACTGCTGTGCACACACACACACACACACACACACACACACACACACACACACACACACACACACACATACACACATACACTACCCGTCCTACACACACACAAACTAGACGGCCTACACACACACTAAACGTGCTACACACACACATACAGAAACACTACACTCCCTACACATACACGACTCATCATACACACACACAAACACATACATGCACCTTAGAAACAGACACACTACACATCAATCACACACACATACACACTATGCACACTATGCACACACTAACCATCCTACACACACGCACACACACACACACACACACACACATGCACATACATATTTATAAACACGCACAGTATAGACATTAGAGTTTAGATGCTATTTGCATATATGCCATTTGCCATCAGTGGACATTCTTATAATCTCTTTCATAAAACCCAAACTGTCAGGTCTGTCCTTCTGCCATTCCACTATAAGTGCACGTGCACTCTTTGCCCACCATCTCACTGGTACGTCCGGTTGGCGGTGGCGCCCGTGCTTGGGCCCGTCATCGTTGCTTGCAACTATATTTCTTTTTCTTTTTTTTGCCACACTTTTGGGTTTTTCGGGGGTCTTAACATGCTCAAAAACTCATGAAACTTGGCAGACAGGTTGGAATCTGCTGCCATTCGGACGCCTGGGAGTCTGGGCCACGGGTGTAGCTCGAGGGCCTCAGGGGCCCTCACAAGAGATTTTGCTCTCTAGTTCATACACACTTTCATGTAGGCACACGAAACTTGGTACACATTTCGAGCTGAACAACTTTCGCACACTGTCCTGGGCTCAACTCAACAGGAGGCCGGTTATTTTGGATCGTTTGCAAAAACACACCCGATCGATTTTGATATACTCCTCCTAGGGAATTTATACGATCACCACCAAACCGGGCCGATGTGATCTAAAGACATTGCGGATGCAAAATTGAGGAATTTTTGATATCTCAAATGGGTCATCCGTGATAATGTCTTAAACGTACGCTGAAAAATTATTAATAACTTCCTGTGTGGCATTATATTCAGTGACATAATTTTCAGTGACATCACATTGAGTGACATCATCATAGTGTGATGCTTCTCTACCAGCATCTGCGGCCTATTGAACACACAACCATCACACACATGCACACACACATTCACACACATTACAAATGTTAACACACACACACGCACGCACTACCAAGTCACATGTCTCACACACACATCACTCATGTTAACACAGACTCTTATCCACACATTTACTCGTCACTCGTGGTGTGCACACGTCACACACCACTCTCACACACACTAACCCTCACACACACACACACACACACACACACACACATTAACCCTCACACACACACACACACACACACACACACACACACACTAATGCACTCAACAAATATTTAGGACCAAACTGACTTGCGATGCAATCGGGTGGCAATGGCTTTTTCGAGGTCGTAACATGCTCAAATAACACACAGGTTGTGCGGTGCCCCAGGGGGTAGGGTGCTTGGGCCCGTCATCGTTGCTTGCAATTATATTTTTCATTGTTATGCTGATGACACATAGTTACACACACAGTTAGACACACTTTCACCTTAGAAATACAGCCAGTGAAATTTCGAATCGATTTTAAAATACTACTTTTGACGTATATATTATTAAATGGCCTTGCGCCGCAGTATCTGAGTGAACTACTAGTGTCTTGCGATCTGTGACGCCTACTTTGATCAAAGGATGTAGACTGTTCAATACCATGTATTATCAAAACTACAGCAGGGGGCAGAGCTATCATGTAATGAGGATGGGTTCCATGCTGAGTCTGATTCCTGTCAAGGCTTCTTCCTATTGCCATCTCAGGGCATTTTTCCTTGACACCGTCACCCTCGGCCAGGGCCGCAAAAATGGGGTATGAGTATATGCAGTGCGTGGGGGTGCCACACAGAGGGGGGGCGCCATTGTGAAAAAAAAATCTTTGAAAAATTGTCTTTAATAAAGCTTTTAAAATATTTTAAAAATTATATTTGTTAAGAGACTATTTTTGTTTAGCATTTTAAACAAGTAAAAAAAAAAATATCAATTGTGCCTCCCCCCCTATAGTTGCCAGACAGTCACGTATGTAAAATGGACAGAAGAGGGAAATTTTCTGGCATGAAGAACAGAAAAAGAAAAAAAGAAAATGAAAAACAGTGTCTTAAAATAAGGACAGCAATGTCAAAGTGGATACAAAGAGATTGGTAAGCTTGACCTATCATTTTGTATAACTGTAAGTCTTTAAGTTCATCAACATATACAGTTATTTACAGTCATCAACAGTTTGTTATGTTCAGTCCAGTGGCGCAATAAATGCCCTGCTGTGTAAACAGAATGAGACTGGTGTATGGATCCCTCTACACATTCATTCATACAGTATTCAAGACCCTATTGTAAGCTTTTGTATATTTTTTATAAAAATTATTTATTTATACTTTAATGTTTTAATCACTTACATTTTTGCATTTCTGGTAGTTTTTAAGCAATCTTTAATAGTGTGTAGAAAAATGCAAGTAGCTTCATACTGAAAGAGAATGGCAAAGCAGGTGAAGAGAACACGTGGGAATGGGCCAAGAAATATAGCAGATTGGAGTACTGCAGAATTAAAGTGTAAATAGTGTGAAATATCTGGTCCATTTACTCAGCCATGACGATGAAGAGTACAGAGAGAAAGCAAATAAGTCAAGAGCAGATGAAGAGAACAGGTAGGAGCTACCACACAGGATACTATGACTTAAAGGGGTCATGACATACATTTACCATTTTAATGTGTTTTCTGATGTACACTTATAAAGTAGGTTACAGTTTTTTGCGCACCGAATTACTAAATGTTTTTTTATAGTGCAGTGACCTCTTATCTGTCAAAAAAAATCAAGTAAAATTTAATTCATCTTGTCATGACCACTTTAAACAATATTTTTAAAAAACACACATTTGGAATTGATGATTTAAGGTATATATTTTGTATATCTGGTTCATTGGCTTGTTCATCAGGCCCTATCTAATCATTTTGATTACAATTTTTCAAATTTCATACACATCTTCATAATTTTCTTGATTATATAAAGCTTCTTTGCAACAATGACAATAGTTAAAAGTGCTATACAAATAAATCTGAATTGAATAGAAATTTGTCATGTTATAGTTTTAAATTATGATAATTTAGAGTTTCATCTAAAATGTTTATAAAACCAGTCTGACCGTTTATAACTGTGGACAGATCCATGAAAAAAAGTTAAAGAATTATCAAAATAAATACATAAGTATATATCACGTTTTGAACAGAATTTCTTCATCAGCTGTAAGAAGAGCATATGTATATTTATTTAAGTGGAGTGCTCTAAAAATTTCCCTGGCCCACCCTGTTACTAGGAGGTGAAGCTGGGTCTGACAGGAAATTCAATTCAAAGTCAACTTTGTTTAGGTTACCAACTGTTCAGTGATGGGTACAATCGTGTTCATGGCAATTTCTATGACTAATTGTAGACATAAGCAATCATAGAAAAACTATTGTCTATAATAAATGCAGCCAAAAGCTTTTTAAAAAATCCGTCAAAGTTTTTAAGTGGAATTATCCTCTGTTGTAAATTTTCTAATAACTGAAACACACCCTTACAGCCACTAGGTGGCTCTAGGAGCAGTAACTCGTTTTCTACCGTTATTTGCTAAAGAAGAAGAATACTGACAACTTCCTTGTTGAGAAACGGGCTAGCTAGCTAGCGTCGTGGTAAAGAAAAGCTAACGAACGTCCATCGCAAGTTAAGAAAAACATAGATATAGCCTGATTACATGAATATTATCAAATTATTACAATATGACTGACAGTCCAGGTGAGTGGTGTGTTTATGGAACTAGTTGATCTAAAGATCACAAACTACGAGTAAAGTCAGTTAAATAATTAGCATTTCACCGTCCGCCGAACCGGGCATTGTTCAGTTAATAAAATCTAACATCCATGCAGTTTTTTAAAACTGATTAAACGCATATTTTATCTATATATTATTTAGACTGTAATGGAAGTAACTTGATGGTTTTTAACCTCCAAAACAATTAGCTAGAAAGCACTTACTGCTAGTGAGAGCTAAGTACGGAGTTCGGAGACAGACACATCTTATGGAATGGAATTTAGCTTAATGTACCTGATATAACTTGTATATTAATGTACGTGGTTAACATTTGAATGGGAAACTGTGAGGTAATGTTGAGTTTATGTAGCCGGAGAGGAGGAAACCTCGGGCCTGGAGATGAAGGTTTGACGTCAACACGATTCTAGTGCTTTGTTTAGTTGGTACGTATTTTCCTGCGTCGTTTTAAGTCGTGATTCTGGACAAACTCTCAGGAATGACTGATCCGGAAACCGGTGAGCGCAAGACACTATGCATGTTCGCGGGAAGAGTCGTTGGCCTAACGCGGCCTTAAATGTCGCGCGCTCGTATTCTTAACGGACCCAGTCGGTAGTCACGTGATTTTCTCTAAGGCGTTGATTGATTTACCGATTTCGGATAGTTCACCTCAGTGTGTGTAGCAGCGATGTTTTGAAGTGAGCTGCATATAACCATCAGACTTGCCTCCCTGCGGCAGGAACAGCAATGTGGGTTTTGTTTTGTTTTTGCCACTCGGTACAGAATCATTTATATATGAGGCTCATTGGCTGATCACCTGTCACGGTCAATCAAACTTGTGTATGATCAAACTTGTGTATGATCACTTATGCTGATCACCTGTGAAACTTGTGTATGATCAAACTTGTGCTGATCACCTGTCACAGCCAATCAAACAAGTATTGTGGCCCCATCTCTGTTGATTATGCAATTGATTTTCTTGTTAGATTAAATTCATTAAATCAATGGCTCAGATTAGATTTCTGAATCAATCCACACTTTAGATTATTTAGGTAAAATTTATTTCTTAAAAAATATTGAGTTGCCATCATGCAGGGTAACAGATTTATGCCCAGTGGTAAAGTAGTGCCTGGAGAAGTGGTCATTATTTTAATAATAATGTCTATGATCAGAGATCAGCTTGAGTGAATGATTGAATAAATAATTAGTCTGATTCACTGCACCTGGTTCAGGGCTTCAGACAAACATAAATCATTAAGAACCTTTGGCTCCTAAACCCAAAATGTTTAGGCTGGCAGAATGCAACCCTTTTTCATAACATAACCTGGTGAACACATGTAGCCATTGGGATCTAAACTGGAGTCATGGGAACAAAGTTAACTGTGCTTTGCTAGCATTACCCGATGATGATGACTGAATTCTGACTATACCTGAGAATTTGCACCTGGTTAACTCAATCGTTGTATCAAGCGCATCTGAAGCAGAAGTGTCAGTCTGCTAGCCAAGTAGAGTATATACAAAAGCTAGCAACGTCTAATAAAAAAAAGAAAAAAAAGAATAGTCTTTAGTGTCATTACAACAAGTACAGTCATGGCCAAAAGCTTTGAGAATTACATAAATATTGGAAATTGGAAAAGTTGCTGCTTAAGTTTTTATAATAGCAATTTGCATATACTCCAGAATGTTATGAAGAGTGATCAGATGAATTGCATAGTCCTTCTTTGCCATGAAAATTAACTTAATCCTGAAAAAACTTTCCACTGCATTTCATTGCTGTCTTTAAAGGAGCTGCTGAGATCATTTCAGTAATCGTCTTGTTAACTCAGGTGAGAATGTTGACGAGCACAAGGCTGGAGATCATTATGTCAGGCTGATTGGGTAAGAATGGCAGACTTGACATGTTAAAATGAGGGTCATGCTTGAAATCATTGTTCTTTCATTGTTAACCTTGGTGACCTGCGAAGAAACGCGTGCAGCCATCATTGCGTTGCATAAAAGTGGCTTCACAGGCAAAGATATTGTGGCTACTAAGATTGCACCTAAATCAACAATTTATAGGATCATCAAGAACTTCAAGGAAAGAGGTTCAATTCTTGTTAAGAAGGCTTCAGGGCGTCCAAGAAAGTCCAGCAAGCGCCAGGATCGTCTCCTAAAGAGGATTCAGCTGCGGGATCGGAGTGCCACCAGTGCAGAGCTGCTCAGGAATGACAGCAGGAAGGTGTGAGCGCATCTGCACGCACAGTGAGGCCAAGACTTTTGGAAGATGGCCTGGTGACAAGAAGGGCAGCAAAGAAGCCACTTCTGTCCAAAAACAACATCAGGGACAAATTTATTTTCTGCAAAACATATGGCGAATGGACTGCTGAGGACTGGGGCAAAGTCATATTTTCGGATGAAGCCTCTTTCCGATTGTTTGGGGCATCTGGAAAAAGGCTTGTCCGGAGAAGAAAAGGTGACGCTACCATCAGTCCTGTGTCCTGCCAACAGTAAAGCATCCTGAGACCATTCATGTGTGGGGTTGCTTCTCATCCAAGGGAGTGGGCTCACTCACAATTTTGCCCAAAAACACAGCCATGAATAAAGAATGGTACCAAAACACCCTCCAACAGCAACTTCTTCCAACAATCCAACAACAGTTTGGTGAAAAACAATGAATTTTCCAGCACGATGGAGCACCGTGTCATAAGGCAAAAGTGATAACTAAGTGGTTCGGGGACCAAAAAGTTGAAACTTTGGGTCCATGGCCTGGAAACTCCCCAGATCTTAATCTCATTGAGAACTTGTTGGTCAATCCTCAAGAGGCGGGTGGACAAACAAAAACCCACTAATTCTGACAAACTCCAAGAAGTGATTATGAAAGAATGGGTTGCTATCGGTCAGGATTTGGCCCAGAAGTTGATTGAGTGCAGCCCAGTCGAATTGCAGAGGTCCTGAAAAAGAAGCGCCAACACTGCAAATACTGACTCTTTGCATAAATGTCATGTAATTGTCGATAAAAGCCTTTGAAACCTATGAAGTGCTTGTAATTATACTTCAGTACATCACAGAAACAACTGAAACAAAGATATTAAAGCAGTTTAGCAGCAAACTAATATTTTTGTCATTCTCAGAACTTTTGGCCACGACTGTACAATGAAATTTAAAGTGCCATCCCTCACACAGAGTACAAAATTATATTACACGATCCACAGTGTATGTGTGTGTATATATAAAGGTGTTTACGCCCCAGCTCAGATCCTCCTCAACATGTACTCCCTAAAAGCGGAAGTACGGAACCCTCTCCACACAGTCCCCGCTGATGAACAGTGGTGAAACATTTTTTTCCTCCTAAAATCTATGATGACCTCCTTGGTCTTAGAGGTGTTGAGGAGCAGATTATTTTCTCCACGCCAGGCTGTTATCTGTTCTACCTCATACCTGTAGACAGACTTTGTAATCCACAAAAAGTAGCCGCACGTAGCTTCCTGGGTGCTCCAAATGGAATAGCACAGCCTGGAGAGCTGTTAATATGGCGTCCTCTATGGATCTGTTCGCCCTGTATGCAAACTGGTGTGTGTCAAAATTTGGTGGGAGGAATGAAATGATGTAACTGCATACCAGCTTTTCGAAACACTTCATCACCAAAGGGGTGAGAGCAACTGGTCGGTAATCACTGAAACTGTTAATTTGTCATTTTTTAGGCAGGGGGACTATAGTTGAGGATTTTAGGCAGAGTGGAACAGTGGACTGAGACAAGGACTGATTGAAAATTATGGTGAGGACTCCAACCGAACTGGTCCGAACAGTCCTTCAGCACCCTTCCAGATGTGCCATTCGGTCCCACAGCCTTCCTGGTGTTTATGGTCCGCAGGGAACACCTCACCTACCACTCTTCTACTGTCCATGCTTCGTGAGTGCCCGGTGTACGTATGGGTGCACCTGGGTGATCTACCTCACAACAGGCAAAGAAGTAGTTCAGTTCCTCTGCCAGCGAGGCATCAACATCAGCAACACCAACGTTGGTCTTGTAGTTGGTAAGATGCTGAATTCCCTGCCACACCTCCCTACTGTTGTTACTGTCCAGATGGTCCTCGATTTTCCTCCTGTACATCTTAGCCTCTCTGATGCCTCTCTTTATGTTGGCTCGGGCTGTGCTGTAGATAGCCGTGTCGGCAGTTTTGAAGGCGATGTTCCTCTCCTTCATGAACTGCTGGACCTCTTTGTTCATCCAGAGCTTTTGGTTGGGATAGATCTGTATGCGTTTGTTCTCTGTGACAGTGTCTATGCAGTTCTTAATGTAACAGAGAACACTGTCCGTGAACACCTCCAGGTCTGGATCTTCAAAGACATCCCTATTCGTCCTGTCAAAACAGTCTTGTAGCTGCTGAGAGGCTCCAGCAGGCCATGTTGTTACAGTCTTTGTGATTATAAGAGCAGTTTTCCTGATGGAAGCATATACAGGGACTAAAAGTAAGGACATGTGGTCAGACTGGCCCAGGTGTGGTAGTGGTCTTGCCTTGTAGCATAGCCTGATGTTTGAGTAGACCTTGTCCAGTGTGTTTGCTTCCCTAGTAGCACATTTTACATGCTTGTGAAATTTGGGAAGCACTGACTTGAGGTCTGCATGATTTAAAGTCCCCTGCTACGATGTGTACAGCATCAGGATACATGGTCTGCCATGTGCTAATGCTACCATGTAAATGTCCTATAGCTGAGCTAGCATTAGCATCCAGTGGAATATTAACAGCGGTTATCATGACCACATTAAACTCTCTCGGTAAGTAAATGGGGCTGCATTTACCAGTCACATACTCCAGGTCTGGGGATCAGTGGCTGTCTACACTCACTGTGTTAGTACACTAGCCGTTATTGACATCAACCCCCCCCCCCCCCTCCTCTGCTCTTACTGGAGTCCCTTGTTCTGTCATGACGCTGTGTTGTGTAGCCTGCTAGCTCGATTGCAGAGTCCGGGATGAGTGGATGAAGCCAGGTCTCTGTGATTAACAAAATACAGCTGTCCTTCACAATGGTATTAGACGCCACCTGTAGCCTCAGTTCATCCATCTTGTTGGTAAGTGATCTAGCGTTCATCATAAAGAGGCTGGGAAGCGGTGGTCTGTGTGGCTGGCTTTGTAGCCTAACTAGCGCACCAGCCCTGCAGCTTTGCTTCTGCTTCTTCTCCCTGCGCCGCCGTCGCCTCCTTACCGCGGGGATGGTAATCGACGGAGAGCTGGGGCTTTTTGCTATGTCCACCGGGATCTTATGAAGGGGCGTAGAAACTGTAATGCTTCGTTCGCAACAGACTCCTACCTTGAGAAGATCATGCCGACTATAGATGCTATTTACCCAACAGGATGTACTCAGGACGAAAAAAAACACAAACGCACAAGCATCTAGAGTAGCACTGTGCCGCTGCAACAGTGTTCGTCGCCATCTTGACACTACTAATAATACATTATATGACCATCATGTGTAGTCTGACCGACATTTGGCATATGCTCTTATCCTAAGCAACTTACCTTTTTATCTCATTATATATATGAGCAGGTTTAGAGTTGAGGGGCCTTGCTCAAGGGCCCACCAGGGACAACTTGGTGGTCGTGAAATGAAAAGTAATGCCATGCCATTAAATGTATGGTTCAGTCTACGTGCCGGCCAGCACAGTAATATTTTATTTATTTATTTTTAATAAATAAATAAAAATTTCTTATATACACATCACAACTTTTTTCCATGGTAACTTCATAAAGTCTGTTTTTTTGTTAGATGTGCTGATGAAAGCTTGTTACATTTTTCCCAATCTATGCAGGTTAAAAGTCAGAAAAGTTCCATATCATGTATTGTTGGTGCTGCTTGTTTAAAATTGAATGTCTTTGTAATATCTGTCTAATTACCTACCTTGGTAATAAATTGTAATAAAAAATCTATTGCTTCTGATCAGGATTGCCATCAGGTGAAGACCAGAATTTAGAAATACAGGGCTCTGTCACTGTCTGCAACATAGACACACAGGGCAGCCAAGAAGAAAATGATTTTGATGACAAACATTTCTGTAAGTTTTTGCATAATTACCATTAAGTTCACAGTTGTACACCTGTACCACTATATTTTTACTTTCTTTTTATTGTTGATGATTTTCTTTGACAGACTGTGAGACCTGCCGTAAACAATATATAGATCAGTGTGATGTCCATGGTCCACCGTTGTTCACCTATGACTCTCCCACACCTGTGGGAGTTCCGCAGAGAGCTCTTCTCACTCTTCCCCAAGGCTTAGTCATCGGTAGATCAACCACATCTGGGGCTGGACTAGGTGTTTTCAACCAAGGACAGATAGTTCCTCTTGGAATGCATTTTGGTCCTTTTGATGGAGAGCTCAGCAGCATGGAACAGGCATTAGAAAGTGCCTATTCATGGATGGTAAGTGTGGGTGTTCTGAATATGTTTTTAAAGTTTTTAGGACCAGCAATTGAATCTGTTAGAAATACGCCTGTAAAATTGTAATTAAACAGATATGCAGAGGGAGTGACCAGTATGACTACATTCATGCAGAGAGGGACACTCATTCAAACTGGATGAGGTAAGTAATTGTTCTGTTTTTTTTTTTGTCTATGGCTGCACAATTTAATAATAATAATTAAAAAAACACTTATTGCAATTGTGAATTGAATTAAAATATGTAAATAGTACATAAAATAAGTACCATTTTTGTAATCAAATGTATTTATCTAGGCTAACAGGAAATAATGGTTAAAATGTTCCTATTAATATGCTGTTTGACAAAATGTATCACCTTGAAAGTATTAACAAATGAACATATTTAATAATTAAATTATTGACAAACTCTGCATAACCTCCCAACTATGGTCCAGGCAATGAAGATCACTGACCAACTAATCACAACAGTGATTCCATACACCGTGCAGATAACAGACAGGCATTTCATATTGCAAGTCAGTAATGTATTTATTTATGCATTGATTGTAGCTCATTTTGGAAAAGCCCTTTTTTTTTTTAAGTATATAAAAATATATTTGTTTTAGTCCTAGAATTTGCACATGCATCCCTTTTTTGCTTCAGTATTTTTTATCGTGATATGTGTAGGGTGGTAGGGACTCATTTTTTATTAAATTTTTGATGACGAATAATGAATCAGGAGTGGCGCTGTGAAGCATAGGCACATTGTCACACTTTTCTTCTACCTGAAACTCCTCCTAAACCATTTGTGGGGAATTTTACCAAATATTTACAGGACCATTTAAGGAAGCAGATATGTGAACAAGCTTTTTCGTTTCTAATAAATATATTTGTTTCTGGAAAAAAAGACACATTTTTAAACATAAACAAAGGGGGTGCAGTCTTTTACTGTCTACAGTTCCTTCTGAACCATTTATGGGAATTTGCACAGTACAAACTTGCACAGTACATTTGTTAGAAAGCATAGATGGACATTAATTGTTTAACTTTGTTATAAATGTATGTATGTTTGTTTTTTATTATTATCTAGTAGCATCCAATATCTTGTATCCTATTATATTCAGTATCTAATAACAGGTGTCAGAGGTGTAGTAATATGGCTACACAATAATATCAAATAATGTCCAAAGGTGGCACTTTATTTTTGTTGTGGGAGACTGAATGTGTTCTTAGAAGTATTAGTTATGCTATGATGTCACTTTGATTAGCTACGTTGCTGAACATATCCTCCTCAGTATCGAGTGATGCAGGGTATGATTGGGATTTAAACAAACCTTTATAAAACCTTTATAAGGTATAAGGAACCATGGACGTGCACTAGCGGTTTTATTTTTAGCAGTAGAATGTTCGTTGAGAGATATGGAGATGTGTATTCCTTTTTATATTTGAGGAATAGTTCTCCATCTGTTTGGATGAAAGGCATTCAACAGTGGTAATAATGCACAGTAACACCACTGCGATGTTACTAATAATTGTTAATTACACTAACTGTCAGTCGCCTGCATGGGTAAAAGTAGGTCTGTATGCTGAGGGGGAGCAACTGCCTGCCAAGACCACATTTAAAACCAGTCGCAGAAGCACTTTCAGCAAGAAAACACACCAGATAATTGCTTTCCAGTCTATGATTAAGGGCCCTACTTGTTGAGTGCAACAATGGATTGTACACCCATAGCTTTAACAAAGCTAATGTACTAAAACAGAATAACTGGAAATATAAAGCGAAGCTTATCCTATTTACAATACGGTCCATCACCTCCATTTTCCATTCTCCAAATCTCTTGGCTACATATTACCAGTAAGAATTTAAAACTACTTTCACCCCTGTTAATTACACAACTGTCAGTTGCTAACCTTGGGTTGCTTCTGCCAGACGCGGTTAGTTCGTTCCACCAGTCACGGAAGGATATGTTTTGGCAGAGTAAAGTAACTAGTTAAGTAAAGAAACTATTTATAATCTGCTGATAATAAATTGTGGTTGAGAAAAAGTTGTATAAAGCAATACATCACTCGAAGACATGCTGTATTTTTTAATATTTATATTCAAGGCATTTCACAGATGCCCTTTTTCAAAGCGATTTATACAGCTATGATACATGTGGCATATGGAATGGGTGTGATTTGGGCTGCTCCCTCGTGCCTACGACCGTATTACAGTCATGCTATATCCAGACCTTGAGACCTTGTGTTTCCCTGTATTTGCAGGTATGTAGTTTGTTCACGGAATGAAAATGAACAAAACTTGGTGGCAATTCAGCAAGGTGGGCGTGTTCTTTTCCGTTGCTGTCGTGTCATCTATCCTGGGCAAGAACTGAAAGTGTGGTATGCAGAGGAGTATGCACAAAGCCTCAGCACCATATGGGATAAAATCTGGGACAAGAAGTGCACATCTATCGGTAACAACAGAAAAAAAGCTTCTATATGAGGACATTTTGATCAGTATTTTGATCAGATATTTGATCAGTTTCCTCTTACTTTTCAGGAAGAAACAGTGAAGAAGGCTCACAAATTTGCCTTTGTCCCTATTGTCAGTACTCCTTCCCAGCAGCTTTTTACCTACACAGACATGTCAGGCGCTCTCACCCAGAGGAATATCCACACCTGCTGGAAGCTCAGGCTCTTGAACCTAGTGACCAGACACCAGTTATGAATTTGGATCAATGCCTACTTGCCTCTGATGCACCACCTCCATCTCAAATGACATCATTTCAGGACCAAGTTCCAACTCTCAGTGATCAGACAGAGCAGTCAAATTCAACTGATTTGCCACATGCAAATAATAGTGATTTAATGAACAAAACAGACCAGAGTAATTCCAGTGTTATAGAGGCGTCAAGGAACAAATGTGGTGAATGTGGGAGAATATTTTTGCGGTCGTGTCACTTAAAAAGACATCAACGCACAATTCACTCAAAGGAGAAGCCTTATTGCTGTAGCCACTGCAGAAAATGCTTTAGCCAGGCAACAGGGCTGAAGAAACACCAGCAGACACACCAAGGTGAAAAAGAGAGAACGGGTACACAGCAAACGGAGAAGGAGGATGCTGTCTATCCCTGTACTAAGTGCTCCTTCTCTTTCACAACTAAACTCAATCTCTACAGACATCTCAAAAGATTTCACCATGAAGAGTATCTAAAACTAATTGAGAATGAATCTTTAAATGCAGAGGGAGCACTGCTAAATGAAAACTCATCAGACAAACATGACCCTCCTTATGAACCACCAGCCAAACTTCGAAGATCTGCTTTAAACCCTAACAGGGCTGGAAGTCAAAAGAGGAAAGTATCTACGGGTAGACCTCGAGGTAGACCACCAAAAATAAAAAAAAAGCATACCCAGAAGCAAGTAAAAGATGCAGCTCAAGTTGAGAATCAGGACAAGGGGTCCGAGTCTGAGCAGACGGTCACGGACATTGAGAGTACAGCAGTTCCACAGTGGAGTAATGCAGGCAGCAAGGAGACACAGGAAATGCCAGAAGAGACCACCTCTCATGTTTGTGGTGAGTGCCTAAGAACCTTCAGTCACCTCCATCTTTTGAAAAGCCATGAATGCATTCAGCAAGGTGATGGACCTCATGGCTGCTCTCGCTGCAAACTCTATTTCAATCGTTTGTGCAATCTGCGGAGACATGAACGCACCATCCATGCCAAAGAGAGGCCCTATTGCTGCACACTGTGCCTTAAGTCTTTTACCCAGTCATCTGGTTTGAAGCGCCATCAGGAAAGCCACTCGCGCCACAGAGCCCATCGGCAGAGCACAGCACTGGCCAACGCTACTATCTACCCTTGCAGCCACTGCCCCTTCTCCTTTACTGGTGAGCGATATCTGTACAAACACATTCGCCGCCACCACCCAGAGATGACTACAAAGTATCTGAGCTTTAATGAAGGCGATGTGCCATCCAAGGAACATAGCTGTACTCAATGCTCCAAGACCTTTCAAACAATTAGGGGTTTTAAGAACCATTCCTGCTTCAGACAAGGGGACCAGCTATACCTGTGTCCTGACTGTGGTAAGGCTTTCAACTGGTTCAACAGTTTAAAGCAGCACCAGCGCATTCACACAGGAGTGAAACCTTATGCATGCTCACAGTGTGATAAGAGTTTTGTGCACTCAGGACAACTCAATGTCCACATGCGCACGCACACCGGGGAGAAGCCATTCCTTTGTGCTGAATGTGGTGAAAGCTTTAGACAGTCAGGTGATCTTAGGCGGCATGAGCAGAAGCACTCGGGTGTGCGACCATGTCAGTGCCCTGACTGTGGAAAAAGTTTTAGTCGTCCACAGAGTCTTAGGGCCCACCAGCAGCTTCATAAGGGCACCAAACTGTTCCCTTGTACACAGTGTGGCAAAAGCTTTGCTCGCCGTTACCACCTTACTCGACATCACCAGAAAATGCACTCTTGATTACTTTAGCCAAAACCATGACTCTTCAGAGTCCCATTTATTCATTGGCAAATGTAATTTCTGTTATGACTTACAGTTTTGTATGTAAAAATAGTCATTTTACATTCAGCATGTAGCCATATGGACACGCTAAAAAATGCTTATTAATTTCTGTATTTGATTGTTAAACTGGAATGGAAAGGCACAGTGGAAGGCCTGACACAAGGAAAAAAATGTAACAAGAACAAACTGACAGAACAGTTTGAGGTGCTCAAACAGAATGATTGTCACTGGGCAATGAGAGGTAACAAAAGCTACTCAAATTTACCTTTAAGTAAAATTTGTTCACTAAGCATACGGAGCCTACAGTATGTTTTAGCAACTTAATATCCTTAATGTAGTACTAGATGTACCTGGTCTCATTATCTGTTATTTTCCTGGTGTTCCACCAGATATTCCAGCTCTAAAAAGACATTTAATGAAGCCTTAAAGATGATAATGAGTTGGAAATAAATTGTGATATCATACTTAATAAAGTTTGCTTTTGTAAATACTGAACTTGGCATTGTTGTGATGGGCAAATTGGTAATTGTGATAAATGTACTCTAAAATATCAATGCTGATGCACCCACTTTGGAAACAACTCTTCCATAAAGTGCTTAAGAATGGTAAAATATTACTTCCTTTTAGACAACAATGTTTTTGATTGTTAAACCTCAAGATCAGTTAGTTTTCAATTAACATAGCTTCATAAAACTGTTTTTAAATAAACCACCATTTATCCAATAATGACTGTAGTAATCAAACTTTAGACGTTTCATAAAAATACTCACAAATTACAGTATGTTTTGGTAAATGTCAGAGGCAGATAACCATCTTCTGACCGTCATCTGATTGCTCCTGATTTTATTAGTATTCACATTTTTATTAGTACATCTTAAATCTGTAAAACTTTTAAGTTTATAAATATTTGAACTGTCATGTCATTTTACATTTGTGGTCATTTTCATTTGATATTTTAGTGTCAATTTACATGTAGGAGTATTCTAGTTCAGTTTCAAGTTTTTCCTTTTTTTAAATAAAATTTTAAAAAGAATTTTTAAGTTAGAAATCAACATATTTATATGTATTCAGCATGTACTTTTGTAGTTGACAAAACCTCAAAATCTACAAGGAAAAAGTTATTATATATAGGTAGTAAAAGCTTTCTAGTAGCTTGACCTGTTTTACCCTTAAAAATAAATTTAGGCATTAAAAGCATTATTTTTTATTTTTTGTAACAAATACTTTAGTGCATGCAATATTGTATTATGAAAACTGATAATAAATATGTTATCTGAAATTGTTAGTGATTTTGATCTTCAACATTTACTTCCAGTTCACTTTATCTGAAAGGTGTCTGAAACTTAAAACATATGACACACTTGAAATAAACACATCTAGTGATTCTGATCTGGGTAAAGGGTATCAAAACATCCCCCAAGAAAATATGTATTATTAACATTTGGACACATTTATAAATCCTTTATTAAAGTTGCATTTAAATATTTGTGCATGTCAAACAGATTTGGTCACACTGATTTTCTTAAAATGCAATCCGTACATTTGGCATGTGATGATGGGGTATATGAAACTGTTGATAAGCAGCAGATGTTGACATGCAGCACACTACAGCTTGAATCATTCCAGATCAGTCACTTATTGAACACTTAGCTTTGTCACAAATAAAATGTTGCACATCATAAAACAAGATGTGCCAAACAGAAGTGATTTCCACCCCATTTGAGCAATGCACACCACTGTTCTTTCATACAACAATATTTGTCTCTTAAGTGAATAACTAGTCTTAATATAAGGATCAATGCTAGCCTTACTTTTTATACACAATAATTAACATTAATAGATTATGGTTTTCACTAGTTCAACTTACACTCAGGAAATGGAACACTAAGTATTTCTGATACGATTTTAATGAATACCACATTTATACTTCTGAACATTCATGAATAAATTTAGTTATTTTCATTTTAATAAATGACGCCCAAAATGTGCAGTATGGATAAACTACACAACACTGCTGTTAACATTGCAAAATGAATGACCACACCAAAGACAAGATCTAGGTAATAAATTGCAGGATCAAGTGTAAACTGCAATCATTTCTCTTTTTGGTGGGGGAAGCACAAACTATTAAAAACTAAATGCAAGTTGCTCCAGTGGGGACTACAGCTCTAAATGTTTTAAATTCGCTTTCAAAAAAGGCTAGGTAACTAGCAGGCTAGGCAGTCTAACAAAGTATGCTTTATTTTCAAATCTTATAATTCCATAATTCGAATATACCAAAGTGCATACAACATCAGTACATGCCAATAAAAATGACAAATTGGTCTTTTTGGCATCTATGAATCTTACTCACTCACTTAATTCAATTAAATTGTATTTGTATAGCGTCTTGACAATTGTAATTGTCGCAAAGCAGCTTTACATAATCATAAGAATTGTGAACGTTTCTATGAAATGTGAATGTGTGTGAAACAAAATGATCAGATTTTCCCTGATGAGCAAACCAAGGGTGACGGCAACAGTGGCAAGGAAAAATCCCCCGAGATGCTGCAGAAAGGTGGAACTGTTCCCAGTCACCACACGCATCCCAGACAGACCACATGGGGCATCCATGTGACGAGATCTCCAACCAGAAGCAAGACACCAGGACGTGTCAGACAACTCCAGAGGGCAGAGGGGGTCTGAAACAGCTCAGGAGCAGCATGTATAGCTCGTCAGAGAGACAGGGAAAGAGAGAGAGAGGAGAAGGGAAGAGAAGGACAGATAACAGGTAGGTATGGTCACAGTCACACAATGTATAAGGTGAATGTATATTTAGTGCAGGACTAACTATGAAAACTATGAAAGCATAACTAAAAGGGAGAGCCAGAAGGAAACACAGACATGAGGGGGAACTGAGATGTAAAGCAACCAATCACCTCACCGTCAACAAACCTGAGTGAACAATGAGAGTGGGGAGGACAGCATCTAAACATACCAGTTCACCAGAATACTCTACGTCCATGAGTCCCCCAGATCTGCTCCTTTACCTAAGGTTAATCTATTTACAAAAATGCTTGGCTAAATAAATATGTTTTTAGCCTAGATGTAAACACTGAGTTCTGAACATTAATTAGAAGACTGGGGCTTTGTAAGAAAAAGCTCCGCCCCCTGCTATAGTTTTCATAATACGTGGTACTGACAGGCTGCATCCTTAGATTCAAGTAGGCGTGGTGGATCGTAAGACACTAGCAGTTCACTCAGAGGTGCGAGACCATTTAATGCTTCATACATCAAAAGTAGTATTTTAAAATCAATGCGAAATTTCACAGGGATCCAATGCAGTGTAGATAAGATAGGGGTGATGTGCTCATATCTTTTGGTTCAAGTGAGGGCTCTCGCTGCTGCATTCTGGACTAACTGAAGCTTGTTTATACACCTAGTTGAACAACCAGACAGTAAGGCGTTACAATAGTCCAACCTAGAGGTGATAAAAACATGAACTAGTTTTTCTGCATTGTTTAGTAACAATATATTCCTTATCTTGCCAATATTTCTGAGGTGAAAGAATGCTATCATGGTAATATCATCTACTATACATTTGCTTTAAATGAAAGACTGGTATGTATAATCACACAATCTATAATGGAAAGGCCATTTAAAGTTACAGTGTGATCAAAAAGCTTGCTTCTAGCTGCATATGGTGCTATGACTAGAACTTCTGTCTTACCAGGATTAGGCAGAAGGAAGTTCATTAACATCCAGTTTTTTATGTCCTAAGAAACTGAATGTCCTGCATACATTGCTTAACTTTAGTAAGCTGTTTTTTCTCATCTGGGATTGCTCAGACGTATAACTGTGTCATCAGCATAACAATGAAAACTAATTACATGCGTACGGATTATGTTGCCCAGGGGAAGCATGTACAGAGAAAAAAGCATTGGGCCTAAAATTGAACCCTGTGGAACACCAAACTCCACTTGAGAACATGCCGAAAGGTCAGATTAGAGCCCAATAGGAGGTAATTTACTATTTTAACAGGCAATTTAGGAACGCCAATTAGCTAATCTGCAGGTCTTTGGATGGTGGGAAGAAACCCAACAAGCATGATAAATGCATGAACATGCAAAATAAATTCTACTAAAATAGTTCAAACATAAAGCATTAAGTCACAAGCACAAAATACTAAAGCAAATCTTCTATAAATAAACTATCTCAGCATATTCTTCTAAATGTGCTTAGAAAACTCAAATGAGTAAAATTCAGGGAGCTTAAAGTTAACACTGAGCATCATTTATGTGGAAAAATAGCAATATCAGTAATAATGTATGAAAAGTGCTTGATTTCCTTCAGCACTTGCAAAATATGCAGCCCTTCTGTCATGATTTGTCTCATCATATTTATCAGTCACACTCTGGAGAGTGGAAAATCTGCATTGCGTCATCTTGGAGGGATTGCTAAACTTCCAGAGTAGACCATTTGTTTGCTGTAGATGTACATTAGGTTATAAACATGACCTGGTAATTGCACAGTTATTTCTTTTGCGATGTGTAAACTGGTGCTTTAAGATCCACTGATTTATTTTGTACTAAAAAAAAAAGACCCACCAATCTCCACCTCTGGCTCTATATGCCCATAAACTGATTAAACTGTTTTTGTTTGTTTTGGGTTTTTTTTGGTCATGATAATTAAATGTTTTCACTGTAATGTTTTTTGTAATGTTTTTATAATGTAAAAATAATTACATTAGGTCATTAAATTAATAATCTCACTCACTCATCGTCTATACTGCTTTATCCCACATACAGGGTCATGAGTTGGAAAGAAGAGGAAAGCCGCAAGCACCTTTGCCATTTCCACCTGGGTGCACCACACAAGGTGTGATGTTAAATGCATTTAAAGGGGACAAACCAATACCATTATGACATGTCAAGAACTTCAAAAAGCCACAGATGCTGAAAAAAGCATCAACGTATGATGGCTCTCAATGTGATGTCACAAAATATGATTTCACACAAAGTTTTTACATTTTTATGAGGAAGCATAAGTTTTATGGCTGACCTGTTTGAGATATCAAAAATCCCTCAATGTATTGAGATCACATAGGTCTGGATTGGTGGCGATCTTATAATTTCCCTAGGAAGAGTGTATCCAATTCCATCTGGTGCATTTTGCAAATGACCCAAAATAACTCACTTTTTTTTTTTTTTTTTGAGTAGAGCCCATGACCTGCAATGTGAAAGCTGTTTAGCTCAAAGAGATATAAATGTGATAAGCGAAGCCTGTGATTTTGGTTGATTTTACTGACTTTTCTCCCAGATACTCAGTATATATCCTAAAGTGTGTGTCTCTTAAGAGTGTATTCTCCTGCATATTGTACTGTTGTATGGTGTGTAGCGTTAAGACCCGGCATTCAAAATACTTTGAAAACACTCCCACGCAGCCTCCATTCTTTCATGGTCAATGGATAAAAAGGCACACAGGAAACAAAAACCTTGAAAAACTGATATACGCCAAAATCACAGATATGCTGATTCACATGGGACTAATATTATCACAGGACACGGGATTTAGATCACAGACAACCTCCGCTATTATTACAAATCACATGAGGTCCCCAGGTATTACTCGTCCCATGCAAATTGGACAAACATATAATGACATAGGGCTGATGTCATAGTGCTTGGGCCCTAAAAAAAAAGACGAGGAATACATTCTCTCTGTTGGTTGCAGAATGTACAGTCATGGCCAAAAGTTTTGAGAATTACATAAATATTGGAAAAGTTGCTGCTTAAGTTTTTATAATAGCAATTTGCATATACTCCAGAATGTTATGAAGAGTGATCAGATGAATTGCATAGTCCTTCTTTGCCATGAAAATTAACTTACCCCCCAAAAAAACTTTCCACTGCATTTCATTGCTGTCATTAAAGGAGCTGCTGAGATCATTTCAGTAATCGTCTTGTTAACTCAGGTGAGAATGTTGACGAGCACAAGGCTGGAGATCATTATGTCAGGCTGATTGGGTTAGAATGGCAGACTTGACATGTTAAAAGGAGGGTGATGCTTGAAATCATTGTTCTTTCATTGTTAACCTTGGTGACCTGCAAAGAAACGCGTGCAGCCATCATTGCGTTGTGTAAAAGTGGCTTCACAGGCAAAGATATTGTGGCTACTAAGATTGTACCTAAATCAACAATTTATAGGATCATCAAGAACTTCAAGGAAAGAGGCTCAATTCTTCTTAAGAAGGCTTCAGGGCGTCCAAGAAAGTCCAGCAAGCGCCAGGATCGTCTCCTAAAGAGGATTCAGCTGCGGGATCGGAGTGCCACCAGTGCAGAGCTGCTCAGGAATGGCAGCAGGAAGGTGTGAGCGCATCTGCACGACAGTGAGGCCAAGACTTTTGGAAGATGGCCTGGTGGCAAGAAGGGCAGCAAAGAAGCCACTTCTGTCCAAAAACAACATCAGGGACGTATGGACTGCTGAGGACTGGGGCAAAGTCATATTCTCGGATGAAGCCTCTTTCCGATTGTTTGGGGCATCTGGAAAAAGGCTTGTCCGGAGAAGAAAAGGTGACGCTACCATCAGTCCTGTGTCATGCCAACAGTAAAGCATCCTGAGACCATTCATGTGTGGGGTTGCTTCTCATCCAAGGGAGTGGCCTCACTCACAGTTTTGCCCAAAAACACAGCCATGAATAAAGAATGGTACCAAAACACCCTCCAACAGCAACTTCTTCCAACAATCCAACAACAGTTTGGTGAAGAACAATGCATTTTCCAGCACGATGGAGCACCGTGTCATAAGGCAAAAGTGATAACTAAGTGGTTCGGGGACCAAAACCTTGAAATTTTGGGTCCATGGCCTGGAAACTCCCCAGATCTTAATCCCATTGAGAACTTGTGGTCAATCCTCAAGAGGCGGGTGGACAAACAAAAACCCACTAATTCTGACAAACTCCAAGAAGTGATTATGAAAGAATGGGTTGCTATCAGTCAGGATTTGGCCCAGAAGTTGATTGACAGCAGCCCAGTCGAATTGCAGAGGTCCTGAAAAAGAAGCGCCAACACTGCAAATACTGACTCTTTGCATAAATCTCATGTAATTGTCGATAAAAGCCTTTGAAACCTATGAAGTGCTTGTAATTATACTTCAGTACATCACAGTAACAACTGGAACAAAGATCTTAAAGCAGTTTAGCAGGAAACTTTGTGAAAACGAATATTTGTGTCATTCTCTTTTGGCCACGACTGTACATGTATCCATTTCTTCTGTGTATTTAATTACTTTGCAGAAAACAAAAACACACAATTCAAACAGCATAGCCAGGCAGGATTAAATGAGCAATAGATACCAAAAAAAAAGAGCAAAAGATTAAAACAAAGCAAGCAAGAAAAAAAGAAACAAGTAAAATAAAAACCTGTGAAGAAGAAACTATTTTTTACATATGACTCACATAAGAGTAAAATTCGAACAGCTTTGGAGTTTTTTGAAAAAGTGATACTTTCTAAATATATTGAAATGTCATTTTTAAATATAAAAAAGAGAAGTATACTCTCATCGTCTATACCGCTTTATCCTGAATTCAGGGTCTTGGGGAGCCAGGAGCCTATCCCAGGAGGCCTAGGGCACAAGGCGGGGTACACCTGGGATAGGGTGCCAACCAATCACAGGGAACATACACACACACACACTCATTCACACACTACTAGCAATTTGGTAATGTCAATGAACCTAACCTTCATGTCTGTGGAATGTGGGAGGAACAAGAATAACCCGGAGGAAACCCAGCAAGCACGGGGAGAACATGAAAACTCCATGCACACAGAGACAGGTCCAAAACAAATGTGGCATGGTTTCAGGAGCAGAGTTACAGAAAGAGCACTTGGTGTCCATGTCCTTTTTCCTCTTCCTTCGTTGTAAATAGAGTAGTATTATTTCAGCAAATTCCGTTATTTTGCAGAAACTGTCGATTTTGCTCTTCTCCACTAGAGGACACTAGAGAGAACTAGCGCTCGTACTGCAAAGCAGGAGAAGAAGTCGACTCTCCGGCAGCACATGTGAGATCTTAACGGAAGGTAAGAGCAAGTCTCTGGTTAGTTTGGGTTAGTTTTGTGTAGTTTGTACCCACTAAATGTCGGTCGATAGCGCTTACTTGCAAATGTATTGTTTATTTTGAAATCTTACGGAGCACACAGAAAGAGCGCGAATTGTTTTATCTGACGCTTTTATCTGTCCGTGCAGAGCGACAGGCCCAGAGAACACACACTGGTGTGGAGTTCCTGTAACGCAGTTAGTCATAAACATCTTCTGATCAAACCTTTGTGTTAGAGCAAATAGCCGATATGACGTCATTAGCCCAGCAGTTGAAGCGGCTCGCGCTGCCGCAGAACGATCCAGATGTGTTGAACCGGAGAGAGTTGGCCTCGGTTCTGTTCCAGCCCAGAGATGCTGCCAGCATGGACAGGAGCGCCTTCTATGCCCTGGGTATGGAAACACACACACACACACACACACTGGAATGTGATGTACCTTACTGTAGCGCTCGAATGTCCCTGATTCCACTGCCTGAGTAATAATGTTCTGCTGTGTGTGTCAGGTTGCACAGGGCTCGACGAGCTGCTGGGAATCGAGTCAGCCTTCGCAGAGTTTCAGGAAACCCTCTTTAGCCAGGCGTCCGTAACCCTCGAGCGGAGCGTGCAGTCTAAGGAGGTGAACCGAAAGTTAGACAAAGACATCTCTCTGTTCCTCACTCGCCTCTCCCCGTACTTCCTGCTCAAGCCTGCGCTGAAGTGTCTGGAGTGGCTCGTACACAGGTGGCTGATTTTTTAATCTATATACATTTTTTGTCTGTACATTGGTCAGAACTCGCTCTGTCAGTTATATCTTTTTACATTTCATAAATTGGAGGAGCTGTAACCTGTCTCATGTCTGTCCATTCGTCCGTCCGTCCGTCCGTCTGTCCATCCATCTGTCCGTCCGTCTGTCCAGCCCGATAGTGTCAAAGCATCACACGAAACTGCCTGAACAGAAAGTTAATGAATCTTTTGCAGTACTCAGATCTCTGCCTGAAATTTAACCTGCACCATAAGTGAAATAAAAATGTTGAGTAAAAGTGATGTTATGAACAGTTATGCGTCTGATTTAATAATCTACTTAAAAATAATCTACTACTGCGCTACTGTCCCGATGTAAACAAACACCTGCACCAATAGATATTAATGAGAAAAGATAAAGTGAATATTTTGACTGGGATTAGTTCATATTTTCACTTTGGCTGAAATAACAGCGCTGAAGTGGTAGAAGTGAATTTTATCGCGCTGGAGTCGTTTTAAGACAAAACTTCATCTTTATTTGAACTACTTTTTCAATTTCTCCTCTGTGATTCTCTCTCCGATTACCGAACAGGGAGTGTGTTTGGTAACGATGAAACAGGGCGTAAACTTTTCTAGATCCTCTCTTTCCTATTGTTTTCCCAAAATCTTGCGGTAAGCTAGGTAAATCTTGTACAATCCAGTGGAAATAAATACCATATAATGTTGTCACACCAACCAAATATTTTGTAAAATTACAGTTTAAAAGTGGTTCATCTTTGTTGCAGGCAGACATGTACATGAGCTTCAACTTGAAATAATAATCATATCCCTGATTACATTAAGGCTCATCAGCTTTAACCTTTTAGCCATTTTTAAAAACTCTTGCGCTAGTCTCCTGTAATACCATTATTATTTTTATCATGTTTATTGAGTCATGGCTGTGTGTTGTAGATGAACACTTAGCAGGCTTACACTGAATTTTGTTATTTCAGGTTCCATATTCATCTGTATAACCAGGACAGTCTGATTGCTTGCGTGTTGCCATATCACGAGACCAAAGTGTTTGTCCGAGTCATTCAGCTTTTTAAGATCGAAGATCCCACGCACAGGTGGCACTGGCTGCATGCACTCCAGGTAAATGTTTTGAAGGTGGCACAAGGGGCACGGAGATGTTTATCCCTATGTGTTAGGTTTTAAGAATGCATCAAAATCTATCTGTCTCACAACCTTGCTGTCTGTTTGTCTGCTTTATAGAAACCTGGAGTTCCTTTGGCAAGAGGGACTCTCCTGACTCACTGTCATAAAGATCTGGGTTTTATGGATTTCATCTGCACGTTGGTGACAAAGTCAGTTGAGGTAAATCAACTCAATTCAAGCCTGATTTGTTGTGGAAATTTGTGCTCCGGTAGCCTAAGTAATCACACAGCATTACTTTTTCTTCAGGCTTTTTCACAGTTTGTTCATGAAGGTAAATGTGCCCAGCTGCGAGTGATTTTCTCTTTCTATTCGGCGACCATTGTTCCCACTCTGGAGTCAGTGGAGAAAGTCACAGATTCTATTGTAGCCAAGTTGCTTCCTTATTTGCAGCTGGTGAGTCCTGGTGTTCATTCATCAGAAATGTTCATCTAAAGTTTCAGTGATATTTCCATCTTGTTTTGAATTAGTTCAGACCGTAGTAACATTTTCATCATGGCTCGGGTAGTGCACGGTTTAACCACACGCCTGTCCATTATTATTCTTAACTGGATCTGGATCACAGATTTTGTGTGTGTGTAACTTCATATTTGTAGCATAGGAAAGCAGAAATAAAGAAATGCTTAGAGACTGAACGCAATTATACAAAAAAAACTTCTCTTAAAGTGTGAGGTTGCTTGTAATATATATTTAAATGTTTATAATTTTGCGTATAGACTCTACGTATATTACTCTCCTTTTAGACAAGGCAAATCATAAGACGTATTTGTAAGGTTTATTTCCGGCAATACTGAAAGGTCAACTATAAGTCTTAACTTTACAGTGTTTGAAATGTTAAAATTATGTTTTTTTTTGTTGTAAAATCGAGCTGTCTACAAGGTGTCTGAACACAGGAAAAGACGTGGAAACAGCGAGTGACTGTAGCATGTCTTTTTTGCAGGGCCTGAAATCAGAGCTGCTAGACTACAAAGCTGCCACCTACATGATTGTGTGTCAGCTCGCGGTGAAGGTAGTGATGCAGCCGGAGCTCCTGGACTCACTGGTACGGCAGGTGAGCAGGTCAATGAGTAGAGCTCCGGCGCTGACTTTCGAGGGCTTGTCATGCCTCATCATCCTCCTGCAAAACCAAAAGGAAAGTGTCATTGCAGAAAAGTAAGTGTGCTTGCTCCAAAACTAGTACATTGTAGTGTCTGTCTTTTATTTATATATATATATATATATATATATATATATATATATATATATATATATATAAAAATAAGAAGTACTACTTCTATAGTACTATATGGATGGACTTAACACTTTCCTTTATATTTCTCCACGCCAGAACATTCGAGTACCTTTGTCAAGTTCCCTCTCTGGTGCCCACCCTGCAGTGTATAGCAGCCTCCTATGATATCAGTCCCTTGCTGCACTACTTCCTGCCAAAGCTCACAAACATGGCTATCATGCATAATGGTAAAGAACTAAAAAAAAAATATATTAAACAGTTACATAAATATTTGTGCTCTGATTTAAATGATAAAAACTGTGAAGAGTGTTTGTTGTTGATTGTGGGTCCCGGTCATGACTGGCAAGGAAGCCAAAGTGTTCATGCTCTTAGCGTATATTATCTCTCCCCTGTCAATCACAGTAACACTCACTAATCATGTGTCGCCTGGGAGCTCCTGAATACTGGCTTGGGTTTGGATTGTATAGAGGAAATCATTTCGCAGATACTATCTGAGCAATTTTTAATGAATGATGATGTTTCTAAAACAGATGAGTTGTGTGTTGAGGACTCAAACAGAGCTTCAAAATGCTGGCTTCTCAAGTCTGTCATCGAAAACCTCCTTTTGAGCCCCGGCTTGGCGAGCACTATGGCACGGTAATCACTTTTATTCTCAAACAGTGTCCTCATACTGTACTGCATTCACTGAAGCTTACAACTAAGGATTTCTTGACATTTCCAGGATACTTTTCAAGGGGTACGTGTGCTGTGGTATGGAGCTGCCCCCAGATAGACTTTTGTCTTATAATCAGAGGATCCAACCGATTGTTCGACTCTTTGAGCACAAGTGAGTTTTCAGCTATCACCAGATCAAGAATATGCATTAGAGCTGCAGGATGTGATGAAGAAATCACATTCCAATTAATTTGACATGCTTTGCAAATGAGAATAAAACTGCATTATTTAACTATTTTTTTAAAATAGTTAAATAATGCAACAAAAAAATTTTTTTTTATCTAGAATAACACCAAATAATTGCACAAATCAGCTTAAGAGGATGTTGTCCAGACAGTTAAACCTTGGATTGCGAGCATATACTAATTTGTTCCAGAAGCATGCTTGTATATCAAAACACTTATGTAGAAAAGCACATTTTCCTCATAAGAAATAATGGAAACTCCACAACCAAAAAATATTCATATAAAAATAATTAATGCTAAATATAAAGTAAAACAAATTTAACTTGCACTTTACCTCTGAAAAGAATCATGGCTGAAGTAAGACGAGAGCGGAGGAGGGAGGGGGGCTACAAAATGTGATTTTTCTCCAAGGGAATTTGGATCGCAATTCTTTCACACGATTTTCTGTGAACATTAGTTTTTTTTGTTGGAAAAAAAAATTGATTGCAGTTAAGGAAAAAAAAGTGTTGTCTGCAGACTCTCTTGTATTAAAATAAGTCACCTGTTCCCATTTTAATGTAAATGAAGTGAAAAATGCTTAATGAATAGAATATTAAACAATAGCAACCAGTGACCTTGACTGACATAGCAATCTGGGAATGTTGTCAAGTAAATAAGTGAACTTGTGATGCATTCATGCAGGGAAATACACGCAAGTGAATTTCTTTTTTAAATTATTTGCACAGCTCTAAGTGACACATGGATGTTGACTAGACGAGTGACGCACGCGCACCGAGACCAAGCATGCGAGACAATTACCTACAATCCCACAGCGCAAGAGAGGGAGAGAACCATATTGGCTCAGTTGTGATCACGTGACATTTGTCAGACAAAGCGTGTGCGTACTACTCGTATGTCAAGACCTTGCTCGTTTATCAAGCTAAAATAAATTAAAACATTTTGCTCGTCTTGCAAAATGGTTTCAGACTGAGTTACTCACAATCCAAGGTTCCACTGTATTTATTTAACATCTCAAAAGAATATAAAGAAAAACTTCAATTATTGATGAATGCGTATATTACCTGTAATAAATAATAATATATTTTTTTAATGTGAGTAATTGTGCAGATTGTGATCCTTTCTTTCCCCATAGCCATAACACTGGCTGGACTATCCAGAAACAATACAGGAAAGAGCACAGTGTTAATGTGTAATAAACAGCTAATGATGTGTTGCAGGTATCCTGGTGCACTGGATGCTGTTCTGGTTGCTTCTGTGGGTGAGATGGATTCAAATCAGCAGAAGAGGCTCCTCCATCAGTTCCTCAGTCTTACCATGTGCTGTGGCAAGCACCAGGTAGGTACAACACTTGGGACAGGTTTTATTCCTGAAACAACCCTCCACTATTTATCCAGGCTTGGGGTTTGTTCTAATGACTGGAAATCAAACCGGGCCACTTCTACAGACTATACATAATTAAAATAAATAAATTTCTGTGGCTCATGTAATTTCACCAATATTTGTATTAAAGACTATTACTCTGCTAAGACTGCTGTATGCCCTTCTTACTGTGCCTACGCGTAGGTTCTGGCAAACTCGGACACCTCTCTGGTGCTCAGCCTGAAGCACCCCGTGTCAGCTGTCAGAAGCATGGCTGTAAAATATGTGAAGGAGATTCTCACCTCTGGCCAGGTAGGAAGTTTGTTTAATGATAAGGGTTGCCAGGTAGCTAGAGATGTATTATGAAATGCAGGAAATATTAAACTGCGTTTTTATTGGTGTGTGTCTGCTCTAAGGAGGGCTTCGATGAAGCATTCCTGAAGGATGCATTGCTTGAGAGGTTGAAGGATGATGTGCCGGATGTTGTCCTGTCAGCACTCTCAGCACTGCGGGTAGGAAAACTGTCGAACAGTAAAGCATTCTGTATATTAGAATACAGGTTATTTTTATCATATACAGAGAATTTTACTAAAGAAAATGCATTGAGACCCATCAGGGTACATGAACAAATCTTTTTGAATGTTCTTTGAATAGTTTTTTCTGTGTTTGGTATCTTTCTCTCCAGCTGTATCTAAACCACATGCATGCAGAAGACACCGTCACCTGTTTGATTTCTATCCTCTATCGGGTCCAGCCAGCTGACACCGATTCCTGGTGCGTCCATCAAGTGTAATACCATATATGCATGGGGAAGTCCAGTAGGATGTAATTTTTCTATACGTCCACATTTTGGATGTTCTCATCATGGTGTGGTGTGTCATAACAGGTATCAGGTGTTAAATGAAACGATTCGAGTTCTTGATGACCTGCTCGTCAGCCCTGACCTGAGAGCACAAATTAGCTGGGAGCTGCTTCCGTTTTTGCTAATAACAAATCCAGGACCTGAGTCAGCAGAGCTGAAGTTTGCAGTGTGTGTGGCTGAGACAACTGTACTCTCCCAGCATCCTCTCACCCAGGGCTGGGCCAGTGGTAGGTATATGTTTGTTATCTACGTTTGTGTGTGTACATATCAGAGGTGGGTAGTAACGGGTTTACTTCTATGAGTAGTTTTCCTGCAAACCTACTCTTACTCCGCTACATTCGGCTACACTCGACTTTTCTAACCGTTTATTCGACACATGCAGCCGGTGTATCTACCACCTGACTGTTTCACCAATCAGACGTAGCAACAATAGTCACATGAGTCTGATCAGATCTTCAGTCCGTGTTCTATAAATTCTATAAATCCGTCCTACATACGCCCACAGCGCATGAGCAAACAAAAGTGTCAGCATCTTTCTCCAATTTTGCCCATAAATAGGCATCCCTTTATAAATAACAGATTTTTGTGATTTTTTTTTTTTTTTTATTGAAAAGATGTGAACATTGAAAAAATGCACATTATTTTCAGCAAACATTGGTGCATAGTTTTTATCTTATAAATTGAAATTGAAGATAAAAAAATAAAAACATTATTGTGATGCTGTGCAAAAGTTTGGACACCCTGCATAATCAGTCCTTAGTAACAGCTCTGGCAGGTATCACAGCTTGCCAAAACTTTTTATAGCCGCTAAAAGTCTTTCAGTTCTTGTACTTGGGATTTTCTTCCTTTCTTCCTTGCAAAAGGCTTCTAGTTCTGTAATATTCTTTGATCATCTTGCATGCACAGCTCTTTTAAGATCTACCCACAAATTTTCAATGATGTTTAAATCAGGGGACTGTGGTTCCAAAACCTTCAGCTCGCATCTCTTGAGGTTTTCCATAGTGGATTTCGAGGTGTGTTTAGGATCATTGTCCTGTTGTAGAAGCCGTCCTCTTCTCAGCTTCAGCTTTTTTACAGATGGTGTGATGTTTATTTCCAGAATTTGCTGGTATTTAGTGGAATCCATTCTTCCCTCCACCCGTGCAATGTTTCCTGCGCCACTGGCTGCAACACAACCCCAAAGCATGATAGATCCCCTAACCCCCATGCCTTACAGTTGGCGAGGTGTTCTTTTCATGAAATGCTGCTCCTTTTTTTCTCCAAACATGTCTTTGCTGATTGTGGCCAAAGATTTCTATTTTAACTTCATCAGTCCACAGCATTTGTTTCCAAAACGCATCAGGCCTCTGTAGATGTTCTGTTACAGACTTCTGACGTTGGATTTTATGATGGGGACGCAGGTCAGGTTTTCTTCTGCTGACTCTTCCTTGAAGGTCTTGTGGAACGCTGCACCACCACTCCTGAGTCTGCTAAATCTTCCTGCAGGTTTTTTGCAGTCAAATGGGGGTTTTGATTTGTCTTTCTGACGAGCATACGAGTAGTTCTGAGTTTTCTTGGTCTTCCAGATCTCCAGATTTACTAACGAGCTGATTAAGGTCTAAAACCTTGTAAAAAAATAATCGGAGACTCTGGAACTCTTGGGGTGCCCAAACTTTTGCACAGTGCCATAATAATGGTTTTATTTTTGTTCAGGTTATGGCATGAGAAGTATCTGTGTGTCAGTGTTTGCTGAAAATATTGTGCATTTTTTCCATTTCCAAGAGAGTCTGTGTTAACATCTTTTCAATTAAAAAAATCACCAAAATCTGTTCTTCATCAAGGGGTGCCTAAATCTTTGCATAAGACTGTATATACTGTGTGTGTGTGTGTGTGTGTTTGTATACATACATATACATACAGTGTCCTCAATAATTATTGGCACCCCTAGTTAAAATGTGTTTTTTAGCTTCTAAAAAATTCAGTTTTGTTCTAAATAACATGCGACCCCAATGGAAAAAAGGGGAAATTCCAACCTTTAATTCAAGTGCATTTATTCAGTGGAAATAAAATCCCACATTAAGAAATAATTCTTTTACATCAAATCATGGGTGCCACAATTATTAGCACCCCTGATGTTTAATACTATGTACAACCCCCTTTTGCCAACAAAACAGCACCTAATCTTCTCCTATAACGTTTCACATGATTAGAGAACACAGATAGAGGGATCTTTGACCATTCCTCTTTGCACAATGTCTCTAAATCATCCAGTGACCTGACTCACTCCACAGGTTTTCAGTGGGGTTGAGGTCTGGGGACTGAGATGGCCATGGGAGGAGCCTGATTCTGTGTGTGGTGAACCGTTTCTGTGTAGATTTGGCCACATGTTTTGGGTTATTATCTTGCTGAAAGACCCAGTGACGACCCATCTTCAGCTTTCGGGCAGAGGCCACCAGATTTTGCTCATAATGTCCTGGTATTTCAAAGCATTCATGAAGCCGTGCACCCTAACAAGGTTCCCAGGGCCTCTGGGAGAGAAACAGCCCCACAGCATCATGATCCTCCCCCAGACTTCACAGTGGGCATGAGGTGCTTTTCTGCATCATCCTTTGTGTTCCGCTTAGAGTGTTTGTTGCCAAAAAGCTCTATCTTGGTCTCATCTGACCAAAGAACACGGATGAAGTCCCAGTACTGCTTAGCAAACTCCAAACGTTTGCGTTTATGATTGTGACTGAGAAAAGGTTTTTTCCTTGCATGTCTCCAGAAGAGCTTGTTGGCATGTAGATGGCGTCTGATGGTTGTTTTGGAGACTTTGTGAATCCAAGATGCTCTCATTTGTTGCAGTTCTTTAACAGTGAGGTTTGGAGAATTTTTTTCATTTCTCTTACCATCCTCCTCACTCTGCGTGGAGGCAAAATAAACTTGCGTCCTCGTCCAGGCTTGTTTACTACTGTTCCAGTTTTTTAAAACTTCTTAATGATTCCTCTCACAGTAGACATGGGCAGGTGCAGGCGGGTGGCTATTTTCTTGCACCCATTGCCTGACTTGTGAAGGTCGACACACATCAGAAAAGTGGCCTCTGTGTCATGTCATATTTATACACCAGGGAAGCAGGAAGTGATAAATGACTAATTAAATGTTCCTAGATACTCTGATCAACTTTGTAAACTACTGTAGAAATGACAAATACTTCAATTACATTTATTTTCTAGGAATTGTTAGGGGTGCCAATAATTGTGGAAGGGGTTATTTTATGAAAAATAATTATTTGTTAGTCAGGGATTTTTATTTCCCCTTAAAATTCACTTTATATTTTTCTACAATTTTCAGTGTGACAATATGCTTCTGCAATAAAAACTGAATTTATTTTAAGGCTTTGAACACATCTTAACCAGGGGTGCCAATAATTATGGAGGGCACGGTGTGTGTGTGTGTGTGTGTGTGTATATATATATATATATACACACATACACACACACACACTAATATAATCTTTATAATTTCTGTTTAAAAAAAAAAAGTAAATCAGATATTGTGATTGAAACAGTTACTCAGTACTTTTCGCAGAATCCTTTTTTTGCTCTTACTTGAGTAATATTATTTTGAAGTACAGCTACTCTTACTTGAGTAAATTTTTTGGTTACTCTACCCATGCATATTGATGCATATATACTCTGATGCATATAATGTCTGTACACACACACACACACACACACACACACACACACACACCTGTTCTGAGTCCCTTATATTTCAAGGTGTAGTGTATAACTGATTGTCTGTTGTCAGTGTTGCGGGGTGTGCTAGAGAGAACTCCCCGGGCAGATGTTATCCGAGTGGCTAACCAGATGCTCGTCAGCACTCTGACCGAAAACCTGGCCAGCATGGAGCCATCCACTAAGCGCAGCGCTGTAAGCACAAGTCATTACCCTTTTATTATATTTGGCATATCCAGAGGAGAGCTGTCTAAATGCCTTTCTTTGTGTGAACCAGGTTGAGAGGGTGTGCTCACTGCTGGCCAAGCAGGGTGCGGGAGTGAGAGGAAGGGCAGCGTTCATGGTGTTGAGCTGCGCTCTTCTACACACTCTGGCGTCTCTGAACGAGAGCGCACACCTCCACACAGCTCAGACGCTCTTCAGCCTGCTCGAGCCCTCGCTAAGAAAGCTCCACGCGCTACAGAATGAGCAGGTCTCAACGGTGTTTGGCTTTGCATTATTCCTATTAGGGTGTTCAAACGTTCATATGTTTAACATTGTGGTAAACGTGTCACTTTGTTGCAGGTATATGATGCCCAGGATGAAACATCTCTGCCCATGTACGAGGTTCTGGCAGGCTTCATGCTCAAGCTGCACTCTGGACAAAATTCAGAACAGGAATGTAGCTTGCTGCTCCTTTCTCTCCTCAGTTACTTTATTAACAACCTCAAGTGTCCTGAGTCTACATTTAAAGGTATGCTTGAGTGTTTTTCCCTCCTCCTTTCTCACATTACCATTTAGAATGTTGCAAGAACCCCAATAGTGTTCTTTGACTTATTAATTGTGTTTTATTTCAGGTGAGCTCTGGTGGAATCCAGAGAAGCTTGACATGAACACCTGCTGCTACCTGCAGGTGCTGTGCCGTCTGTTTGACATGGTGGTGTCTGGGGCTAGTCAGGGACCCCTGGCGTCCTGTTTCAGAGCTCTGTTGCATACTTTACTACAGGTAACATACTTGCGCGATCAATGTGAACTCTTCACATCAGTGTTGATTTATAAAATAATCTCCTGTTGTTGTGCTTTTTGTGTGGATTCACAAAGGTTCATTTGAGCGACCCAGAGTACCTCTTTAAGTTTCTGTCCCTGCTCTGGAGCTACAGCAGTAACCTGAGTGACCAGTTAGAGTTCCGTGTGACCGCACTGCTGCAGACTCGGGCACTGTATGTGGGAAAAGCACTCCTTACTGCCCTCCCTTTGAAGAAGCTCGGTGTTATTGTCTCATCCTCTTCACCAGGTATAAAACCGTACTCCTCTTCATTACTGAGTGCTTACGAATTGTTCGTTCTGAATGTAAGAGTTTTTTTTTTGTTGCCTCCTGCAGTAGTGCCGTCTCTCTTGGGGTGTCTGAGTTCTGGGGTGAGGGAGGTGAGAAGGGCGGCAGTAGCGGTGTTGCAGCCCTTAGCAGGAGTCGCCGCCTCTCCATACCACTCGTTATTAGAGAAGCTGCTTTTGTCAGCTGAGGAACTTGTGGCAGATCCAGCCTACCTCACTCAGGTTATCTCTTTACATAAAGAATCATCCTTGGATTGTTTGGTTTCATTTCTTGCAACAGTATTGTAATCTTTCCTTATCTTCACTCGATAAAGTTGAATGAGAGAAGGATGTCTTTTGTGGTGTTTCCGCTTCCTGATTGCATTTGTGTTGCTTTTTTCCTACTTCAGGTGCTGTGTAGGCTTTATGAGGAAGCTGTTTCTGTGACGGCGAAGTGCAGAAACAAGTTGCTCCTAGCTATCGAGCAGCTTCTCCACTGTGTGAGGTCTCCTGACTGCCCCAGCTACATGGCCAAAGTGTTGCTGCGAGCACTACAGGATGTCAACGGAGAGGTATAAACAGTTTGTCTCTATTGTGCTGTATTATCTCTTCTGACTAAACACCTCTTCCTAGAGATGGTCAAAATGTACACAAGGATACTATTTCAGTCTTTTCCCTTGTCTGTCCATCTCTTGGTCTCTCTCCAGTCTGTTTTGGCCACCCTGCTCCCAGCGATGGAGCGTTTGCTGGAGCAGTTTGCACCAGATACTCCAGTTTTTCTGCCAGATGAGGCTCTGTTCCTTCAGTTGCTCCTGGGCAAGTACACCGAGGCGTCTGCCCCACTGCTGTCTCACGATGCTAAGAGCCTGGAGCTCTTTATCACTGCGCTAGGGACTTCCTCTAAACCCTACTCACATATGGACAGTTTCCAAATCATCGCCATGGAGCAGGTAGGCAGCTGTACACCTCTAGCGTTTCTGTTTTGATTGAAGAAAATCCAGCAAACAAAATGTGACCATTTTATGTCTAATTAAATGTCTTGAAATTGGGATAATGGAACAAAATTGATATGGACATTACATATTACTCTGATTTGACTACATCATGCATAGTAACACATCATGCAGCTGTGCAAACACACAATGAACTCCTGTGTTGCCTTCAAGCAGCATTTACACACTGATTCGGTCGAGGATAAAGAAATCAGCTCACGGAAGTTCATGTGCATTAGTGAAGAGTGCAGGATTCAAAAGCTACAGAGGGATGCACAGATCAGATATAACATTAAAAATAAACATAAAACAAATATTTGTTTTTACGTATTAGTCATCATGTTTTTGAGAATTTTTAGCACTTTTCTGCGTATGTGGTTGTTTTTTATATGTTCGATTTATTCAGTGGCATTATTCATTCTGCAGTCCTACATTGTTGTCCTTGAATTCTTAAATATAATATTTGTTGATGTATATCATAAATAGCACCCGAGGTGGAAAGAGTACTAAAATGTTGTACTCAAGTAAAAGTACTGTTACTTCAGTGAAATTTTACTCAAGTACAAGTAAAGTTACCATTATAAAAATCTACTCAACTAAAAGTAAAAAGTAGCTCATAAAAAAATTTACTCAGAGTAAATGTTACTGAATAACTTTTTTTTTTTTTAACAGCGGGGGGGATGAGGCATTCTAGCGTAGTTCAAAAAAGATGAGCAGATGTAAATCTCAAATTAGTTGTTTTTAACTGAAGGAACACCTTTGCATAATAAAGCTGTTGTCTTTCTTGTGATTGAAAATCGAAGTGGTCACTTAAATATGGCGTTACGTCCCAGTCTAGTGTCGGCCGAACAGCAAAAGAATGGTTCAGGGTTTTATTTTAAACTGTATGGAAATGGTGGTTTATGGCAGAAAGAACTAGATCCAGTCATTAACTGATGAAATAATGAGGTTTGTATTGCTTTACAAAAACACACACACACACACACACACACACACACACACACACACAACAGAAGGAGGAGGATCGGATACAGGTGGACCCAGGCCAAAATAATAAACTAACAGTCAGAAAAACTGGAGTGGAGTCTGGAGCGGCGCGCGACCAGGACACGATACACAAGCGCAACGAAGCATTTATACAAAGCAGAATATTTTGACACTTTTTGCATTTTCATTCATTTGTTTTACTCAGTAGCGCGTATGATTTAAAATGTAGTGAATTACAATACTTCAAACAAAACATACTTAAGTAAAATTACAGATTTTAAAAACTACAGTGGAACCTTGGATTACGAGCATAATTCGTTCCGGAAGTGGGCTCGTGGTCCAAAACACTTGTAAACCAAATCATAATTTCCCATAAGAAATAATGAAAAAACAAATTATTCGTTCCACAGCCCCAAAAAATAAATACATAAAAATAATTAATACAATCTACAAAATTAAAATAAAACAAAATTAATCTGCACTTTACCTTTTAAAAAAAGTACAAATAAATCTTGACAGATAATGTTTCCGTTGGTGTGTGTGTGTGTGTGTGTGTGTGTGTGTGTGGGATTAGCCCCTTCCCTTGCCTCGTTTTACACAGTAACACTCCTCCTCCCTCTCCCCACCTCGCTTTTTAAGATTCACAACAAACACACACACACACACACACACAACGGAAACACAGTTTTAACAGGAAAAAAAGAAATCTCTCTGAGACTGGCATGAGCGTATATTAACGGACTCACTTTTTAAGTTTCACAACAAACACATAAACACAGCGGAAACACCATTTTAACGGAAAAAAGCGAGACTGGCACGAGCGCATACTAACAGAATCACTTAAGTTTCACAACAAACACACGGTAACACTGTTTTAACAGGGAAAAAAGAAATCTCTCTGACCTGGCGTGAGCGCATACTAAGGGAATCACTGCTGTAAAGTAAACAAAAACAAATGAACCAGCACCTTACCTTTTAAAAGAATCACGACAGAGCAGAGTTTGTGTGTTTGTGAAGCCGGGGAGGGGGTGAAAAGGCGAGAGAGCGTCTGTGTGAGTGTGTGTGCCGGTGTCGAATTGCGTGCACACACTCATAAGAGACGAGCAGAGTTTCTGTGTTTCGGCGCTCGTAAACTAATACTTGCTCGGTTTCCGAATAAAAATGTATTAAAAATCTTTGCTCGGTTTGCGGAACACTCGTAAACCACGTTACTTGCAATCCGAGGTTCCACTGTACTTTAAAAAGTAGAAGTGCACAAAAAAACTACTCGGCTACAGTAACGCGAGTAAATCTAATCCGCTACTTTCCACCTCTGAATAGCACATTGTGTAAATCAGACAAACGATCACCAATAAAAGGTAAATAAAATAAAAGCGGTGTACTATTAATTGTTAACGACTCCTCCTGGCCCCCTGCAGTACCTTTATGACCCACCAGAGGTTCGCGGCTCACACTTGGGGAAACACTGTTGTAACTTGCCTTTAGTTCTACAGTATGCTATTGGACAATACATTGTATATGACAGAATTTTAAATCCTCTTAAACTAATCCCTAATGCCTAAATTGACTCTGAATAAATTGTTGTTCTTCCGGACTCAGATTGCTAAATCCTTCTTTGCGGCCCTGGGAGATGAGACCATTCAGCAAAGGATACTGGGCGTACTGTTCGACCTGATGGTGGACAATAAAAACCCAAATTGCTCCCAGACCATCAATAGTGTCTTCAAAGGGGTAGAGAGCGAGTTTTTTTTCCCTTATTAAAAATGTTTAGATTTTTTCTTCTTCTGTTCTATTGTGTCTTATAAATGGTTTATCTGTTATAGATTGCGGTGGATGCAGAGCTAGTGGCTAATGAACTGATCCCCATGGACAGGCCAAAAGTGTCAGGGAGTGTGCAGCAGAGTCGTCGGAGCAAGGTGCAGCCCAAGTGAGTGACAAGTTCAAACTTCTTTAAACCTGGGATTTTACATTGTTGACGGAGCGTGCCACTTGGTCATGGGAGTCAGGAATCCATCATCGGTTGGAGTCAACCAATCATGATTGATTCATAGTCGGTTTAACTGCACAGTACAATGCTTCTCCTACTAGCTGTGTTTACAGAAATTAAATCGTACTACCGTTCACTATTATGTGTACATACAGTAGATGTTTGTGTGAGTTATACCAGTCGATCTAATATGTCTCCCTTACAAACAGGACACAGCTGGCAAAGCAGAAATACATCACCATTGTAAACCAGCTAGTATTTACCGTTGCATGCCGCTCCTTGTGACAGATTTTAGATGTCACTCTCTTCAAATACTTTCCTTTTGTTGGAAGTTTACTTCATTTCATCATTTGTCCTAAAATCAAAGTACACCCACATCCCAGAGCGGCCTTTTTTTGAACAGGTCTTCCATTTTACACATGCATGCATATTTATCAACATTATACACACGCGTGTTCCTTTGACCTTATGCATGCTAACATGGTGTGCTTTAGGTATTTTTAACGATTGAAATCAATTGCCTTTTTTCATAATTGGTCAGTTGAAACGCTCAAGAAATCAACTGATCATTGTCTACACTCGAGGAGCGTCCCATCATCGATGCTAATGTCCTTTCTGCCATCTTAAGGAAAGCACAGGACGCCCCTGAAAACAGCGGAGCAGTGTCCTGGCCGAGGGTCACCTTTATTTTGGAACTTCTACAGCACAAGAAGAAGCTGAAAAGGCCTCAGATGTTGATGCCAGCTCTGTTTAATCTTCTCTCCAGGTACAGACTTATAATGAATAAAAAAATCTGATCCAGCATGAATGTGTATTCTCTTTAATGTTCTTAATGCACATGCTCTTCGGCTGCTGTTTACTCCACCGCAGGTGTTTGGATGTGTCAGTCGAGGAGGAGAATATGGAGTACACAAAACAGCTTCTCCTAAGTGTCCTCCTCAACGTCTGCCAGAAGCTCTCCCCACACGGCGGACCCATCAGCAAGGGTACGCGTCGACTGGTCCACGTCCAGCGAAAATCCTGGTTTACAAATTCATTTAAACTGTTTCGTAACAGACATAAAATGTGCATCTGAGACTTTTTTTTTTTTTTACAGACATCTTGGATGAGGATAAATTCAGTGTGGAGCTAGTGGTTCAGTGTGTAAGGACGTCTAACACACCTCAAACACACCACCATGCGCTCCTGCTGCTTGGCACAGTCGCTGGAATATTCCCAGTAAGCAATATGGAAATGTTTACAGAAGCATGCTTGTTAATGATTAATAAATAAATTGCAGTTCAGAATTTAACAGGTTAAAATGTCAACAATAATATTTAGCTCTGTAGCTTGCATAGTACATAGCTACAGGATTAACTTGTACACCACAGGAGGGAGCTCAGGCGCTGCTCAACTATTTTCGACGTCCTCAATTTTTAATGAACAGCGATAACAGCAGTATTTTCAACAGCATATTGGCGTAAATAATCACACAACTTCCAGGGTTTTTTCTTCTTTTTTTTTTAACTACTGATGGGGAAAAATTGTACTGATGTTCTGAAAAATGGACAATCAGAATTTCCCTTGTCAGAGGTGAGCACGCAGTGTAGCCAGACAGCCTGGTGTTTAATTATCCTCTTGTCGGAAAGATTTGTCTGGGGTTGGTAACAAATATGAGACTAATTTAAGTGGAAAAATCTATGTGCATAAGTAGTTTGCATATTTCTTCATTTCATTTAAAAAATATATGTTTTATGGAGAGATTGTTGTTTTTTAAGTGATGTTTGTTTAAACTATTTGGTGTTCATTCATTTTTCACATTATTAATTGTTATGCTATGAGAAAAAAATGTGCACCATGTTCTCATTTATAAATTTTCAGTTAAGTGTTTGATTATTTGCGCTTACTTGTCGGGTTAAGAACAGTGTGTAAGAGTTGTAACTCAAGGCTGGACAGTTTACAGAGACTGAATGCAACTGACTGATGGTTTTTGCTGTTCAGGAAAAAGTTCTGCACAACATCATGCCCATCTTCACCTTTATGGGGGCCAACATCATGCGACTTGACGATGCGTACAGCTTCCAGATCATCAACAGGACTGTGCAGATGGTCATCCCTGCTCTCATCCATGTATGTTTACGCTTGAGAGGACCAGCGTTGAAAATGGCTATGGGTTAATTGTGACAAAAAAAAAAATCATACATTGATTTAATGAGTGCCTGAGTATAGACGAGCCTGTTACTTCATTCTTATTTTTTGGTCAATTAGGCTCATGATGGCACAAGTACTCATCCAGCGGACCAGATGCAGGCTGTGGTGACGCGAATCATGCACGTTTTTGTCGATGCTCTCCCACACGTGCCTGAACACAGGCGTAGACCCATCCTCACACAGCTGCTGCGAACGCTGGGGCCTTCCAATTTCCTCTGGGTCTTAATGATGCTCCTGTTCAAACAGCATGCCACCAGCACTGCGATCAGTAGCACAGGAGCGGAGAAGGTATGCTGAATAATGTCCTGACTCCAGTTTTCTGTTACCTAATACTCCTGTGTGTACATCAAGGTTCTTAGCAGTAGAGACCTGGTTGAGGGTTGACGCTTTGTGTTCCAGGAAGCAGCACTCGAGCATGATCAAGAGTTTTGGGTTTTACTGTTTTGTGAGTTTGAAGTTCAGGAGCAGCTCATGTCTCTCATCAAAATTCTCCAGTTCCTCTTGAGTCTCCCAAAGGAGAAAGAGGATGGTAGGTGCACGCTATTCATTCAGATAGATTTACCGAACCTGTATTTGTTATCTAGCATACTGTTAGCATATACTGTTAGAAGGTCTGGACAAACGGGTGAAAACAAATATGTACTTTCTTTAAATGCTACAGTCCCAGAGAGAAGACGGACAAGATGTCAAAAACCAGAGGAGAGCGCATTAGATCTGGTTTTTAATGTCGAGGCCCAGAGTGGCAAAGAGCTCAGACATTTTAAGTTTCTGTCTGTGTCGTTTATGAGTCATCTACTGGCCTCCAGCGGTTTTGTTGGAAAGGTAAGTCTGTTCTCTTCCACTCAACTTCTCATGTCGTGGTTAAAAGTAAGTGCAGCTTGACGTTTGATTTATGTCCTAATTTAGGTGGCTGATTGTGAGGATTTAACTGCACGCTCTCTGCAGGAGCTTCAGCAGAGGTGAGTTTCTTTTCAGTGTAGTAATACACTTGTACTACAATCATATACATACAGTATGTGATGATGATGATGATCTCGATCTCCATCTCCATCCTATTGGCTTTCTAGCCTGCTGGAAGAGAACCTGCGCTATATCCACAACGTAGCTCAGTGTGTCGAAGAGAACGCAGACAAACCCACAGCCAAATTTTGGAGAGCACTGCTTACCAAGTCTTACGATGTCTTGGATAAGGTACACTCACCTCCTCTTCAGTGTTGCCAGGTCTACAAGTATGTGTTGAGCCGTCGTATATTCATGGGGGGATGTTTTGTGTGGTGTCTTTTTCGAAGGTAAATGCCCTGCTCCCAACTGACACGTTCATCATGGTAGTGCGCGGGCTGTTGGGTAATCAGCTGCCTTCAGTGAGGAGGAAGGCGATGGAGCTCCTGAATAACAGATTGCAGCAAAGGACACGGTGGGAGGAGCAGCAGGTGCACAACCTCCTTTCACTTCTCCTCAGTCCAATTAAAATTTGGAATGTGTGTTGTTTCATGCACAAGTAGTGTTTTGCTACTGTTTTGAAAATTTCTTGATTTTTAGAAATTAAATATTTTTTTGGTAATAAACTATTATAACGGATATGTTTTGTTCCCCGGGCCTTTCCCTGATCAAGGTGGCTGTGCTGCTGGAGCTCATCGGCGACCTGTTGAGCATTGTGGGCCGAGGTTGTGGCCAGGTCAATGGACACGATGAAGAAGAGCAGGCCGTTAACAGGCAGACCGCACTCTACAGCCTGAAGCTGCTGTGCCGCAGTTTTGGTGCCCGCCATCAGGAGGCATTCTTACCTGTACTGAGTAGAACGGTGGAGTTGGTGGCAAACCCAGGAGAAGAGAGAAATGTGATGAGCAGCGCTCTGCTCTGTGTTGCTGAAGTCACTAGCACGCTCAAGGCCCTCGCCATTACCCAAGTGCACCGGTACGGTTCTGTTCTATTGAGCATGAAGAACGCTCTGTATGCTATGAAGCACGAGGCATTTTTGCCACTAAACTGCCTCTTGCTCACATCATTTTGTATGAAGCAAAATCACAGGAATGACCAGCGTTTATTAGTGGTTCCTCATTTGGTTATTGTTTTATACCTGTGAACTGTTTGTAGGCTTAGCTTTTTCTGCTTTGTCCAAACTCTGTGATATTTATAGTGTGTGTGTGTGTTGGTAAGGTTAATGCCAGCGGTTCTACAGGCCCTGAAGGAGCGTAAGGATCTTTTCTCTACAGAAGTGTATCTGTTGAGTGCAGTTACAGCCCTGCAGAAAACAGCAGAAACTCTGCCTCATTTCATCAGCCCTTACCTTGAGGACATCATATCACAGGTAAAACATACACTCTACATATCTTACAGGTGTAACAGATCAGAGTAAACTCTCATTCCTTATGGGATGCTCCTGACGGTTCTGTGTGCATGTGAACTGCGGATTAAATCAATCATCATGACGCAGTGCAAAATAAAATTTTACTACCGTTTTATGAGATTATATACTGTATTTGGGGCACATTCCCTGCCTGTGTGTGTGTGTGTGTATAGATGGATAGACGGTGTGTGATGGATTTTCATGAGCTGTAAGCTGTAATGGCTTGAAATATTTCAGTTTACATGTAATGAATTTTACACTTTTTAAATTCAATTCTGAAAGGCAACCTTTTCATGATGATACAACAATCTTCTATATATTTTTTTATTACTTTTGTATGAGTCAGCATGCAGACATCTTCTAAATTATAAAACACTTATTTCCAACCAAGCAATCTGATTGGACAGGAGGCGTTCCAGACGTGGTGATTATTGACCGTGACACCACTTGGGATGTTTATATTCATCACTCTGCAATCATCCCCGGTGATCAGTTCATTACACTACAGTCAGGGTCCGGCGCAGCGTGGGCGGGTCAAAGTAGGTGTGTACGGTGCGCAGTACTGCGGAGAGAGCAGCTGAACCAGTCACAGGAGAAGTTTTACCATGAGAACACACAATGTGATGTCATCTTTAACAAGACATTGACTACATCAAGGGTTCTACTACCAGTAAATTGTAAAACCTGGGGAACTAGTTTTCCATGTAGCTGTATTTGGGATTCAACCCAGAAGTAAACAGACCTGATATTCACAAGCAGAATCAGTGGACATGTAAAGAGAAACTTCGAGATTTACACGACTGTCCACCTGGATGCTTTATTCACCGCAGCTATTGACTGTTTAGTACCAGTAAGAATTTAAAATGGCTTCACCCCTGTTAATTACACTAGCTGTCGGTCGCTGTTCGTTAGTTAGGAGATGTTTTGGCAGTGCAAAGTAACTAATTAAATAAACAAACAAACTGTAATATTTTGATGTTTGCAGCAATACTGTCCTCTGGTGTGATGTTGCTTATTTAGACATCACATCCATCTGAGATTGCTTTCTAGCTTGGAGCTAACGAAACTCACACACAGCATCGTCTCCCAGGTCACCTGATCACCTCTCCAAGCTCGGAAATGACCGAACTCTAGCAAGGTTATTCCGAAGATAATTCTGGTTAGATGCTGTGTAATGCCGGTTAATCTTATTTAAACCTGGATCAGTTCCATTGCTCCGTGATATTTCAATCTTTTGCTCCATGCTGCTTGTTTCATAGTTCCTTGTTTTTATTGCTCTGATATCTTTGATTTATCTGACAGCTGTCATTCTAACCAGCAACTATGTTACAAGTGTTTATAAGGTTAAGACGTCTGTGTGTTTCCTTGAAATTGGTTTACACTTTTATATTGTTTGTTGATGATTAAATTAAAGATTTAAATACATTGTATATAAGAACATTTTGTAGAACATATTAGAACATCCATTTGAATGCACAGAGAAAAAGACGCAGCACTAGTTAGACTACTGTATATTCACTTGGCTCACAACTCAGACCGAATGTCCTGCACTGAATGCTGTGGTATGAGTACATGTACCTTTTACACTCTTACTGGAGCCAGATGATCATTATTTTAACCCTTTCTGTTGAGCAGGTCTCGCGCCTGACGCGGGTGTCTGAGCGTCTCTCCACTTGCCTTCAGCTGGCCCTTAGACTCTCCTCTCTGAGTTCCACCCTCGCAACGAAGGTGCCATCCAGGGTCTTAATGCCCCCCGTGGCAAAGTGCTATCACAGCATGGTGCACTCTCAGCAGGTTTGTTTGTTTAGAAATGAATTCTAGAATAACAATAGTATGATGTGTGAACCTGAAAATTACTATTCCGTCAGTTTGCGATTTCAAAATCTTTCATGCTCTTCGTCTCAATCCTGGAAAATGTACTTTTCCATTGTATTATTCAGAGCCATCTTCATCCTCTCATGAACATCCTGAAAGAGCATATTGGTCATATGGAAAAAGAGCAACTCAACTCTCACCAGTCAGAGCTCACCTCCTTCTTCTTGTCAGCTCTAGATTTCCGTACCAAACACTGTCAGGTGAGCAAACATTTCAAATCCTCATTAAAGATTAAAGAAGCTTAGTACTGCTTCAGGTTCTGGTGCAGAAGAGGAGTTGAATTGTACAATGTTTTTGGACAGGGAGATCTGGAAAAGACAGCTGAAATCGAGGGATGTGTGATAGACTGTCTTCTCACCATGGTCATGAAGCTTTCTGAGGTCACGTTCAGACCACTGCTTTTCAAGGTATGTGGAACAGTCAATCTTGGATGGCAAAATGGATCAATTAATAAGTTTTAACACATTTAAAACATAAAAAAATATTGATCTTATTAAATGGATCAATAAATAAACTCTTTTTTTTTTTCTTTCTATTTTTTGTGGCAGCTTTTTGACTGGAGTAAAACAGAAGGAGCACCTAAAGACCGAATGCTGACCTTCTGCAGGCTGGCTGATTGCATCGCAGGCCGACTGAAGGGATTGTTTGTTCTGTTTGCTGGACAGTTGGTGAAACCGTTCTCAGACCTTCTCCGGCAACTCAATACTGCTCAGACTGGTAGAGAAAACCTCTTTATACAGCCACTTTATTTATTTTGTAGGTCTTTTTTCCATCATAATTTCTCTTCCTACCCAAACAAATACAAAATCTGGTGTAGATTGCCAATATGATGCTTTGTAGACTTCCATGATTGTTATGTCCATTCACAGGATCAAGCAGTCTTTGTGCTCCTCATGTTGCATCTTTCTGCCTGTATGATACCCTGTTTGCAGATGAGGCCTTCTTTGACTCTGAGGATGAACACAACGGTGATGTTGCAGTGCAGAAGAGCACCATGTTGCTGCAGTACACTCTGGACTGTCTCCATAAGATTTTCCTGTATGACACACAAAGATTCCTCAGCAAAGAGAGAGCTGATGCACTGCTTGTCCCCCTAGTCGATCAGGTGGGTTTATTAATAGCTGATCAAATTTCACAAATTTCAGGTGTCACATCATACATGTTCGGCTACATGCAGAGTGGGATTTGATCATGGAACACACCTAGTGGTTACACACTCACATACTATGTTGTCCATTGGCAGCTGGAAAACATGCTGGGCGGAGAGCAGGTCTACCAGACAAGAGTCACCAAGCACTTGGTTCCGTGTGTAGCGCAGTTCTCCGTTGCCATGGGTGATGATTCACAGTGGAAAGTTCTCAACTACCAGATCCTGCTGAAGACACGTCATAGCAGTCCCAAGGTAATGAAGCAACACAATCTCTATTGTCGTAAACCTTTGAAATAAACTATGAATCTGTTCGTTTTTGCCTCTTACATTAATGTTTTGTGCATTTCTACTGGGTTGCAGGTGCGCTTCTCTGCTTTACTGATGTTGGTTGAGCTTGCAAGCAAACTAAAGGAGAACTACATGGTGCTTCTGCCGGAGAGCATCCCGTTTCTGGCTGAGCTTATGGAAGGTAAGAATACCTTAATATGCACATCCTTATATATATTCCACCAGTGTTGGGGGACGTTACTTTTTAAAGTAACTAATTTACATGACAAAATTACTGTCTTCAAAAAGTAATCAGTTACATTACAGTGTTACTTTCTGATAAAAGTCACTAGTTCGAGTACTTTTCCATTGCAGAAAATGAAAACTCCTTTGTGCTTCCTCATGCATGTTGTTTTACTCAGGACCTTTATAATTATTCTACCATCATCACTCAGCCAAGTTTGGCCCAGAATCTGTTAACTATTAATACCCCTATCTCACCTACGCGGTTTCGCACGGTGGCCGTAAGTACGGTTCATCACGATTCACCGCGAAATTTGACGCTCACATTTCCATCTTTCCGCACATCGGTCCTCGCAGAACTTTGCAGAACGTTGGGCGGTTACTCGTGGCGGTTCACGGTGCCTAACACCGCTTCTCACTACGAGTCAAACTGCATAGGTGAGATAGGGGTATAACAGCAGGAATAACAGAGCAGGGGGCGGGGCTTGTAGGAGACTTTCAGTTATTGTGAGAGAGTCACTGCTGTCTGGCTCACCAGTTACATAATTTGTCTGAATAAAAGATTACATTTTTGTGTTATTGTTACTTTACACCCAATACTGTATTCCACTAATTATAATCTTACTCTATCTACCCTAAACTAATCTCAAATTCTCTCTTTAGATGAGTGTGAGGAAGTGGAACACCAGGTGCAGAAGACTATTCAGGAAATGGAGTCAATCCTGGGAGAATCATTACAGAGCTACTTCTAATACCTGCTTTTGCCTCATTCTTTCTGTCTTTTACTTTTACACACACATCTGGCAACAAGTGACATTTAAATGTTTTGTTTTTCAAAGTTTAGCTATGAAACAGCAGCTCCAGATGATTTTTCTCCAATAAATTCCTCCATCAAGTGCTATAACTTGTCATCTTCTGTTTCTTCTAACCAGATTTCTAAATGAATTCTCATTGTTACTGTGTTTATACTAACAAGCGACACCAAGGTTCACTGTATTTACTTTTAAGTATGTTTGCACATTGGCTTCAACTTTTATACATTAACTTTGAAAAGGACTATGCTCTTATTGGGCTTGTGTCAAGAGGTGACATCACTGACCAGACTGGCTCACACTGGTGCAGGATTAAAGGTCCTCTATTCTACTGGTTCTTTAGTTAAACCATGTCTCAGGACGTCCGTAAAGTGTGCCTCTTGATGCTCCAGCTGAAATACCCATCATATAATGCATTTTTGTCATACCTTAATCTCCTCTTCCACCCAATGGTGACTAATGATTCCACCCATTAGCCCATTTATGGATTAACTGGGGGTTGCTAATCAGAAAACCTATGGTTGACATCACACCGGAGTTGTTCAGTACTTTTTATACAGTCTGGTGGCCATTTCAGAGCTGCTGCTGCTGAGCCCGACCCCACCAGAGGACAGCAAGCAGAAATTCACAATAAGGGGAAAAACTAATTGCCATGTTTTATCCCCAAAATACGACAAAAAGCTAATATTTGTTTCTTAAATTAATTGTTTGTACACCAGTGACCTGCGTAATGTCTAAAAGTTTAAAGTAAAAATTCAGATTGATATTTTTTTGGTCTCAGCTAAATGCCAATGCTTGTTCTATACACACTTAATTATACAATGCCTTGTTTCTGAAAGTACAAAATATATAGTGTTAAGTAGTGACCACTATATTAAGACCTATACACTCTATATAATCTATATTCTACATGTAGTATTCAATGTAAATTCAATAGACTATGGGTTTTAAAAAATGTAATAAATGTCTAATGTGTATCCACAGGGCAAAAAAGGGTTTTTGCCAGTTTATAAGTAAAAGACCATAGAGCAACATGCCATTTAAATATGGTTAGTTTGGTGTTATGATTTCGCTGTTTGTTTTATGATAGAAATGCGGTGCACTGAAGCTTATGAATAAGATTGCTTGTACAGCATTGGAATGGCTATAGGAACTTTCCCATCAGTATGAATTACCAAACACCTTCCTCAGAATCTGGAGAGGCTAAAAAACTGTAGTTAATCATGAATTACCAAGAACTAATGGACATTTACTAACCTACAGTTAGTAACATTCATTTATTACTTGTGATCATTCCAGTCTGTTACAGAGCACCATGCATTTACTGATTTACATTGACATCAACACTAAAGGAAATGTTCCATTGTCACTCACTTGTCAGAATAATGCAGTGCTGCATTTGTGAAACAGTTGTAATAACTGTAATAATTGAGGTAAAGAATTAAGGAGCTGTAATGATTTGAGGGCCTGATTTCTCATTTCAATGTAGCATTATATGCTATATGGCCAAAAGTATGTGAACCCTTGTCAATGACACTGATACATTCTTGTTGAACATCCTGTTCCTTTGCTGCTGTTTGCTTTGGAGCATGGCTGGGGGAATTTGTGGACATTCATCTACAAGATCATAAGTGAGGTCAGGTTCTGATTTTTGGGGTGCAGTTGATGTTCTAGATTCTCTCAGGTTATCGCATAAATATGGGAGCCAAAACAGTGTTCCAGTGATGGGAAATCGTAATGCTGCAGCAAGTGTGTTTTATAACAATTTGAGGCAGAACCACATATGATAGTGTGATGGTCAGATGTCCACTTACCTTCAGCCATGTAGTGTAGCTCCACTCCATTTGCAGATCCTGATGCCAGCGTGTTCTCATTAGCTTGCGAATGGAGTGTGGTCAACCCACTGCTGTCGTCAAACTCATAGAATGATATAAAAGTTGATGAGTCTACTGATACGTCAAAGTGTGACATCAAAGTCGATGTTGACGCTGCATACATTGAAAGAGAACCACCTGTGACACGCCTGGTTCAACTCGCGGCCGATCCTGACTCTGCTCCAATGTTTTGGCAGACCTTTCTTCTGTCTGTCATATACGCCATCGCTCTGCAGTCTGATCCAGGGTTTCAGTAGCTTTAAGGGATTATTTAAAAAAGAAATAAGTTAATTCTCTTCCTCATGGATCTAATGTTGACATCATGCTCTTTTATGCTCTGTTACTTATTCTCTGTCTCGCTCTCTTTCTCTCTCCCCTCCCTCAAGCTAACACTTTGTGGTTCATCTCTGGACAAACATCTGTGCAACTTCCACTCGTTTTCTTTTTTTTTTTTTAAGATTTCACCAGGGCCTGATCAAATGGGTTATGTAGTTTAAAGTAGCAGATGTACATGACCTTAGGTGTTTGGCTAAATATATAAAAACTCAGTTTTTGCTGTAAATAAATAGAGACATTTCTACCAGACAACGTGTTTGTGTGTGTGACTGTGTCTCTCCTGGTGCCAGTAAGCTTATTGAAACTCAGCTTACTGCGGACCACCTCAATTAATCTATGAAACCTTTATAGGAGCTATGAGCTTGGTTACCTGTTTTCACTAACGCTGCCCACTGTTACAGTCGGTGCAGAACACCTGTGACACGCTCACATTATGACTTAGTTGATGAAGATGCTGCCTACTGTTACCTGTTCAAAGACCACCACAAACAGAATTTCGGTCTTTATATACAGTACATAGTGGCTCAGTGGTAGGTGTTTCTCCTGCCATGCCAGGCTCGGGTTCAATCCCAGCCACAGACAGTCCCAAACCCGGTAAATAATGGGAGGGTTGCGTCAGGAAGGGCATCTGAAATAAAACTGATGCCATACACAGTTGTGTTCAAAATAATAGCAGTCCAACATCAGTAAGTAGCTCAGTATTTGTTTTTGTCAGACATTATATTTCTTCATGGTAAACATTTTACTTTAGGTGTAGTGGAGTAATAGAAAACCAACAGACCCAACAGTTATGACTTGCATGCACCTAATTCTGTGTAACTGAATCATTAATTGAAAAGGCGCGTGTTTAAAATAATAGCAATGTGGAGTTCAACTGGAGAGGTAAATTATTCTGTGAAAAAAAGGTGTCGAACATGTTCCCCTTATTTAAGGATAAATGCAGAAAAGGTTGTCCTGTGCATTTCTCTCTTTTTACAGAATAGTTTACTGTAATCTAAGGCAGTGTTCAAACATATTTCATATATGTTCTTAATAATATGATTAAGTGTCTTATTCAATAGGAAAATGAATGTTTAATAGTTCCCAAAGGAAGGTACAACAGGGTTAGGGTAAAGGGTTTGGGGCCTGGAGCCTATCCCAAGAGCCTTAGAGCATGAGGCATGGTACACCCAGGACAGGATGACAATTGATCGCAGGCCACGTGCTATATATGCTCATTTACACAATTTGGGAACACCAGTTAGCCTAATCTGCATGTCTTCGGACTGTGGGTGGAAACTGGAGTACTCACCCAACAGAAAGCACAGGGAGAAGATGCAAAAAAATAATAATACCCCTAAGCCACCGTGCCACCATGGCTCATTAGTTAATGGCCTTAGTTTTATATAATTATCCCTCATTCATCGTCTATACCGCTTTGTCCTGTATACACGGTCACAGGGGCCTGGAGCCTAGTCTAGGAGACTTAGGGCAAGAGGCGGGTTATACCGCCAGGTTGCCAATCCATCACAGGGCACACACACACACACACGCTCATTTTTATATATGTAATATAATGGTATAACATAAGGGCGATGGCGCAGGTGCTTGGACCCGCTCCAATAATTGGATTGTCTGAGTCGCATTACACGGTGTAAAAGCTCGTTAATTAAATGAACACAGCGTCACTGCAGTTTAGTGTAGACAGGTTCGGTTGGTGTCCGGGTCGCCTGTAGCGCTCGGAGCGCGCGGAGGGAAGGGGCGAGGCTTTATTTAAGCGATGGATCAGAGCGCTGGATCTGCGAGAGCGCCGGAGCGCGTGAGCCGCCGCGGAGCTTCAGTTCCCCGAGGCGCGAACTCAGCATCAGCTCAGCCATGACACAGCGCTTACACAGCGCGTGCACCGTGCTCCGCAGACAGCTGCACTCCGTCGGCATCGTCGGAGCGCCTTTCTCCAGAGGACAGGTGAGCGCTGTGTGTGTGTGTGTGTGTGAGGAGGAAAAAGTCTGCACGCTATCTGATTTTATATTACATTTAATTTGTATCTAATGAAAGTATCCTGCAACAGCCCAGGGACGGCGTCCAGCGTGGACCAGATGTGATTCGGGGAGCTGGACTTGTGAGGAAACTTGAAGGTCAAGGTAGGAAGCTGAAAATGCAATAATAATAATAATAATAATAATAATAATATGTCCTGGTAAAATATCCACACGAGACACACTTTATTGAATAAACACTAATGACTAACTCTGAATTTGTTTCTGATATCATGTCCAAAAACAAACAAACAAACAAAAACCGAGCAGTGCATGTGCAGTATGTAAACTGTACAACTGTAAAACTTGATTCAAACGGTTTCTTGACTAAAATGTGATCAAACATGCTATGCAAAACAGTGCATGAACTCTCCGAGCCAAATCAAATCCAGACTCTCATTGTCTATCTGCAAAGAAATTTATGATCAGCATAACACTTCTGATATGTTTAAAACAAAACAAAAAACAAAAAAGTTTCTCTTAACACTAGAAAACTTATCATTTTGATTTCTCATAATCAAAGTTCTCAATAATCACCAGCTTCATTCATACCCAATTTTACTTGCAAATGTCCATATATGTCCAAATAACTATTTATTCCTATGTATTGAGCTAAGAACTAAGTCTATTCTGCCTGTCATAGAAAGTAAAATATCAGTTTATGCCAGTGGCCAGCAGTGTCGTGTGTGCACAGTCTAATGCTGATCGCTTACCCTAGGTGTTACATACAGTGTTTAGCTGGACATTAATTTAAACGTTTAGTTTGAGAGAGAGAGAGAGAGAGAGAGTGTGTGTGTGTGTGTGTGTAAATGAGACATGAGATGGTATCTGAAAGGACAGAGCTTCGATGACCTTGCAACACACATATGAGTGTGTGTGTGTGTGTGTGTGTGTGTGTGTGCGTGTGTGTGTGTGTGTTTGTGTGGCATGTGTGTGTGTGTGTGTGTGTGTGTGTGTGTGTGTGTGTGTATTCACAGTAGAAGTTCTGAGAAAAGCACACCTCCTGTCAGTCAGAGAGGTGACATTACTGAGTCTGTCTTTTAGCTGCATACATAATAGGAGACCAGAGAGAGAGAGATACAATCAGTAACACTGTCATGAGTGATTTATTGACATACAGACTGTTTTTTATACTGGATTACATCTTCATTTTGCCAACTTTTCAGTCACTCATTAGGCTCCAGGTTTTCAATTTTGTATCATAATTACACTTTTAGCTAAGTCTTTTTCTTTCCAAATACCAAGAAACTAAAACAGGCATCAGGCATCAGCCAAGAAGCTCAGTGCATTAAATCATTTATTTAGCTTCAGGTCAAGAGCTTCAGGTAATGTTCAACAGTCAAATGTGGGAGAATATGTCGGGATGGTTACTGATCTGGTTTAAGTGTTTTTGTATAAACATTTCTTTTTCCCCCAAGCAGATTGTGGCGCTGCTTCGACCCGTATGATACAATTTTTAGTAGAATTCCACATGGGGACATTCACATCAAGGTGTAAGATCAGTTTAACTCAAGGTTAGTAGTAAAGACAGGCAGGTTGAGTTGACAGGTTTAACGAAATCTCACACTGCTAATATGCTACATTGTAACCTGCTAAATCTGCTAAATAAATAAATACATAAATAAATAAAAACAGTATTAACACACAGATTTAAAAAACTATTTCACAACAGGTAGTTCCAGCCAGTCTGATTAAATGCAAAACCCATCCAAAACTAGTTACTAAACACATCTGAAAACATTTAATAACACATTGGCCCCTTAATAATTGATTCTAAGTCTTTCTGAATTGCACCGGAACTGTCCGTGTTCTTTTATTCACGGCTACAAAGCTAACTATCTTCTAATGAAAAGCTGAATCCCAAATCCCTCTCTAACGCTGCACGTTTATCAGGCAATACTGGCTGTTACACTTAACATTTGGAGAAATAAAATTATATTAATGCAACTAAATTACTTCCACTAAATGATTACCTGCTACTGGACGATGGGAAAGGATTGATCAACGTACTCGTGCCCTTTGCTCATGCCTTCACACAATAGCAATGTATGAACTAAAAGGAAAAAGTGAAAGTGATAATGAATCTCACATTCTACAAAGCTTACCATGGTGCAAGGAGATGTTTTGGGGAGCAGGGTTAAAGTGGCGATGCCCGACCACACCCCCACTAACATAAAAATCTACTTTATTTAAGATTTGAGAAAAAAGTGATTTAACATAAAAAAACAACAGCTGCCTCAGCCCAATTTATCCACAGAGAGACTGCCAGACAAAAGCGCTGCTGGTTCAGTTATACAGTGAATGTGGCATGAAAGTTCTACAGTAGGTGTGGCCAGACACTACACATCTCTGTAGATTCAACATCTGGTCACACACACGGTGAGGTAGTTGAAAGAGTGAATGTTAAATTCCTTGAACTGCTCATATGTGATGGTCAGAGGTGTGCAGTCATGTGAGAACAGGGTGAAAAGGGCAGGACTGACAACACAAACTTGACATTTTGTGATCTTTTATTGAGGAAGTCCATGAGCAAAGCGTGTTGGTTAATACGAGGTCACTGTTTACCGGTTCATGGGGAGATATTGTATTGAACATTGGATATTGTAAAGTCGACATACGTGTTGGATGACATTAACACTTCCTACTTGGTGAAGAAAGCTCAGCAGAAGCTTTTTTCCCTAAAAAAGCACAAGAAAGCTAAAGTATCTTCTCAGCCCTTAGTGAATTTCTGTAGGAGCACATTCTGCCTCTCTGCCATTCTCTGCCACTGCGTCACAGTCTAGTGTGCCAGCTGCACTGCAGAGACCTGGCCTGGAGTTTGCATGTTCTCCCCGTGCTTAGTGGGTTTCCTCCCGGTACTCCAGTTTCCTCCCACAGTTCAAAGACATGCAGATTAGTCTAATTGACGTTCCCAAATAGCCCATAGTGTGTTAATGAGCTTGTGTGTATGTGTGTGTAGGTGCATGTGTGTGTGCTGCGATGGATTGCAACCCCAACCAGGGTGTACCCTGCCTCATAGTCTCCAGGACCTCTGCGACCCTGTATACAGGATAAAGCAGTATAGACAATGATTGGGTGAATGAACGAGACAATACCTGTTTGCACACACTGTCTGCATCAATGCCTAGTGCATATATTCCTATATTAATATTATTAGTTTCATTAGGGCCCAAGCACGATGACATCAGCACAATGATGACATGACTATGACAACATTACCATCAGTGCTGATGTCATAAATGTGTGAGGGCCCTTTGGTTCTTCTAGGGATTATTATTAATGGTGCTTGCGAAAGCGAAGGACTACTATTATAATTTCACAGACTTTTTTTTTCTTTTTTCTTATTCTTCCGTATGAAAGTTTGGCGGGTAACTAGTTTGTCGTAGACCCATGAATGAGGTATCAAATCGTGCGGCTTGTTCGGGAATGGGGTTCTATGTCTTTTCTAAGGGGTGTCCCATAGACTTAACATTGAGACCAACATCAGCTGTGACTTCAGCTACATCTATTATTATGACATGGGAAACTCTATGACGTCACGGCAAGCACCACTCACAGTTTTTTCAGAAAATGTGCCTCTGTAGCTTGCGAAGGCGAAGCACTACTATTATAATCTCACAGGCTTATTATTTTTCTTTTTCTTCTTTTTTTCCATATGAAAGTTTGGCGCGTAACTAGTCCCGCACCTTTTGTCGTAGACCCATGAATGAGGTGTCAAATGATCGGCTTGGTCGGGAATGGGGTGCTATGACTTTCAAAAATTCCCATATACTTTACATTGAGACCAACATCAGCTATGACTTCAGCTGTATCTATGACTATGACATGAAAAGTTCTATGGCGTCACGGCAAGCACCACTCACATTTTCTTCAGGAAATGTGCCCCTCTAGTTTTTCTTTTTTTTCTTCTATGTGTCGTAGACTCATGAATGCGGTATCAAATCGTGCAGCTTATTCTGGAATGGGGTGCTATGACTTTTCTAAGTTATAGTTTCATGGAACTCACATTTTCTTCAGGAAATGTACCTCTCTAGTTATTTTCTGCAATGCTGCAAGCAATGATGATCGGCCAAGTACCAGCGCCATTGCTGCTCGGGTGCATCAGAAAAACACGTTCAGCCTTGATCATATTCAGTAAAATCAGCATCTGGGGCTTTTTAGAGGTCTTAGCATGCTTGAAATGCACACAGGTTGTGTGGTTCGCACAGGTGGCAATGGCAGTATAGGATGCACTGTAGGATGCAGGAATATTATTTTTATTTTTTTACCATTTTGGGCTTTTTGAGGGTCTTAACATGCTCAAAAATTTATGAAAATTGGCAGACTGGTTGGAATCTGCTGACATTAGGAAGCCTGAGAGTCTGGGCTCGGGGTGTGGCATTATACAACCATCACCAAACCAAACTTATGTAATCTAATGACATTAAGGATGCAAAATTGTAGAAGGATTTTCTCCAGGTCAGCCATGATAACGGCAAAAAAAGAAACAAATTATATATTTTGTATAATAATAATTATATATTGTGTGTATAATAATTATATTATATAATTGTATCTACACATTCTAAATAAATTCTAAAGAATAGTTTATGTAAATCTACACATATTTCATAGCAGAGAGCGAAAATGCCTACCATCACCTGTAACCATCAATAATAGTTGTCCATTCAGTGTACATGATTAGCATGTTAAATCCACACTGTTTATACACAAGTACAGAACATTTTAGATCCAAGACCTCATTGAAAAGAAAGTAAACTTATAACACAACTCAAAGGATGCGGTTAAGAGGCATAGTATATACTGTACCTGCATGATATGCGTCATGCTAATGTAGGACATGGGGTAGGACACATGGGACAGCCCAACTGCAGTCAGGTACAGTGGCTATTCAGGGAAATGAAGGCTTCATACAGGTATCTTGTAAACTTTGATGGTTACATGATGTTTGATATGAACATTAATCCAAGCGCTTGTCTCGCATCTGCCACATGATAGTTGCATGAGTCGCCCCTATAAAGTGGAGGGACATTGTCTGTATCAAGAAATAATCTGGTTCATTCTGTCTCTTGCAGATTGTATGGTGAAGGACTACGGTAATCTGATATTTGAAGAAGTGTCAAACGATCACCCCTTTGGGACGACAAAGCAACCCCGGGCGGTTGGACTTGCCAACAAACAGGTTGCTGATGCTGTGCAGAGGGTTAAGAATGATGGCTACACCTGCGTGATGCTTGGAGGAGATCACAGGTTCAGCATGTTCATAAACTGTGAAAAAGAGGCATTATTTATAAACCATTTAAACAACAGCTCAGGCTTATTAAAATGACGGTTTGGTTTCCTATAGTTTAGCGATCGGTTCGATTCATGGCCATGCAGCCTGCAGACCGGAGCTGAGCGTGGTGTGGGTGGATGCCCATGCTGACATCAACACACCTTTAACCAGTCCGACAGGAAACATCCATGGGCAGCCCATGTCCTACCTCATCCATGAGCTGCACAATAAGGTGATTCACAGCAATTCATATTCAGTGTGTTAATCAAAGTAGTCTACATCAGACATACTAGAGCTCAAGGTGAATGTATTCATCCTAAATGTACTCTGGTCTGGATTTATAGGGCTGTAATGGTCATGTAATGTGAGGAGAATAGATAGAGTACTATCTTCCTGTTGTACTTGTTGACATTGTACACATGGTTGGAAGAGCTGCAAACAAAAGCTGTTCCGGAATCGAAGGTTTTGTGTTTTAACTAACCTAATGTTTGGATCCTTATTACAGATGAACACATCACTCACTGCGCATTAACCCGTGCTCCTGCCCATTGATGCCAGGAGCCTAGACTCCTCCGTGTTTTGTTTAAGCATGCACCCACACACATGGCACATACCAGGCAACAGCCCCGTGTTTTGTTTAAGTGTACACCCACACGTGGAGGAGCACACCGAGACTAGACCTAGATGTGTTCATCAATCATATCTGTGCATTCTGGAGTTCCCAGGAGAGTTGCCCAACACAGGTGCCAGGCCCCTCCGACAGCAGGACCGACGATGCCGGCGGCCTCTGTGCCGGCACCGCAGGAAGCCACTAAGGGGGTCCCCCTTCATACGCCGTTACGCTGGGCACTGTCCGTGGACGGCCCTTGTTAAGTGAGCCCCCCCACGAAGGACCCACCGAGCCAATGCCTCGTGCTTTTTACAATGTACACCCACACGAAAAAGCATACATTGGGGCCGGATGTTAGGCGCGCTTGCCAGGCGCCCTTCCGGAGGAGGCCAACCCAACTTCTCCTCATATTGCAGGCGGTAGGCAGCCCCGAGAGTCGCAGCCTAGCAAGAACTGCCAAGCCCATATTGTTGGTGGGACCGGTCATGCTCGCCTGTAAGCCGAGCAGAGGGCAGGAAACCATCCCGAGAGGCACATCCTTCCGCCTACATGGTTTTCGAGATGGACCAGTAGTCCCCCAGTATATCCAAGGAATACAGCAGGGTCCTACGGCTCAAACTCTTTGCCAACACCACCGACTTGGTGCGTCCCAGACCGAGGTCTTTCAGCAGCTGGAAGTTGGAGTTCGGAAACAGCCCACGAGCCCCGATAGGGAACCCGTGGATCAGAACCTTGCTCACTCCCAGTGTTTCGCCGACCGTCTTTCTTATGGGCTGGTACCGTTTGATTTTTTCCTTCTGCGCCACAATCAGCGTGTCACAGGCGTACTCAAACCACACGCTAACGTCTACAACTAGAGCGGTAGAGCCCCTGAGCAGCACCAGATCGGGCCTCCTCACCAACCCGCTAGGAGTGGCGAAGGACCTTTTTCTGAATACTGTCCAGCCCAGACTCTCCGACTCTTTCGCCAGTAGGTCACATATCTTATTGTGCCGCGTTGTCCGAGGTCCCTGGAACGCCGGACACTGACCCAATATATGTGAGCCTCGAGGCCCGCAATGATGTGCCTTTGTCTGAACCCCCCCGCGTCCGACAGCCACGTGTTGCTCACCTTGGAGCCCCCAAAGCTGAGCGTCCCCACACCCTGCACCGGGAGAGCCGCTCAGGCCAGAAATTCCGTCTGCCGCCAGTCGCAAGGGACTGGACACCTTGGAGTCAGCAAGTTGGTTTCCCCTCCGACCGCGACGCCCCTTTGAACCGTACCTCCCTTGCCCTGGAGCGGCACCGGAGCCCGATCTCCACCAGGCAAGGCGGGAAGGTTGTCGGAGTTTCCACCAGCTCTCCTCCATAGCCCTTCGAACTCGCCGTCTGCCATCACATCTGCTACTAGCGTTCGAATCAACTCATCGGAGGAGTTGAGCAGCCTGAATAGGCGCCTTGCTTGGATCGACGGGATGAGACTGCACGCCCAAGCCAACGTCTTGACAGCGCGCATAGATCAGTCCGTCACAGGTCGACTGCGGAAGATGCAACCAATCCTTCACAGCTTTCCTGATTCTTCCGTCGAGGGTCGTCAGTGTCAGTCCAGCCACGCCGCAGTGATCCAGCCGATAAATGAGACGAGGCACCGCATAATCCTTGAGCATATATCTGTAAAATATTTCTATGGAAATTATCTGCATGTTTTAGTGTTTTTTGTCTTTGTGTCTCTTTCAGATTCCCGTCATGCCAAACTTCTCATGGATTCAGCCTTGCGTAACAGCAAAAGATATAGTGTACATTGGACTCAGAGATGTAGATCCAGAGGAACAGTAAGTTCATAATCAATGGTTAATATAACAAAAACAAATATTTTATCTATAAGTATATATATATATATATATATATATATATATATATATATATATATTTTTTTTTCTTTAGATTCAAAATATGGATGTATAATACACTATAATGTCTTATATTCCAGTTACATCCTGAAACACCTGGGGATTAAGACTTTCTCTATGACAGAGGTGGATAGTCTAGGAATTGCCCGGGTTATGGAACAGACGTGTGACCACATATTTTCAAAGTAAGTATTCCTTTTTCAACATATTAAAACAAACAAACAAACATTATATATATATATGTATGCGCATAAAACTATTAAAAACCAAGTAAAACCGTGTTTGGACACACAGGATAAAGAAACCCATCCACCTCAGTTATGATATTGATGCCCTGGACCCCTCACTGGCACCAGCCACGGGGACTCCAGTGATCGGAGGCCTGACATACAGAGAGGGCATCTACATTACTGAGTATTTGTGTCAAACTGGTGAGAGAATATAAATCGAATAAACTGCAGTAACTAGTAATGTTAGTCTTGACATGGTTTTAGATCTAGAAATGGGAATGTGAGGAAGTGACACCTTTCATCCCATTGTTTTTTCCCAACAGGGCTTCTGTCTGCTATTGATATTGTTGAGGTGAACCCAAAGCTAGCCAAAAGAGAGGAGGAGGCGCAACTGACAGCCAGTGTAGCAGTGGATCTCGTGTTGGGCTGTTTTGGACGAGTGCGTGAAGGATCACATCGAGCCGATTATAAGATCCCAGAGCCATAAGTGCAAAGTGTGCAGTGTCAGACTTATTTCTGACAGGCTTCAAGATTATCATGAAACAAGTTGACAGAAACACACTTACAGAGAAGATGTCTCCACCACACGGTTCAGTATGCCTGATATACTCTTAAAATATAAACCAAACAGGAAGAAACTAGGATTCCTTAAATATAATTTAATACAATATATTTCATTTTAGCTTTGTTGACATTGGACCAGTTGTGGTTCCATTAAAAATTCCAATCAATCCGACAAAGAACAGGCGGACAGACAAACCAGTGGTAGAAGCATAATTTGAAATGACCACAATTTTATTACTTATTTTTATTTAATTACCCATATATGAGTGTTCATTTACCTTGTCACCGATTAGGTATACAATTTTACGAGAATAAAAGCTGATAAACAGATCAGAGAATTCTTTATTTCTGTAGTTCACACATAACACAAATCTTAAGTTACATGACTTTAAAGACTACATGAAATAATAGATAAATAGAGGCTTGTTTCCTGGTCAGATAACTGGAGTAAAAGATCTATAATTGGAGTCATGTTGCAGTGAGTGAGTGTTACAGTCTCACTTTTATAACCAAGAAAGACCAATATGAAATGAAGAAATGCTTACACACCCCTTGAGGTAAATAGCACAATAAATCTTTTTTCATACACCGTTTTCATTTCCAACAAAGATTTGTATATCCAGTGGACATTTTCATATGAGGAAAGAGAGATCTTAAACATACAACCTTTGGTTTTAAACACTGATATTAATTTGTTTGCTTCTGTGTGAACGACCTCAAGTCTATCCTGGTGTCAATATCGTGGAAGTGTTTGTCAGAGAGAAAGAGAGAGAGAGAGAGATTTACCTCAGCACGCACAGACACATACAATAGATTGAGTAAAGTATTGCAAAGTACATCATTGGCTCAGCTAATGATACTGGTCACAGTTTTGAGTGTAGTGAGTTTTTACTCAAAAAGATTAAATGAAAGTTTAGATTTGAAATGGCTTATTTGCTATTTTCGAGCTCTGTGGCCACTGATCAGCACTGGGCATTCTCCCCATAGCACCTCAGCTATATTAAGACCAGGATAGATGGAGTGTCATGAGGGACAGCTTTCTTTTCTGCAGCTATTTTGAGCAACAATAAAAAGGCACCTATGGCATCAATGTAATCTGTTGGCAGACACACACACATTTAAATAAAAAAAAAAACAAGACTGTGGTTGATTGTTCAAAGCAAATGTGAGTGAGTGGGGCTGTGGGTTTCACTCGTGGTTCCTAAACCTTAGAACGGACACAAGTGAGGAAGAAGAGGAGGATGGGACGAGGAAAGCGATCATCAGTCTGCCTTAAGGAGACAGCGTCTTCTAAACTCCTGACCCCTCTCATGGATCCACTTGTTAGAAACTTCATAAGAAAGGCAAATAAAGACGTTATTAAAAACCGAAAAGCTCAGAATTTATTTTTTTGTATATCACCGAAACATACACGATAATATTAAAGATTAATACACAAACTGTTCAGGGTAAAGGTTACCTTCAAAATAATAATGATAATTTAAAAAAAGGATCTGAAATAAAATCTGTCAATAAAGTTGATTCTCATGTCACTTACCCCACTTATTGCCCATAAGCACAGGGCATGCGGCGTGCCTCGTGCTGTAGTCTCCCTCCCCGCTTGGAAACAGGTTATACCAGAACACCGCTGTACCCTGGAGTTTAAAAAACAAACAGTGATCAAACAAAGACTGACCAAAATTGACAGGTCTTGTTCCATAAGCATGAACACCTTTGCATAAACACAAACCTTCATTGGCTTTACTGCTGCTCCTACTTCTGGGAAGACTGTGGCTCCCCCTGCTGCCACATCACTCATCTACCGCAGAAACATGTGTTGATGTTACAGAGAGAACACTTCTTTAGTCTAATTGAAATTTTTGCCTCACTCGATGAAAAATACAGGAAGGACAAATATACAGTCTGTGTATCTTACATAGAAGAGCCAGGTGGCAATGCGGTTCCCTGTGCCCAGCTCCTTAAACGCGTCTGGCTCGTCTTTCTATCAGTGATCACAGAGATTAGTGTAGTTTAAAAAACTCATTCCACAACATTGGGATTAGATGAATTTAGTAACACTAGGAACTATTACATGGACTATATTTGTTCCATCCTGTTGAAATCATTCTGATTAGTGAGAATTCCATGTGAAATCTGAAATGTGAACTGCGCTGTTCTCGCAAAGTTTAGTGATCAGGAGTGTAAGCTAAATTTACTTCACGGAATGAAATTCCTTCTTCCATGTGGGGCAAAAGAATATATTAATTCCAACAAGAGAGAAATAATCAGATCAAGTGTTTACATGGGAGATATTTACATATTTAAAGGATTATCAAACGTTTACACCAAACCTAATGCTGATTGAAAATTCATTACAGTCATGTCGAATCAGATCACACTGTTCCCACTGAGAAGTTTACATGATGCATTTTTATTCACATTGCTCCATTATTCTGATAGTTGTGAAATATTAGGGTCCATTAGGGTAACAAACAAGCAGTTAAAGAAATGAAAATTTAAAATGAAAACTTTGTTTACCCGTCCAAAGTCAAAATGTGGCTCATACTGGCCTCCAACGCCATAATTAGCCACCTAAGAGACACAAAGAAAGATGTAATATGCACAGTGCATTACTGAATAAAAGAAAGCAAGATAAAATGGTATACCGTAGGAAAGCATGCACCTGAGCTCATTGAGTACCTCAGGGTCTGGATACTTGAGACAAGTTTTTTGTTTTTAATTTTTTTTTTTATTTTTTACATACAACGTTTATCCTGGCCATTCTGGAAATCATCAAAATTATAGATTCACTCACACTAGTGTGCATGCTCTCTCACACTCACACACCTGTAGCTCTTCTGCTGTTTTGACATCCAAACCTGTGATATCCTCAATTCTCTGATTGATGCGGTCCACCACTGGGTGTTCATAGGCTGCTAACCAGGCACTGCAAGAAGAAAACCATTAATCAGCTTTTGCTCTACATCAGTACGAAAGAATCACAATCATGGTCAAGGATTACTATGACTTGTGACCCACAAACACCTGAACCTCCATATTAACTCATATGAACACCTCTCCTCCTCTCACACCCAGTATGACTGCAGATCAATTCCTGCTACCCATTATCACCCATATGTGGGAGAACCCATCCTCATTGTGGTGATGAGCCATATCAGGAATGGATCTGCAGTTCTGTTGAATTTGTTCCTCACACTTTGTTTTAATTCTGTAAAGCTGCTTTGACAGTGTGACAGTGACCGTTGTTAAAAGTGCTATATAAATGAAACTGAAGTGAAACTGAATTGATTAGTAGTGAGTTAGGAGTAATGTATTGTAATGTAATGTAAATATTTTATAATAAAATATTTTGTAAAAATTGAAATAGTGGAACATTTCTTTTGGCCATGACTATAGAAATGGCAGGATGGGGTTCGTAGGTGATGAGATTTAAGGTGGATGGATTAGTTATGTGTGGGGAGTGTATCAGTGTATCGCTCCCATTTCAGCCAGATGAATCAAATGTACAATGTGTTTTTGATGAGGGAGTAGGGGCTCTCTGACTCGCTCATCTGCATATAGTGATAACTGACACACGGTTCTTCTGTTCTTCTGAACAGCGTGTCAGTTATCATTGGATCAAATGGATTGAAATGGATGAAAAGGATTTACAAACTGATCGATAAACTGACATCAATCCAGTTCAGACAGGTTCAACAAACCATTAGATGTCCGGTTGCATAAAGGTCAAAGGCTATGACTGTGGCATGGTTGATGGGAAGACGGTTTAATGAGTTTAGAAACTGCTGATCTCCAGACTTTACTCTTTGTTGCTGTCAGAGGACAGAGAAGATAACCAGACTGTATATTATTTTAAAGACATTTATTCTTCTAAAGACATTATTATTCTCTCTACACTTACTGTATATCACAGAATTGAGTGCTTGTTCCATCTCTGCTTTTATTTCAGAGCAAATTCTGACTTTTTCTTTCCATGTTGTAAAGAAACTACATACAATATGCACAACTATGGAAAAGTTAAGAGACTAAAAATGCAGAAGAAGAATGGGGGCGAGAGAAAGAATGAATAATTCTTATATTCACCAACCTACAGTCACTATGGAACAGAATGGACGATCTTCAAGTTAATATAATGGACTCCTATGCCATAATAGTAAAAGAAACAGACACATGCTTCCTGCACTTCACCTTTAGCCCCTTACCTCTTGGAGACTCTGTACTGAGCTGTGGTGAGCTGCCCTGTTTGGGGGTCATGCACGGTGGCACGCCTGAGCTAAAGAGAAGACAGAGCGGAATACAGAGAGAAAGAAGAAAGAGAAGGGTAAGAGAAAGCATGCTCAATAAGACTTCCCATTAAATCTTATTTGGGGAGCAGCGCCTGCTTAAGCTCATCTGCTGTTAAAAGGAGTTTTGCCATGTTAATATAGCTCACACTGTGTGTTAAGATACTTGTTGCAGCAACCCTACCATGATTAGCGACGCCTAGAGGAACGACTGCACAACCCTTCTAATGTTAAAAATCTCATCATCAAAAACCTTCAGCATGGTTCACCTACAAGGAAAAAAAAATAACATACCAAAGAACCATCAAAACTCATTTACTAGGACATGATGATACGGATAAGCACAGCCATGTGCAATAGAGTTGTCCAAAAATACTGGAACAGCAGGACAATTTTCTTTCTGTAGACTGAGGACATTTAATTTTCATTTCAAAATGGCTGGGGAATATCTCTGACTGATTGTTGGCTTGCTTTTCTCCCGTAGACAGCTCTCTGGTCTTTATGTTGGTTTATTCTTTCTAACAACAGATGTAAACATCGCAAGGGAAACCCAGGGCTCACTCCAAGTGAAAACATTTAGAGCTCTTAAGTGTTTAAACAATCAATCTAACAGAGTGCACCTTGTATAGTCACATGTTCCAATAGAGTGAAAGACAACTTGTACAACACACCCGTACCTCATGTTCTTCTGTTATCTAATCAGCCAATCATGTCGTAGCGCACAACACATAAAATAATGCATATACAGGTCTCGAGTTTCAATAAATTTAGAATTTTCAGAAAAAATAGAATATAATAAAAAAGGTCATTTATATAAGAATATTTCCTAAGATCAATCAGAAAAGGATGTACAATACAGAAATTCTAAACATTTGTTAATTCATGCTCTCTCTTATTGGGGATTGAGGGTCCTTTATTACGGCATCAGTGCAGCGTGGCATGGACATGATCGGCATGTGACACCGCTGAGGCATTGTTTAGATATTGTTTTGATAGCAGCTTTTCAGCTCGTCTGTACTCTTAGGTCAGGTGTTTCTAATCTTCCTCTTGACAATAGCCAATAGATTCTCTATGGGGTCGAGTTGGCTGGCCAATATCATGGTCAGCATGTTAACCAGCAAACAGTAATTTTGGCTCTATAGCCAGGTGCGAAGTCCTGCTGGAAAAGGAAATCAGCATCTCCATAAAGCTCGTCAGCAGACAGAAGCATTAAGTGCACTAAGATCTCCAAGAATAAAATGTGTTTGCTGACTTTGGACTTGATAAAACACAGTAAACCACTTGTTACCTGTATAAATGACATGGCACCCATCATTACTGCCTGAGGAAACTCATTGCACTTCAAGCAACCTTGATTCTGTTGCGCTCCACAAAATTCAAATACCATATTCGGCAAAGCGCAAATAGAATGTAAATAAACAATAATTATTTCAAACTATTTTTTTTAAAAATTATTCGTTTTTGGGAAGAAAAAAGTTAAACAGCTGATCAGTGAGTGTGGTGTGAAGTTCTCGGTTATATGTGAAGAACAGAAAGACAAGAGGAGAGAAGAGAGATGGCAAAGACTGAAAATAAAAATAACTGGTAATAAATGACTAGTAAAACTGACTCTGTTGTTCTGATTAGATGGTTTTAACTGGTTTGCTGAAGTAGTTCACACACTAGACCCAGACCTCCACCCCATCGAGCACCTTCAGGATGGACTGGGAAAAGTCAGGTCTTCTCACCCAACCTCAGGTTTAGAGCATTTATCAGGTCTGACCTGATAAATGCTCTACAGAACGAATGGGCACGAATTCCCACAGAAATACTCAGAAATCTTGTGGACAGCTTTCTAAGAAGAGAGGAAGCTGCAAAAGGGCATATTGAAGTGTATGTATTTGGACACAATGTCATTGCACGTTTGGCCAAATGTTGTGTGTTCCAGTATTGTGTCACTAGAAATAGTTCACACACGCACACACTCTCCACAGCTGACCTCCATGTCTTAAAATAACAACTGACTGTTATTAATTAATTACCTAATTCCAGTATTTTCATAGTTTTGAAATCTCTCAACCTAGTACTGTTCTGAAATGTGTGTATAATGTATATATACTTGCACACAGTGGGGCAAAAAAAGTATTTAGTCAGCCACCAATTGGGCAAGTTCTCCCACTTAAAAAGAAGAGAGAGTCCTGTAATTTTCATCATAGGTATACCTCAACTATGAGAGCCAAAATAAGAAAAAAATCAAAAATCACATTATAGGATTTTTAATGAATTAATTGGTAAAATTCCTCTGTAAAATAAGCATTTGGTCACCTACAAATTAAATACACTAAAAAAAATACACTAGCACGATTTCTGGCTCTCACAGACCTGTAAGTTCTTCTTTAAGAGGCTCCTCTGTCCTCCACTTGTTACCTGTATAAATGGCATCTGTTTGAACTTATCTGAAACAGTATAAAAGACGGCTGTCCACAACCTCAAACAGTCACACTCCAAACTCCACTATGACCAAGACCAAAGAACTGTCAAAGGACACCAGAAACAAAATTGTAGACCTGCACCAGGCTGGGAAGAATGAATCTGCAATAGGTAGCTGGTAGCTGGTGTGAAGAAATCAACTGTGGGAGCAATTATTAGAAAATGGAAGACAAGACCACAGATAATCTCCCTTGATCTGGGGCTCCACATAAGATCTCACCCCGCATGGTCAAAATGATCACAAGAACTGTGAGCAAAAATCTCAGAACCACACGGGGGGACCTAGTGAATCACGGGTGGGACAAAGGGTACCATCAGTAACACACTGCGCCGCCAGGGACTCAAATCCTGCAGTTCCAGACGTGTCCCCCTATTTGAGCCAGTACATGTCCAGGCCCATCTGAAGAAAGCATTTGGATGATCCAGAAGAGTATTGGGAGAATGTCATAGAATGTCATGTCAAAAAATAGAACGTTTTGGTAAAAACTCAACTTGTCGTGTTTGGAGGAGAAAGAACACCATACCTACTGTGAAGCATGGGGGTGGAAACATCATGCTTTGGGGCTGTTTATCTGCAAAGGGACAAGGACGACTGATTCGTGTAAAGGAAAGAATGAATGGGGCCATGTATCGTGAGATTTTGAGTGAAAACCTCCGTCAATCAGGAAGGGCATTGAAGATGAAACGTGGCTGTGTCTTTCAGCATGAAAATGATCCCAAACACACCACCCAGGCAACGAAGGAGTGGCTTCGTAAGAAGCATTTCAAGGTCCTGGAGTGGCCTAGCCAGTCCAGATCTCAACCCCATAGAAACTCTTTGCTGGGAGTTGAAAGTCTGTGTTGCCTAGCAACAGCCCCAAAACATCCCTGCTATAGAGGAGATCTGCATGGAGGAATGGGCCAAAGTACCAGCAGTGTGTGAAAACCTTGTGAATACTTACAGAAAAATGTTTGACCTCTGTCCTTGCCAACAAAGGGTATATAACAAAGTAGTGAGATGAAATTTTGTTATTGACCAAATACTTATTTTCCACCATAATTTGCAAATAAATTCTTTAAAAATCCTACAATGTGATTTTCTGGATTTTTCTCTTCTTATTTTGTCTCTCATAGTTGAGGTACACCTATGATGAAAATTACAGGTCTCTCTTATCTTTTTATGTATATTCCTCAATGACAACATGGCATGTTACAGTTGGAGTGAAAAAAACTCAACCCCAACAAATCCAGAAGTGTACAGTGCCCCTGTGCTGTATCCTGTCTTGCTAAAGTTGCTGAGGTAGAATGTGTTGAAAAGACGTGTCTGGATGACTGGCATTGCCTGTAGTGCCTATAGGCGTCTTACCTCTTGCTGATACGATAGTTGGCGGTCTCCAGTACACCAGTGACAGGGTTGGAAATGGTGGCTCGGCGCAGCTGTGAAGCCAACCGGCCGAGAGGAGACGAATTACTCACTACTAGTACAATTATGTACATTGGCTTGGGGATTACCCATAACACTAAACCTCAATGGGCCTCATTTATCCATTTAAAAATAATTTAATAAATAAATAAATGATGTAACTGCATTAAAGCAGTATTTTAGAGCATGGTATAACATTTTGAAGTAAACCAAATGGACATCTTTAACAAAAGTTAGTTATAATATCAGATGGAATAAGTTGTAGATTGTGTTGAACTCACCCTGGGCTTGGCCAGTTCCTTGATTTTTTCCATCTCGCGTTCACTGATGACGTCGTGGAAGCGTACAATGCGTGGCCGGTCCCACTCATCCTCCTGTTTCACAGGGCCCAGCATGTAGAACGGGTGCTTGTTGTTGTCGAAGAAACGGCAAAACAGCCGGCTCTGCTTGCGTGGAGTCTGAGTGGTGTGAGTTTATCAGTCACCGCGTAAGGAATCAGAAAACAAACAAACAAACAACATATACTGATGATAATAGTTATTTCTATAACCAGTGTGAGGACTGTTTTTTTTTATAAACTAAGGGAAGCTTACCAGCCTGATTCCTTCGCCTCTGCAAAGCTTCTCATATTTCCCCTTTTCTGTAAGGAAATCCTCGTTCCCGTCCACCTCCCTCTTCTCTTGCTTCTTTTCCTTCTCCTCTGTTCCACTCTGTTCTGACTCAGCTTTTCTCTGCTTAGCCAGCTGGTATTCAAAATACTTCAGGTTGCCATTGGCTCTCTGATGAGCCGGATCTGTACAGAATAAAAAAGGATTAAATGTTAGAAGGAAAATCACATCTTGAAAGAACCAAATCGGGCTCCAAACTATTTAAAAATGAAATATGAATTATACATATCCTGCAAATCATACCCTGTCTGCATTACTAGATGTTTCATACACACTGCTAAAACAGTATGCACCGTGTCTCCTCGGAGAGAATGATTCAGTTCTTGGCAGCTGTAAAACTATCACTTGTTTATTTTGTTTGAGATCTGATGTGCCAGTGAAAACTGAGTGGAAATGTGCAACATGGGTTAAGACAGGCCTTACCTAGTATAAGCAGTCTTTTGGTTTGCTCCAGAGCTTTTTCTAGCTCCCCCTGCTGATATATAGAGTAGCTCAGGTAATCCAGAACAGTCACAGCATCAATGCTCGACTCCTCTCCCTCATCCAGCTGTCTCAGAGCCTGTGTCATCCACAGCTCTGTGTGATAATAATCTGCTTCAGAGTATGCAATCTTCCCCAACTCGAAACAGTCCTCCACTGTCAGAGTGCTCTTATATGGCAAATCTGCAGCCATACCTATGATAAAACATTTGTAGCGTTTAAGCAAGTTAAACTCATAGTCAGGCAAAAATATATAACACAACATATTCATATCATTCAGAAGAAAGTGTGAAGAGGCTGGTGTTTCTATCAATAAGCTTCAGGTCGTACTCACCGGGAAGATTTCCAGTGGAAATAGCGTGCGTCTCAAGCTTATAGGTGTCCTGAAGCCGGAGCAGAGCTTTGGCTGCTCCTGCCTGGTCTTCATCGCTGGGGAAGTATTGTCGCTGGATAGTTAGGTTGGAGATGAACCCTGTGTAGGGTGAGACGTTTGTTATTCTCACATTTACCTTTAGTGTTGCAGACAATGTTTTATTTCACACAAGAGATACAAGACTGACCATCAGACATGTCTTTAAGCACCAGGTCTTCTACTTCAGCCCACTCAGTGTTCAGCCTTTTCATCAGCTTGAAGGCGTTAACTGGGTGACCAAGGAAGCCCTCAGGATCGTATGTAGCAGTGGCTGTCAGGGTCTCCATCTTCGCAACCCAGCTAAACAAAACACACAGTACATGTACACGTCCATAAAATTTAATTAATCTCAATTATGAAGCAGGCTTAAGCTTTTTCTGTCAGCACAAAACCACTTTAATGGAGGTGAAAGTTTCAGTCATGTTTCAGCAGCTGTTCAATAAACAGATGGATTCTGTTGTTAAAGCAGGCAGTAGAAAAGTAGTAGAAAAACTACTTCGCCTACTGGCTAAAGTGAAGCCTTTTCTATCACGCAGCGACCTTGAAAAGGCGATACATGCCTTTATCAGTTCCAGGTTGGATTACTGTAATGCACTTTATGTTGGTGTTAATCATCCTCTCTCTCCCACCTTCAGTTAGTTCAAACGCCACTGCTCGTCTCTTAACCAATACTCCCAAACGTAATTACATCACTCCCATGTTTGTTTTTAAAGGCCAGTCCTAAATGGGCTACATCTTATTTAACAGACCTCTTAATACCTCGTAACCCTGGCAGAGCGCTTCTTTTGGAGGAGCCAAGATCCAGGTGCAAACGATTTCGTGGGTTTGTTGTAGCGGCTCCCACATTCGTTGCCACATCGGTTACAGATCTGGCTTCTTTTAACTCCAAATTAAAAATGCACTTATTGACACAGCTTTTTGTTTATAGTAGTTAGATGATATGTTTCTCTTGTTCATAATAACATTCTCTTAAAATTCTGTTTTTATATTTTTAATATTCTGTTTTAATGTCTATCCATTTCCTAATTTTCTTGATTGCACATGTTTAGGTTTATTTTACCAGCTTGTACTGATTTGATTATTCTTTTTTTTTTTTTACATTTTTTAAATAGTTTGTCTTCTTTATTTGATATGTAAAACACTCTGGTCAAACTTGAAGTTGTTAATAAGTGCTGTATAAATAAATTATTGATTCATTGATGTTAGAATTCACCGATTCATATTTACTTAATTCAAGTTTCAAATTATTATCCTGCTGCACATGCTGTGTTTCAGGATAACGTACCATCAACCCCTACACGATCACACAGACACTCATGATGTGCACATGGGCAACATAAGGCCTGCACGCTATTGGCCCATAATGCTGTTAAGGGGAAACTAGAGTGGAAAATGGTGCATTATGTATCTCTAAGCAAATGTCAAGTTCATTCCGCCTTGAACAGCCATTAATTAAAACTGGACTAAAACCCTAAAATAGACTCTTCCTCACATTTCTCCAGTAAATGCTTATAACATTAGCCGTCGCGAATTTAGCCAAAATCAAATGAAACATGTAAAGATTTAGTAACAAGCATCAGTACAAGGGGTATAGAAGGATTATACATTTATACATTTATATACATAGCAACTACCTCACTGACAAACAGGCTGCCAAAATGGCCACTGTACCGTACCCAGCCATGTATAATAAATTAATGTCATTTAACATAACAGCACTGTGTGTTTCATGTTTAATTTCAGTTCTATCTCGGCTTACAAAGCACATCCAGCTCCTCTCAGAAACCATGAAGATGACTGTGAACTGCATTTCATTCACATTTTTGCTATGATGACTTGAGAGTGCAATCACAATGATTTTAGTTTTAGAACAGTTCTGGACAACAAAGTGGACTTTAACTTATCTAAACTGTACATATGTTATACAGTTGCTGTTTTGATCCTTTTAACACACAGTTATAGAAGAAATGTATTTATTCGTTATCATTCAAATCGGGACGGGCTCCATTTTGAGTCTGATTCCTCTCAGTGTCTTTTTCCTCATGTGATGAACAGGCTAATAAAGAGCTGAACATCACATGGTTTATTATTATTATTTATCACAAATCATGTTGTATTCCAGCTCAAAGGCTGCTCAACAGAACCAGGTTTTGCTCAGCAACTTCTCAACTTCTGAGGGAGCGCAGTCTGTGACGTACTGTTTGACCTGCTGCAGCTTGCTCTCTTCAGCTCTGACGTAGTCTTTCAGAGAGGTCACCAGGTCCTTCTCCATAAACAGCAGGTCTGTCATTTGTCCTGCAGAGAGAAAAAAAAAACAAAGTAGAAAAACATTCAGTAGCATACATGAAGAGATTAATTCAATTCAATAATATTTTGTTTGTTTGACAAAAAAGTATATTTACAATTGTATAAAATTATATAAAAATATATTTACAATTGTCAGTGTCGCAAAGCAGCTTTACACAATCAAAGGAAATTATGGAAATGTGAAAAAGAATATGTTGTTGTTAATAGTTGTTTTTACAAAACTCACGGAACTTACCGATAGAAGTGTAGAAGTCATTGTGGGCAAAGCAGTTGTGGAGAAGTGAGCTGATCAGCAACACACACCATATGCTCCGTGACTCCATCTATACACACACACACACACACACACACAGCTTGTTAGCACGTGCTGTACCTTCATCTACATACACGTTATTCCTTCTGGGTGTGGGCCGGTAGCCGGGTGTGGAGCACCAGCAGGTCACAGCTCAGGCATTTTAGGACTGTGAGTTCACTGCAAGTGTCAATGCATTAATGCAGACAGCCTTAATGCAAACGTACAGATTGTTTTAAACCTCTGTCTGTCTGTGTGTCAGTATGTACGTGTGTGTGTGTGCGCGAAGTGGTCACACTGAACCTCCAGGCTCTGGGTTCGATTCCCACCTGTGCATGGAGTTTGCATGTTCTCCCCATGCTTAGTGGGTGTACCCCATCGCTTAGTGTACCCTAAGTCTCCTGAGATCCCACGACCCTGTATACAGGATAAAGCAGTATAGACGATGAGTGACTGAGTGAGTGTCACGCAACCGGAGTTTTTTATTTAAATTTTTTAGTAGAAACGTTTAGAACACATTTACTCAGCCTTTTTGTGTCCCTTTTGGCACGTAGCTGCATCTGCACGCACTCACACACGCGCGCTCCAGGATTAAGTCACTTTCTCATCACTGTGCTAGAATTGACTGGAGTTGAAACCGACAATGGACCCGATCCCATTCCTGTAGTCTAACCTCAGCACACAGGACAGAATGCAAAGTTCCAGGACAATCCTACAGTGTGCAGGAGTAGATCAGTGAGTAACGTCTTGAGTTCAAGACGTTCACACTGTAGGATTGTCCTGGAACTTTGCATTCTGTCCTGTGTGCTGAGGTTTTGACTGATCAGAAGGTCACAGGTTCAAATCCCACACCACACACACACACACACACACACCAAGACCCACACCACGATCTGCCCCAGGGGCAACAGACCTGCTGAATCTGACTCACACCCGCCTGTGTTCTTACACTGAGCTCCAGGACACTGCCACACACACACACACACACACACGCACGCGCGCGGAGGGGCTATTGCAGTGTATGTGTAAACATAACAGTACAGAAAAGCTCCCCTACTCTCTCTCTCACACACACACACAGAGAGATGCAGAGACATTTCTCAGACTCAACAACAGTTTGTTCCGTCGCTTGTGTGGCATTTAAACAGAAATAATCTGAACGAAACATGAAACTTACCACCACTTTCCTTCCCGAACCCCTGGGATAACTGGGAACTCTTCCTCCAGCCTTAACCGAGTAGCTGTAAGAAGAGCTGCGATGCATAAAGTCGCCCTCTGCTGGCAGAAAGAAGATCCTGCACAGTCGCAAAAAGCCACAAACAGTGACAGGGCCCTGAGGTCGGGGCAGTTTATGCAGTCTGTCCTCTACATTTCCCCCAGTTTCGTGCTCACCATCACACGAGGTTAGAAAAAGAAATCCTTATTTTATCTACAGTTTGTGTTTTTTTTTTCCATTGGACAGTTTTTTTTCACTACTCCACAATGTAGGGGGCGCTGTAACCGCAATTTTCCATCTCTGCGCATTCGACTTGCGAAGTGGGAAAAAAAACCAACTGTTCAACTTTTGTTAGTATGTTGCCATGCTGGCGTGACGTCACTCCGTAAGCGAGAAGGAGCTCGTAATTGAAGACTACGAGAGAGTGAAAAAGTCGGAATTTCGATTTGAGATGCCTCTACTTTGTTCTTTACTACTTGGAGGTGGGAATTACGGCCTCAAGTTAAACCTGGTGTCAAACGCTGCAGCATCAAAGTAAATAAGCATAAATAAAGCAGAGGCATGAAAATCAGGCGTTAATCTGAGTGATTGCAGTGATGCATTTTAATTCCCTGAAGGTTCATCTTAAACATCTAATCTAAAATGTTGTTGTTTTTTGCAGTGTCTGATGATTCTGTGTAATAAATTGGGGCAATCTTTCAGAAATCTAAACCACATTTCCAGCTGAATCTGGTGTTAATGGAGGTCATCTGAAGGAGGTTTTCAGTTACGCCAAAACCATCTGAGCCGATCTGAAAAGTCAAATAAAAAATCAGTGACATTCAAGTCTGTACATACATAATACAGTAAATATCCTATATTACAATCCACCTACAGGAGATACACATTGCAAAGTTTTCAGATGTGACTAGTAATCCTGCTACACTTAATGTATTAACAGTATATTATTACAATGTAATGCAAGTAAGATCTGCATGTAATATGCAATACTTTTTGTGCAACTTGCTTAATACATCAGTGACTCCATATAAATTCAACTTAATATTCCATAATCAATTACCTCGGGTAAGAAAGGTTCTTCTTCTTCACTGAACAGCCGTAACATTAACATTAGCACCATGTGAACTGAACATTGACCACCAACCATATAGCAGTAAACTATATAGGACATCAAAGGTGCATTTGTGCCTCGGTGTGATCCCACAGAACAGCCAGTGCACCACAGCACCACATGTGGCCCCGCAGGCATAGAGCCCAAGGCCACCGACACGGCCTCTCAACTCTCTAGAACCCAGTCCAATTGAGCATCCATGAGAAGTCCAGTACCACATAGGTCACATGGTTTTGTAGAGTTGGCCTTCGTAAAATGTACACAGGTTCCAGTCTCTCTCTTTTAGCACAAATGTGTTGTCTTCTAAAGCGAGGCCTGATGCACAGCCAACATCTCATATCATTCTGAAGGAGTGAATGAACACATTTTTACTGAATCCTTAAAATGTGCTACAAAGCAGTTATCACAATATCTAAAATGCACTTACACTTAAACATGGACAGATGAACTGTGCAGAATCTTGAATAATACTCAACATGCTGAACATTTTCTTTCTTTTTATTTTAAATATTTAAAAAATCTCAAAAGTTAAATTTATTTCCAGTAATAAAAAACCCTGGACTTTCAATCATAATAACTTTGAAGCAATAAACTATAGAACTCACTAAAAGTGTCATTCCCTGCAAATATACTTTTCACTCACATTAGCAGTCCAGGGGGAAAAAGTAGTTCATTACGGTCGTGTTTCTACTAATATGCAATACTGTGGCTTGGGCATAAAATCACAAAGGCTTTTAGAAATTCATAAACTTGGGGCAACTGTGTCGGTCACCCAGAATCTTTTTTCTTTTTGCTCTTTGAAACCAAAATGGTTGCTCAACTCATTTTTTTAAATATGTTCATTCAAGTGAATGCTGTTCAGTTATACGTGACCATTTCAATGAAAAAGTTACCTTTATTACATTTAGACTTTGTCTAAAACAATACATACAAGTGCCACAAAAAGTGAATAAAGAATTGATGACAGAAAAATAGGAACATTTAAAACTAACTTAAAATAACATCCATACTGGACAGAGATACAAATTAATGTTTTGACGTTACACACTTGCTAATTTAAAAATAAAACACAGTCACTGTATTAAATATGTGGATAATTCAGTCAATGTTTTATTTTCACATAATTAGGTTAAACTAGTAACATGTAAGTAACTAAATTTCTTGAGGGTTTACATGTTGTAGATAATAGACATACCACAAACCCTACGGATTCCATGTTTGACTCTAATGTTTCCATATCGGATCTCTAATGATCTAAAAGCCCTGACAGTAACTGAGGCCGCTTTTTTCACCAAGTAACATTTTCAAACACTGCAGGCATGATTTGAAAGCATTTCCATTAATATGCTGACATGAAAAAGTCAAATTGTCTCAGATAACATCAGTTGTGTCAGTGTTGATCATTTATAAGCATTTATAAGTGAACATAGTGAACCAGTAGGGAATTTAATTTAGTGCAATATGAAATTACTGCATCACCAACTACAACAGGAGAAACAAAAAAGCCTACAAGACTGTCTTAGATGAAGTAAGAGGAAAAAACAACATCCATCAAAAGCTATGTCCTGTGTAATATGTACATTGTAAAAGTTTCATTTTTTCTTTGCCTTTTTCCCCTTGGAAGACTTTGTGCTGTATTTGGCCTCCAAATCTGAGAGGAACGAGTTAAAGTCTTTTTCTTTGGACTTCTGTCTTTGCTAGAGATAAAAAAAGAGAGTTGGATATATATATAAATATATATACAAGTAATAATTACATAGGCACAGGTGTGGCAGAGTCTGGAATGATTAAATGTCAGCTACTCAACAAATCTCACCTGGATCATGGCCACTAGGCTATCCTCTGTATTCAATCCCATCTCTTTTTGGAGCTCCTCCGCTTCCTGCTGCTCCTTCTCTGCCTGAACGACACAGATTCATAATGTTAATGCTACACACAGAACACGCTCCACATGTTCTCCAGATTAAGGGGCAAATCACTGACCTTCCTCCTGCGAGTGGCCTTTTTCTTGGCACTTTCATGGGTAAAGACTCTGTATCCTGGCACGTCTTTAGCGTCCACGGCTTTTTGCAGGATGTCTCGCACACGAGGCTCGTCATCATGACTACAGCACAACGCTGCCTCCATGATGCGGTCCATGTCTCCCTCGTGCAGCAGGTAGAGCCTCTTTAGGTCCTGCTTCTCTTCATCAGAGCCCTTATACTGCTTCTCAAAGTCAATGAGGTCCTGCACAGTTATCTGTGACAAAACAGGTAAATAAATTAAAACAGGTTGTCAAACTGTCAATCTAAAATTTCAACTTGAGGTTAGTACCCTACCTTTGGAAACAGCCTTCGCCAATGTTCTTCCCAGTTACGTTCTTGGTTGAGGGAATCCGACTCTTCATCCACTACACCCTGCTCATCATATATAGCTCTCTGCTCCTTGTCACTCAACACAGCATAGACTTTTCCTAGTACCTGATAAGCGATACAAATTAACATTTTTACACTTTAATGTTTTATTCCATTCACTCATAGTACTTTACTGTATCAGCACCCAGAAGAGTTTCTACGAAAAGCATGAGACTTTGCGTTTCTACCTGAAACTTTTCGGTGGCCTGTTGATCTCCGGGCGCTCTGTCTGGGTGAACCTGCAGGGAGAGTTTATAATAACCACGCCGCAGCTCTGCATTCGACGCCTCCTTCGCCACACAGAGCACCTCGTAAAGGTTGGACGTGTTGAACAGCTCTGCACATTGCTCCAACAAACCCATGGCTCCTGGAATAACAGGATTAACTCACGTCACTGATTTTAGACACACTGTCCATGGCTTGCGTTAGTGTTGGGTATAGAAATAGTCACAGGGCTTATAAGTTAGGCCTTTATTTGTCTCATATACATTACTGCACAGTAAATTCTTTCTTTGCATGTGCCATGATATGGCACCTCTTGAGCAGATAGGGTTAAGGGCCTTGCTCAACAACTGCAATGAGCTGGGGCTTGAACCGCTAACCATCCTATTAATTACTCGGTGCTTTAACCCACTAAGCTTCCCCAACATTATCATAATCTGCATGTCTTCAGACGGTGGGAGGAAACCGGAGTACACGGAGGAAATCCACCAAGTGCAGGTAGAATACGCAAACTCCATGTACACAGACTCAGGGCAGGAATCAACCTCAGACCCTGTGCCAGGATACGCAGACCTGAGGCGGGACTCGAACCCGGACCCTGTGCCAGGACGTGCCAGGACACACAGACTCGAGGTGAGATTCAAATCCGGACCCTGGAGGTGTGAGGCCACAGTACAAACCACTACACCACTGAAAGTGGAACACTTCTATTTAACTAAAGTAGTGTTTCTATAGGACAGCAGACTGAGAGACTGAGGTCACGTGATTGTCTTTACGCAGCAATTGGTTTTAGCGTCACTTCCTGTTTTCCCAATAACGCAAGGCACGCAAATTTCGAAACAAAAATGCAATTTTCATATTTACACACACAAAAACTTATTTCGTGTGTATGCAAAAATGGGTTAAAACACTTTAAGCCAAATATATCGTTACAATATCTTTCTTCTGCAGGCTGTAAAACACTGCTTACACGCAAACTCAACAATTAATTCCTTACATATAATACGTCGGTGTGTGTGTTTATACATGCTTTGGCCTAGCCCGGCTGTGTAGGCGTGACATTTATTAAACTCCTTCGTAAACACCTGAGAAATAAAAACGCAAAGCAGCTTGCGGTTACAAAGCACATTTACTCACACACTCCACACCTTTTTCACTCACATTATATAAAACAGTCAATGTTTGTGTTAAACTCACCCTGTTAATGAGTGTTTGTGTGTCCCGGGTCTGAGAGACTTTCACTAATCCTGCAGCAACATTTAGCGCGCGCTCAATAAGGCGCGTTACAAACCACACCTCAGACACTACAAAGGGCGCTAGTGAGCGCCACAGAAACAACAAACGTAAACAACATCACTACTACAAAAAATATCAGAATATGTCGTAATGTTTGTTGTGCCATAAAAATGTCATTTATGACGTTAAATCATGAATAATCAGTGCGCTAAACAGTGTTCTATTTTTCTTAGTGTACTGCGCAGTGATCAAGGGAAAGCGGTTTCAGATACGCCCAACATCCTGTGTTCTTCTTCTGCGATCTGTTACGGTTTGCGGAGGATTTTTCCTGCCCCCTACAGTTTACAAGTAAGAACACACACAAAACAACCCCAGAAGTGTTAAGCTAAGCCTATATATATACTTTATATACAGTAGATATAGGGCCCAACAATGGAAACCTGAATGATGTGCATATTAGAGTGCTACCTATGGTAGGTCATCATCATCATCATCATCAGATGAAAAAATTTACAAAATGTATTTTATTTTAATAATTAAAAAATCTTTATACATGGAGTCATGGCTTGATCCACAAGGTACCCCTCATATAATTCCATCACTTACTCATTGTCTATACCACACCCTGAATTGGGTGCCAAACATGGTAGGATGCACACACATATACTCACACACTACATGCAACTTGGGAATGCCAATTAGCCTAATCTGCATGTCTTTGGACTATGGGAGGAAACCAGAGAACCCAGAGAAAACTCGTCAAGTGCAGAGAGGACATGCAAACTCCACAGACTCGCTGAAGGAATCGAACCCTTGTCACTGGAAGTGCAAGGAATCAGTGGTAACCACTACACCGCCATGCAGCCTATCAACACTCAGGTGGTAAAATGTACAAAATATATGTTACTTGAATGTTTTTAAAATCTTTAATACATGTAGTTAACTCACTGGTCCAAATGTCCACTTTTTTAAGTTTAATGGTCTACATCATGTCTTGATCCGCATGATACACTGTCTAAGCATCTAGGAAATAATTTGTTGGAAGAAATATTGCTGCATTTCTTCCACTTTGCTAATCTTGAACATCTGCACTGTGACTCTATCGGCACCATGATACTCAATCTTCAATTTAACAGAATCAGGTAGAGAGAGTGATTATTTGAGTTACTATGGCCTTCCTGTTTACTCAGACCGGTCTGCTCATTCGACTTTTATCCTCTTTATAAACAAGGTGTTTCATCCTGCGGTCTCTCAGCACCTGGGGTGTTTTATCCCCCACACACCATACTGTATAAAATCTAGAGACTGTCGTGTGTGAAAATCTCAGATGATCAGCAATTTCTGAAACACTCATAACGATGCTATCATTAAAGCCTCCGAGTTCCTAAATCAAGACCTTCTGGGAATATGAAGATTTCCACATATTCTCACATATTCATTTAAATATATCATTTGCTATAGAATATAGCAACGACTTTGCTATTATTTGTGAATTTGGTTTGACACTATTCATTTTTTCACACCTGTGTACAGTGGGGGCCAAATGGTTTGAGGATGATTAACTTTCACAAAGTCTGCTGCTTCAGTGTTTTTAGATCTTTGCGTCAGATGTTACTCTGGTGTACTGAAGTATAATTACAAGCATTTCATAAAAGTGTCAAAGGCATTTATTGACAATTACATTAAATTTATGTAAAGAGTCAGTATTTGTTCCTTCTTTTTCAAGACCTCTGTCATTTGTCCTGGCACGCTGTCAATCAACGTCTGGGCCACACCCTGCCTAGTGTGTGGAATCAATGCTTTGAGTTTGTTGGAATTTGTGGGTTTTATTCGTTGACCCTCCTCCTGAGGATTGACTACAGGTTCTCAATGAGATTCTGGTCTGGGTCGTTTCCTGGACATGGACCCAAACTTTCAATGTTTTGCTCCTTGAGCCACTTAGTTATCACTTTTGCCTCATGGTCATGAGCTCCATCATGCTGGAAAAGGCATTGTTCAGCACCATCATTGGATGGTTGGGAGAAGTTGATCTCTGAGGATGTTATTCTTTATTCAGATACTTAGTTATTCTTTAGAATTCTTTATTGATTGCTGTGTTCTTAGGCAAAATTCTCAGACCCCGCCTCCAGAGGCTTGTACAGTGGACACTATGCATGGTCGCTTCCCTTCTTACCCTGACACACCCATCGCTCTGGAACAGTCTCAGTCTGGACTCATCAGATCACATGACCTTTTTCAATCGCTCCAAAGTCCAGTCTTTATTCTCCCTAACAAACTAAAGCCTTTTTTCTGATGAGTCTCACTAACAAGTGGTTTTCTTATGGACACACAGCTGTTTAGTCCTGTGAGTTTTCATTACACTGAAATGCTCTTAATGTCACTGTTAAACATTGCTCAGGTTTTTACTGTTAATTTTGTAGTCATGTAACTTCACCAAGCGTTTAAGTGATCTCCACTCGTAGGTTTCTGACTACATTTCTTCCATTAACTTGGTGGCTCTGCACTTTGATAATGTGGTGGACAGTTTGTAACCCAGATAGTCATTTCAAAACTCTTTAGTTGTTGTTTTTTTCTAAGCCTGATGAAGCCCCTTATTTGCATAATTTGACCAATCTGAATTTTTTTGTCTAGTATAAGGGACTTAAAGCATCACACTCTAACTGGTGTATTGTGTGTGTGTGTGTCACTACATTTTTAAAAACATTTGTACACTGAGAGTCAAAATCATTTCAGTCACTGGCCACATTATACCTTGACCAATGAATGCTGGACAAAATGAAATGAGTTGGTTAGACCAATAACACCAACAGATCCTCTTCTCAATCATCTTCATTCATCAGCACTGGCATCTGAAAAGTATTTAGTGTGTATAAGTGTAGTAAAGTAAATAAATATTTAATATGTACAAGTGTGAAGAAATGGAGAAGAAAAAGAATTGACAAAAACTAAAGACAAGAAGTTGCGGTCTGAGTATTCTACTAGGAGACCAAGTGTATGCATGGAGCCTCTAGTGTACCGTACATGTGCTTAACACTCACTCTGGCACTTTATCCTGTATTCAGGGTCACGGGGGGCCTGGAGCCTTTCAAAGGAGACTGGAAACCCACCAAGCACGGGGAGAACATGCAAACTCCATGCGCACAGAGATGAGAATCGAACCCGGACCCTGGAGGTGCAAGGCGACAGTGCCAACCACTACACCACTGTGCCGCCTGGGCTTAACAGGTGTTGTAGAAATTCATCCCACCCATCAGTCTGTCCTACTCAAGCTTAATGTGCTTCCCCGTACCAAAAAAAAAAAAAAAAGAAGTCCCATTTCCCTGCTATAGTACCCGCTTATAAATCTGCCAACTGGTACGTTGGTGCTTAATTTGTTGCTTTTCTTGTACGTTCAATTTGATTTGCCTGGTTAATTTAACTTGTGGCTGGACATATAAAGTGTAAACAACCTGTCAGAGAGCGCTACCAACGTTATCATTAAAAATAAAAAAGTATAAAAGTGCTATCAGTATGTCAGAAAATGCTACCGGCATTCAAATCTCCACACAGGAAATGTTAGTAAAGTAGCGCAGCCCAACAGCTATTTAAATAAAATGCAAGTAAAATAAAAGTTTGCAACTAACAGTGTAGGAATAAAAGCCTGTAGAAAATTGCACTTATTCCTAACAGCAGCGGAAGTCCTAAATAAAACACCACCTTTTTCATTGATCTGTTTTATATACATACATATGATACATACGTACATACTATACATACATACATGATTAACATTTATAAAAACCCACTCCTCTCCCAAAGTCTTTTACAATCCAGTTTAGACAGCATGCCGAGTTTAAGTACTGATTCAGTACGTGCACACGCACACGCGCTCACACACACACACACACACACACATATACACTTACAATGACAAGCACACACACACACACACAAACTGCATAGACGCATCACACACACACACACACACACTCACACGCACGCACGCGCGCACAAAATCCGAGCAACATGTGGCAGGGCTAACACTGCTGAATCAAGCCATGTCAGGACGCACCATACAAGAACAATGTCCATAATGCATCGCCCAACCCCTTGACGACAAGCCTTCGCCATCCAAATTTTAGAACATTTCACAAACAAGTTCAACTAAAAATTTCAGTTAAAAAAAGTGAGAGCTGCATTTACTTAAAAAACAAAACAAAACCAAAACAAACAAAAATAATAAAACAGCAGAAATATGAGAAATAGAAGGATGTAGGTGGGGAGAGCATCTCAAACAAGAGTTCAATGTCTTATAAAAATAGATGTACGTATATAATATATACACACAAGCACAAACATTATATTTCCCTGCCCTTAATCAAAAAAAAAAAGAAAGATGCAGCGTGAGAGAAAGAATCCGAATCTAACGTGTTCGATGTGCCGACCTTGTTCACACTCCTCACTTCACCCATCCAAATGAGAAAAACAAACGTGTGCAGACTTACAGGTATACAGTATTCTGAAACTGAATTCACAGAGCATTAAAACTATCAAGAATTTCCACAAAAACCTTTAGTACCATACAGATATCTGTCATTGGCATTCAGGCTAATAATGCATAAAAAGAAACACAACAACAGAAACACATTCCTCCTCAGCTTTGTGTGTGTGTGTGTGTGTGTGTGTGTGTGTGAGAGAGAGAAATGCTTGGTCATTCTGAGGTCGTAAGGATCATGGACTAAAGATGAATGAGATGTGTGGTGAAGGCAGAAAACTGAGGCTGAGCTTGATCGCCCTTTCTTCCCCTTGAGCTCCATCTTTTATCACGTTTCACTCACTTTGAACTTCTTTTTATCTTTTTTTTTTTTTTCTTCAAGTAGCTCAGTGTGGACTGACTCAGGTAGTTAGCTATGCATTTGGTTTTCGTTCTTATTTGATTGATTTGAAGCTAGGAATAATCAGGGTGTAATAGTTATGCGTGTTCTGGGTGTTTCTGCCCCTCCCAGCTGGACGCGCTCGAACGACACCGAAACGCCTTCTTCACTTTTCTGGTTTTCTTCCTCCATCTCATTCACTTCTATGGTCCTTTTCTGTACGTGTCCATCTTCCTGAAGCTTTCAGAGGTTACTCATACTCGAGGAACTGTTTATGATAAAACAGCAGATACCTGCAGGAACAACAGAAATAACTTGGGGTAAGATGCATAAAAATACGAGCCAAGTTCATCAGCATTTTGAATCTTTAAAAAAAAAAAAAAAAAAAAAAAATTCACACGCATGTACACATTTCAGGCGCACATGTGATGATAAAGCATCTTGTAATGAATGACTTGAGGCTCGTTGGGCTTAGCGTGCATCGCTGATGCACCTCATGAGACTGACCCTTCGCTGTCCAGCACGTCCTTAATGCTGGCTTTAGTGATGATGGCGTCGTCACATTTAAACCATTGGTCCTTATGCTGGCGGATGAAGGTGGTGTAGTGGCCGCTCTCCAGTGTGCCTTGATGATTCACCACCGCAAAGAGAGAATACCTGCGGCGAGAGAACGGACACGGAAACATGCAGTTACAGCTGACAGTAAGATACGAGAGCAGCTGGAGATGCAGAGGAAGTGGTGTGGAGGTAAAGCACTTACTTGTTATCATTGTTTAATGAGTCTACTGGCTGCTGGTACTGTCCATTCATCCGGCTCTCTTTACTGCAGAAACAAACATTATTCACGGCACATGAAGCTCTCCCAATACGTTCAGTGATTTCAACATCATTACATCAGCTTAACGTGATAAAGATTCAGACGTTTCCCTGAATTATACTGAGGACTTCAAGAAGCTGTGTGTGTGTGAGAGAGAGAGAGAGAGAGACAGAGAGAGAGAGAGAGAGAGAGAGAAACATCCAAGAAGTTTATTTACCAAGTAAATGAACAGAAGAGAAATCCAAATCAAATCAGTATTTGTTGTTCGACCCTCCACCCTTAAAACAGCATCAATTCTTCTAGATACACTTACACGCAGGTTTTCTTCTCTTCATAAGAGTGACAGGGGACAGACTCGATGATGTTGAGGTCAGGTCTCTGTGGGGCCGAACCAGGACTCCTTGTTCTCCTCTACACTGAAGACAGTTCTTAATGGCGCTGGCTTCATATTTGGCATTGTCGTCCTGTTGCAGAATAAATTTATGGCCAATCCGACGCCTCCCTGACAGTACTGCATGATGGATAAGTATCTGCCTGTACGGCTCACCTTTGAGGACACCGTTAATCCTGACCAAAGCTCCAACTCCACTAGCAGAAACGTGCAAGGAAGCCCACGGTGCTTCACTGTTACCTGCAGACTCTCATTACTTCACCGCTCTCTAGTCCTTCCTGCCTCCTGCTACAGATAAATATTTCAGATTTTGACGCCTGCTACCGTTTGCCTGCACCAAGTTCCAGTGTTTTCACACAATTTCAGCCTCATTTCCACATCGGAGGTTTGGACCACAAGACTTCTGACCAGACTTGAGACAGCAGACGGGGGTAGCTGGGTCCTGGGTCCCAGCGGTTTCCACTAGTTACTGATGTCACTGCTGAACATCTTCATATGTTGAATGAAGTAAGCATGATGTGTTTTTCCATACACTGTTTTAAGTTTCTTTGTCTCACACGGCGTCTACAGTCCTCGACGCTGATCATTTCTTTGTGCTCCTTCAAAACATCTTGAAACTCCAGTCTGCTTTGAGATCACTGCCTGGGAGAGACCTGACTGATGCAGTATAACTACCTTGCATCTTGTTGCTGTGCTCAGTCATGACCTGTGACATGAAACGGTCTTCCACCTCACTTCAGGAGCAGTGTTTGGCTGTTCCTCACCCAGTCTTAAGCCTCCTGCAGAGCTCTCTCCGTTTCACTTAAGGACTGTAATTTAATGTCAGTATGAAACGGTCACTCGTTAGCACCTGCTTGGTATAACTGGTTAATTATACACCAGACTCTGATACTACGAAATCCCCGACTATGTGCAAGTGTAAGAATTGATGCTGGTTTGAAGGGAAAGAGTAAAATCTCTCCAGATATTGATGTGATTTAGATTTTTCTTGTTTGCTCACAATTTAACTAAATATTTTTTAAAGCAGCCTGACGTCTACACATCTGAAAATAAATAAATAAATCACCCTTTACGACTGTGGTGAGCAGAAAAGCATGTCCTGAGGTTTGAGAACAGGAATCTGAAGCCACCCTGTGCACAGACTCACCCAAAATTGTATTTACCTGGAGGCCATGAAGGGGGTCATGTCAAGCTCTAAAGGAAACGAGACGTAGGTGGTGATTTTCCTACGGAGCTTCGCCGAATGCTCAAACCGCTGGAGCGCATTGTGAGAGAAACAACAAAGATCAGTAAAATGATCAAATTTTATAACAATCAGGAGACACACAGACAGACAGACAGACAGACAGACAGACACACACAGACAGACAGACACACGCAGACAGACGCACACAGACAGACGCACGCAGACAGACGCACGCAGACACGCACGCAGACACGCACGCAGACACGCACGCAGACACGCACGCAGACACGCACGCAGACACGCACGCAGACACGCACGCAGACACGCACGCAGACACACCTTGAGGTGAAAGCATGCCACAATGGGGAGCCTCTTCATTGTCAGCTGCTTGGTTGACTCCTGGTAACTATGGCAACCGCTGCATTTGATTTTGGCACTGCTCCCCAAGTGTTCGGGTCGTGTGAATCTGTGGCACAGGTACACGTTTAGCTGGTGTGGAGATCGGGGACCAAACTGTATGAGGTCTGTAGTGGGGCGATGGTCATGTAAATGGGCTGCAGTGAGATTACGGCTGGAGATGTGATGAAGTGGGAAGTAATATTACAGTGGTAGAAATGCTGAGGTGAAATTTTGGTCAAAGTGAGATTACGGCTGTAGCCGCAGCTGTGAGTGAAAGAATAGCCGTAGAGGTGTCGTAGCGGGATTACAGATGTAGACACGCTGCAGATTTTGGATGTAGACTTGGCAAGGCACTGTAAAGTGACCTTAGGTGACCGCTACAGAATTAACAACCGAGATGATGACTATAGGCGTGTGCTGAGCTTATGGCTAAAGACACTTTGCAGACGGATGTGACGCAGGTGAGAATGTACAGGTGTGTACCTGCGTAAGCAATCCGTCAGGGTGGTAGCTCCACTGGGATGGCTCTCCCCATTCACCACGCTCCCATCGGAACCAGGACTGAGCGGCCAGAACGGGGTGGACGAACCCGGAAGGTCTAAACTGATGTCCCAGAACGGATCTATGGTGGTGGATACACCACTGCAAGAAGAAAAGAGACGTGTCAGGTTACATATCGTGATGTTACTTAGACGAGAATATCATGAGAATTATGTTGCAGAACACCAGATGGCATCCCAGTATAAATACACAATTTTACAACTCATCCACTAACTGAAACATCACACGAAGCTGCAGAGTCTCCAGTCTGGGTGAGAGAGAGTCATTGAAGTCACACACTGACAAACACACCCACACCAAGCCAACACACAAACACACACACTGATAGAAACCCTGAAAACTAGACACAGACAGGCAGACAGACACACAGCCTTACTGGCAGACTTGACATGTGACGTCTGACTGCAGGCCTCCTGTAAAGATTTGGTCGATGATGCAGTTGCAGTGATTGGGGTTGTTGGCCTTCTTCCCGTTGTCGTCTCCTTGGTGGACGATCAGTGCAGCACATGATGGGAAGCGGACAGAGCGTGGTTAGAAAACAAGCACAGCAGGAAAGCTCATCCCTCTGATTCACGGCACAGGAGACGGATGAGGAAGCATTTCATTCCTTTAACTGCTGTTCTGTCTGGCTTTCCATCCTACAATCACCTTCTATAAAAAGTCATTACATCACCTCTCCTCTGTCCGTCCGTCCGTCCTCTTTGTTCCATATTAAACTGCCTGTTCTTCCTCATCTCACGTTAACCCCAGATCAGCTGTGTTAGTTTATTTTATTTAAAACACATGCAGGAGTGGCTTGGACTACCTTTGCAGTGACGATGTAGAACGTCGAGCGCAGCAATGAGGAACTCGTGCGCATCCTGTTGCTCGTAGCCAGCCAGGTGACGTGCGTGTGTCCACACCAGGTGCAGCAGCCGAAAGGGAATGTGGGGGGAACGATGGCCCGAGTAGAACTGAGAGAACAGGACGACAGAAAGTGTTTATCTACACAGATGGAGTGACAGATAGAAATGTTAAGAAGACTAATCAAACATTTACAGTCCACTTTCAACTGATTTTTAAAATCCCTTTTCCTTTTTTTTTATTATTATTTTTTTTTTTAAATGGGCTTGAACATAGAACCTCCTGCTTGGTAACCAGGCAAATAGAAACAAAGAGGGGACCAATCTGCAGTGCCTTCTGTTGACTCGGTGCCAAGGAGTTTACAGTTTTCCAAAAAGCTCTTATTTTTCTAGACAATCTCATTTGCATTTAAAGGGCACCCAATATGCAAATTTGTTTTTTTTTTTTTGCATTTTTCAGATGTTCAGATTGTAGTGCTCAGTGTTTGGGCAAAAAAAATGTAAGAAAAAAAAATCCAAATTCAAATTTTATTTGTCACATACACAGTCATACACAGTACGATATGCAGTGAAATGCTTAGCGACTGCCCGTGACCTTAGAATAAAAAAACTATTTAAGGCTATGTACACTAGAAGAAAAATATAACAAAGAACGTAAGAATAGATTTAACTAAGAATAAAATATATGTACAGTAAAAATATAAGAAAATAAAAATAAGAGAATAGGAAAATAAGAAAATAAGAAAACCTGGGTGAAGAAATATAATAAAGCCTAGGTGAACCTAGGTGTACAGTATGGAAAAATATGGAATATAAATAGAGATGTCCAGGGGGTGTGCAAGTCTCCAACAAATCCCTGTTTTTTTTTTTGTCCTTTTTCCATTCTTGTCTTGGCAAGGGTTTAAACCAGGGGTGTCAAACTCCGTTCCTGAAAGGCCGCAGACCCGCGGGGTTTTGTTCCAACCCTGCTCCAACATACATGCCATGTCGTTTTCAAATAAGCCTTAATGACTTGATTAGGTGGATCAGGTGTTTTTAATTATGGTTGAAGCTAAACTCTGCAGGTCCTCGAGGGTTGGAACAAAACCCTGCGCGTCTGCAGCCCTTCAGGAACGAAGTTTGACACCCCTGGTTTAAACAAAGCCACACAGAGGACCCCCCCATACCCCCAATGTGACCTCTTAAGTTAAGCCCTTCCCCTGCCCCGCTGTTCCCTGGAGGGGGTGTGGCTCATTTATATAGACACTGAAAGGTTTGGGGTGAAGGAGTGAAACAGAGCAAGGGTGATTTATTTTCTGAGGGTTATTTCAGTTGGAGCAGTAACCCACATTTTAAGGAAATGTCATTTGTGAAACAAGACCATGATATAGCAGATTTAAACTAACAACAACGGATCATGCACAGCAGGAGAGCTTAAATACAGAGCAGATGTGTAAGTGAAGCCTCTCTGGGTGTGTTGTGAGTCAGTGGGAACTCATGAATCTCACCTCCTGAAAAAGCTGGGACATCTCACACACCAGGCAGGAGTTGGCCTGCATCTCACACTTGTGTCTGTCAGACAGGAAGAAGTCCCTCAGCAGTGGGGTGTGAGTCAGAGCCTGGACAATGCAGTTCATAAAGCACGTGTTGCCCAGATTTATCAACCCCCTCAGACCTGAGACAGAGAGACAGAGAGAGGGGGAGACGGGGATGATGCTCACACATGCTCCCTCAGAGAACTTGGACTGCATCATTTCTGCATCTGAGACACTGAGACACAAGGCCAGACTCTCGCTGAGAGCATAAACGAGGCCCTGGTGCAAATCTCCACGTATCAGACACCTGCTCGCTCACATGCTTCCAGTCCAGTTAAAGGAGAGACACAGAAGGACAAAAACAAGGCTGTCATACTGCGTCCATTTGTGTTTGTGAGAGGCAGGAAAAAGAGTAACAAACAAGAAGAATCCAATTTCAATTCAGTTTCACAAATTCGTAGTTTATGGGTAACACAACTAAGAAAAACGGTTTGTAACAGTGCGCATTTAAATCAGTTACCCAGTTAAACTCATCTCCTGTTGGTCAAAGCGATGGGCCCTTTTTAAAATTCAAAACAGATTTAAAATGAAAAAATTATTTAGGTAACATTATAATGTTGTTCTTTTGGTTTTCTTTTAAACGTGTGGTTGGTGCTGCCACCTACTGGACTGGAGGACGGAGCAGAAGATGGGCAGGGAATGAAAGAGATCATTGTATCTTTGTATGAGCAACGAAGCAAATAACAGTCTAATAAAAGATTTCTTAGATCCTGCTTTATTTTGAATCCTTTAAAACTTCACAGTTTAGAGCTGCTTTACACACTGCAGTGGTATCAAATCAAACGTAGCTAAAAATCGCAGTGCACAAAAATCTAACTCTAATCTACAGACTGTGTAATTCACAGCTCTATATGCATTTACAGTGCTCTCTCGATCTCTCTCTCTAATATAAAAAACTTTTTATTTCTTGTTAAAGATATTGAAGAATAAAATATCATCTAGTTAATGAAATGGATCTTAGATCCAGCAAGAAAGAGTAACCTAGTAAAAAACATTATAAATTTCATATTGCTTTGAGGTGTTTTATAACGAAGGCCTTGTTATTTGAACGTCACTGAACATTTAACTAAGCTGGCTTTCATTTGTATAACGGATAATGGATTAAGAGATTATTTTATCTAGAATGTCTAGAATATCTAGTCATATTTTATACATCACCTAGAAACGACCTGGACATCCATCATTACACACGGCACACTAAATCCAGCATGCTGGCCTTTTGTACGACATTATTCTACAGGAGATAGAGATAAAATGGGTCTCTCTCTCACACACGCACGCACAAGCTTTGATGTCCAGTAAAGGAGGAGATCTGAGCCTTCTCTGCGTTCTGCAATCTCCTCACATACAACCTAAGCAAAGACTAATTTGGAGAGATTAAACCGCACTGAAGTGTGCAGCTCACTGAGGCTCACGCTGCCAGAGCACTGCGGAGAGCGAGAGCAGGGAGAGGCACCGCCCCCAACAACCAGCCAATCACATGCCGAGCTCCATGGGAAATAGAGAGCGAACCTATGGTGCAGTTTGCGGTTATCTTCCGTCGTTTGGGGTTGTGTCGAAGCAGCTCCAGTTCTCGCTTTGTAGGTTCCCACGTAGAATACTTCTCTCCAATACCTACAATTCAGTACAGCACGGGAGGTTAGTCAGACGGCCACGCACACTATACACGCGTACTGTACACGCCCCCCCACATACACACACACACACGCACCCAGTCTAAAGGATTTAAAGCCGTTACCTTGCAGTTTCCACGCTTTCCTTTGTTCTTCTTTGGCGATCTGCTCCATGTCTTTATCATAGATGTAGTCTTGGCACACAAAACAGTATATTCCTCCATACAGAAGGTCTATAGCTGAGTGACAGAGTAGGGAGAGGAAGCATTAGTAAGTAAGCATTAAGATAAGTGTAGAGAAACACAGGAATACACTCGGGTGTGTGTGTGTGTGTGTGTGTGTGTGTGTGCGAGCTTCAGAAAACACATTCACACGTTTACGAAAACTAGGATCGTCCTCACATTCATTCATTCTTTCGTTTGTTTGATGTTGGGACCTTTGTGTAATGTAAAGCACGGCTTGTGCAATCAGGTACTACCTCTCCGCACCCGCAGTCATCATACATGTGCTTTTGTTCCCATGGCAACCTGCTGAAGGTCTCTCTCTCTCTCTCTCTCTCTCTCTCACACACACACACTAAAGCTTTCCAGGTAAGCATTGGCGATGTACATGACATCATGCTAACATGGATAGCACTAGACGCTAGCACTGAGAGAATCATGGATTCAATTCGATTTTATCTGTAAAGCGCATTAAACACTGGTTATTGTCACCAAGCAGACACGTGTACGAATCAAAGTGATCGGATTGTTTCTGAAGAGCGAGCCGAGGACGACCGCGAGGGGAAAACTCCCTGAGAGACGAACACCTCAGACTGCTGCACAGACGTTTGCTCTCACGACGTGCGTTTGATCTCAGTGTTTTATCGCATCACATGACTGCTTGTTATTAACACCACGATTTCACAACATTCAAAACCAGAAATCACATCACATCTGTTCATTCATCTACGAAGGTTCGATTTTCATCATGTGTTTTTATTTTTTTGGTATAAGGCCATGCTGTATCGTGTTTTCATTTCTGTCTCTCCCACACACTTTATACAGGGTTTTTTTTTTTTTGATTTTCCCCCCCCCGATTTACTCCCTAATTTAGTCGTGTCCAATTCCTCCCCATCACTAGGGGGCGCCCACATTAAGGCTACTACTACCACTCAGCCGGGAGGGCCGAAGACTATCACGTGTTTCCTCCGAACCACGTGACGCCAGCCGACCGCATCTTTTCGAACTGCTCGCTCGCGCACCGTTGGGGGCAGCGTAACACACTCGGAGGACAGCGCTATCCGCTCCCTCCGCTGCGCGAGCTCACAGACGCCCCTGACTGGCTGTAGAGCCGTGATTAATGTCGGAGCACTAAGTACCTCTCATCCCTCCCCTCTGAGAGAGCTCGGCCAATCAGCTCTCTCTAGACCTCCGGCTGCGAGAGGTTACAGCACCACCCGGGATTCGAACTCGCATGTGTTGCATGCATATAAGTGATGCATATAGCCACGCCCACATCAAGGTAAAAAGCTGGAACATTAATTATTCTCATTTATCAGGACAGAGCGGTCAGTCGGTGTGAACTCGGCCATTTAATGACCTCAGCTCTAGACACACCAGAGTTTGTGTGGAAAATGTTTTGGTTCTTCTGCAGGATAATCACATGGATATAAAGGCAGGCACTCGTTCAGTCTACATTTAAAACAAGACTTTATTTATGGCTGCTTTAAAGACGGTAGGTTTTATGGACTGTACTAAAGCACTGCGCTTCTCTCTGCACGAGCCGGGACACTACTTTAAATGCAAAGTGTCTCAGTATTTTAGGACAGTCCGGCTTACTGGGGCGTTCCCCATCTCACAGTTGTGTGCGCGCGTTTGTGTGTGGGGTTGTGTGCGTGAGCATGTACACATGTGAGTGAGCATGTGCTTGTGTGAGAGTGTGAGCAAGCATGTGTGCGTAAGCTCACGTGTGCACGCGCATCAGCACGTGCGCGCATGACCGTGTGTGCATGACGGGATGGGCGTTTGTGTGTGGGGGCGAGCGTGTTGCATGGGCGAGCGAGTGTATGTGAGCGAAGGAGAGCATGTGCCCAAGTACGTGAGTGTGCCTGCGGGCTCACGTGTGTGAGTGAATGTTCGTGAGCACGCAAGTGTGAGTGTGCGCGTGCATGTGTGTGTGCAAGCAAACTTACGTGTTTACCACGTGTTTACTTAAATACCCACGTGTGCAGTCACAAACGCAGTGACGTGTTCAAACATGCACGTGTGAGCGAGAGAGTGAACTAAATAAATGAAACTGACATGAATTGTGAGCATGTGAGCCTGTGCTCTCTCTCTCACACACACACATTTACATGGTTGCTTACACGTGCGAGTGTGCGTGTGAGCGCACAGATGTGAATGCAAGTGCGCATGTGTTTGTGCGTGTGTGAATTGATATTTATTTTATTTCCATATCTCACACATGCAGTTAAATACGTGTGAGCACATGAGAGTGAACGTGTACCAGCGAATGCACGTTTTACAGATACATGCTCACGCACGCACGCTCGCACGTTTACACTTGCACTGGAGCGGAGTACTGCAATTGGAAGGTGAAATGCGCGAGGCCTGTAACGTACGACTCCAGTGTATGAAGTGTGTGTTATTTATATTTGTGTCAAACAGCAGCATCTTCACACAGGTCTGAGATCAGCTGATGTGCAGGAGGGGCAACACACACACACACACACACACACACACACAGACCTCACAGTAGGAGTGCCATTCACAGCATTTTGGCCGCATGGGTGTGAGGTGCAGGGAAATCTCATCAGCCCGAGTGGTGACGCTGCACCTTTAAATGGTGAGAGGTTTCAGAAAGTGTGTGCGTGTGAGTGTGTGTGAGAGAGAGAGAGAGAAGGTGAGGATTTCTCACCCCACACACAAACAAGCAGAATAAATCGACATCATAGCAGGCCTTGAGGTAACCATGGAAACCCAAGCAGGAGCGAGCGCTAGAGCACGCTGAGATCAGAAATAAAGTCAACTACAGGCTTTACATCGACAGAGTGAGAGAAAAAATAATGAACATTACAGAAGAAAAATAAATGAATATGAAAGAGACATGAGAGAATCAGAAAATGTGTGTGTGGGTTTTTTAGGTTGAGATGTCGGTGTGGAGAGTCACTACACGAGTACGCCTTTATTTCCTTGTAAAGTCAATTATAAAACAATTACAACAAAAAGCCGGTGTGAGTCTGTGAGGCTGAGAAACCACACACACTGTGTTCTGACTGGTTACAAGTATTCTGTCTCGCGTATGATTGGTTAGATCACACAAAGGCGGGACTTTAACCTTTGCATTTTGTTTAGACCAGTTTGGCGCGAGATTTGCTAATTATTAAATCTCAGTGTCAGTTTTAACAACATTTATGTATAATTACATGATTTTTACGGATAATAACATTCACTCACTCACCGTCTATACCGCTTAATTCTGTATTCAGGGTCACGGGGGCGGAGC